>JAVJGG010000005.1:10663521-10689922 GCA_035590195.1 Aviceda cuculoides | reverse complement strand
GAGCCGCCCCGGCCCCACCGCCGCCCGCAGGGTCCCGGCCCCGGCGGGTGCCCGAAGCGGGTGTGGGAAGCGGGTCCCCGGGGGCAGGGCTGGGAGCCCGCAGGCTTCGTCCCCCTTCCAGCCGCATCGCTAAGCTGGGCGTTATCTTCAGTTTCCTTTGAAAATTCTGAGGGCGAATTCCCTCTCCCCTCCTTTATTTTACCCACCTTCACGTATACCAGTCTCTGTGGCAGCTATACCTTCTCTGTACAGATGGAGAAAGTGAGCCAGGGAAGTATTTCTTGGCTTATTTGCTAAAGCAGTTGGAAGTTCAGTGACAGTTTTTGTTTTCTTTTCAATCTGCGGGTTGTTGGTTTTGTTTGTTTGTTTCTCTTTCTTTTTGTACGTTTATGTATTTTTATTTAATTAATTGAATATAATTATGTAACTCTAGTTATATTTTTATGTATTTAATTAGCCCAACAGGTGAAAAGGAAAGAGCAGACCCAGTATTCATGTCCTTTTTGCATCCTTTGTAGTTAAGGGTCCCATCATCTTGAATGTATTAACTCACAACAGTTTCTATAAACCAGAAGAGTGCTCATCTCTATTTTAAAGTGGCAAAAGAACCAAAGCTGAGATCCACAAGTGAAGAATTGAGTGTTCACATTGCTCAGGCTCCAAGCCAGCACGATATTTCAGTTGCAACCTGTAAAGCATGCAATCACTCATCTACATTGTTTCTGGATTGGAGCTGGCACTTTGGAGCTGGTGGGAAGAACTCCCAGTTGTCTTCACCTATCCACCTACCTGTAAGTACGTAGGACTCAGGGTTTGGACGCAAGTCTCAAATAGCAGTTTCTAAAATGATACTGCAGCCTGTAGACTCAAACAGTCTGAAAAGTATCTGCAGCCCAGCTTTTCCATGTCTCCATTAGGCTTTATGGTTTTGCCACATCAAGTGGCAACAGCACTTCAGATATACTCAGCTATAACTGCTCATCTGAGCACCTCCACTTTCCTACAGGGATGTAGAGGCACCGATGGCCTCTGCTGCAACGTGCAACCGACAGGTAACTGCAGAGTCATGGGCATATGACACAGAGGTCCTGCTGAACCTGATGAGATCCAGGGTGGAGAGAGGACGTTGGGGAGTGGAGTAAAGGTTTGGAGAAATGCAGAAGGGAAAGAAGCTGGGAATGGAGAGTAGTTCAGGTTGCACAAGGCCATGGCAGATTTTCTTCTTGGAGTGTAATTTAAGGCATCTCCTTGCTCTTGGGGCCCCACGCTGTTTAAGGGTGTATCATTAGCCAGTATCAGGAGGACATCAATTCATTCAGTTATGAACAGGAATATTAAAAAACCCCACTGATTCTGCTCCTTGATAGGACTCTGAAGGTCAGCACGAGTTCATGCCTAAACTCTGCTGAGAGCCACAGGCCAGATGTTTTGGTAGTCGTGCCCCAAAACACCTACAGCCTCGCAGTGGGCAACACAGTGGTGCATTAACGCTCCGGCAACACCCCTTCAGCATAAAGGATGGAAATGCTCCGCCTGGCTCCTTCCCTACCTGAAGGATCCAGCATTCGCCCATGTCATCTCTGCTCAACAGGAAAGTGCTTGTGTTCAATTCCCAGCTGTTCTTTCCCCAGAGGCCCACACATCGTTCACTGAGCCGTGGGCACTGAGCTGGGAAAGAGGTGCGCTCTAGTCCCACTGAAGTGGGAAAGGATGCACGCGTTGGTCAGGGCAAGATGACTGTGCAAACCCACACGGGAAATGGTTTCAATAGGTGAGAATAAGCAAGACCACTCTCCCTCAGATGTACTGTTGCAATACAACGTACAGGAGACAAAGAAAGATCAAAGAATGATAGTGTAAAATAATAAATAGAAAAGTATAGGGTTACACAAGAATTTTTTCTTTCATCATTAGTATAATTTTCTGTAAGCCTGCATTTCTGATGCTGCATCCATCATTTATAGAGCTCCTCAGGGCAATAATTATTACTACTGGTAATTCTGACAACAGTAACGCATGGCCAGTAATGCAACAGTGCAATGCATGGGTGGGTTGGCACCCCACCTAGCACAGTAAGGTCTGGATTGTGACAGTTTCAGCAATACTAACACACTGTAACAATAGCTATAATGTGAAAAAGATGCTAGAGAAAATACTGGTATTTTTTAATATAACAATATTTGAAGCATCAAATCTCTGGTGCTATTTGCAACTGTATAGTAAGACTCTCTGCGGGGTAATCCTACAGTGAATGCTACTTACGTACTACTGAATGCTGGTGGTGCCCACTGAAACACAGACATGGAAGAGAAGGGAAAGGTTGTCTACATGCATCTGCAGCGTGGAGGAGAAATACACAGGTTGGCTCCAAACAAGCTGGTTGAATTGTTGCAGAGCAGCCGGGGCTGGAAAATGGAGTTCGGCAAGGGCTACCTATGTGGCATTCATGGGAGGACTCAGGTCTGTGATATACAAGTCAAGCTCAGCCTGCAAGCTTTACAGGATTTACAAGCAAACTTGGACTGGAGCCCAGTTTTGAGAAAAGCTGGACCTGAATAACAGTTTTCCTTCAAAATTAAGTGAGTCTTGAAGCTGAGGTTTGAGGTTTTGCCTTTTTTTTGCATCTGAAACTTAGGAAACCAATGCTACCCTGAAGCACAGGGAAGAAAAGAATGCAGGAGTCACTCCAGGAGTAATGTGTTATTTACTAATTGCTCAGCCTTTTGTGTCACCGAATTGTTTATGACTTAAAAATGCATTTATATGCCAGGTATTTAATAAAGACACAGAATGTTTAGAAACATTGACCTCATCCTACAGACATGTACGGATATGAGTAATTGTGTTCAAATGAGTTCCCACTAGCTTTGATGGGACAGTGTGATTGACTTAAAACATAATACTAGCAGAATTAAGTTTCTTGATATTTCTTCATTCTTCCATAATCCAGAAAAAAACAAAACAATTGAACGTAGTTACATCATGAAATTTTAAAAAGCCATTAAAATCTCATAAGCAGTCAATTCCTTTACATTTGATGATTATACTACTTCCCTATGCAGTCACATTTTAAACAATATTTTAAATACATCGTTTGTACTTCACAGTAATGTTGCACTGCAGATATTCTTATAAATTATCTGTGTTAAGGTTCCTAAAGATCTATTACAGCTGACAAGTCTTCTTTTTCAAGCACTTAAATATAGACTTGAATGACAAATCATGAAAGTAAATCTTTCTTCATTCTTACTTCCCCTCATTCTAAATTTATTGCCTGTCATACCTGACCGAGAACTTTTTGTGAAGGAGCACAGAAATGACAGGGATTGGTATAATGAGAGGAGGTCTTACAAACAGTTTGCTTTGCACCTACTTGGTGGACTTGGCAGTGTTGGGTTTACAGCTGGACTCATTGATCTTAAAGGTCTTTTCCAGCCTAAATGATTCTACTCTATTCTATTCTATCATTCTACTGAAATTACTGGGAAACTTTCAATTTACCATGGTGGTCTGTATGTCAGAAATAAAAATTCCTATGGCAAAAATACAAAATTTATTTTGCATCAAAGGCTTCTTCTCAGTTCTGTATATCAGTAACAAGTATTAATCCATGATCAAGCCTCTCTCTTTAATTTCAATTTCTGGATATATTATTTACATTTTCATAAATTATTTACGCTGTCATAAATCCAGTGTAAGAGACAAAGAGGTGGGCCTTCTGTCTCTCAACCATTTTTCTTAAAAAAACCCAGAAAATAAGTTGGAACCAGATTAATTTTTTTTTAATCTGGTTTTATGCTTGTATATAAACTTATTCTTCAGTAATCAGCATTGTCATAAAAGTTTTGGAAAACGGTGGCAGTTTAAGATTAACATATACAGGATTCTAGCACTTGTGTGAATAGATAGCATGCAATGACCAAGTGTCTTAAGTGTCTTTTTTTTGTTGTTATGTTCAACGAATCAGTAGTGGCTGTTATTCTCGCTGGCCCTGATCTGCAGTGTGCCGAGTACACTTCGCTTCTGTGGTCGGGGTGACAAGTACTTTGCTAGATGGAACCCCAGATGTCATTCAGTTCAGCCAAAATGTTCTTGCTGAAATACTGTAAAAAGTATGACAAGGTCTTAATCAATGCCACAGCAATACCAAAATACCATTTTGTTCCTGGCATGTAGTATCATCTTTATGTCTGTGAGTTACACAGGGCAGGAGGGGGTAATCGTACTGAATAATTCTCATTCTGTTTGCTTGTGTGGGACTAACTAGAGAGTGCAGGCAGCCTGATCTCAATTTCTAATTTCAGGGGGAAAAAAAACTCATATCGAAGTCTGCACCAGATGGAAATGCAAGACCAGACCCATTGCAAGTGAGCTGAATTGTTTTACATATTTGAATTGGAGATCATTTTATATTGTAAAAACTTTGTGAGCTACATCCGGCAGCAAGATAGTCAACGCTGCTTTGTTCTCACCCTTGTTTCTGTTCACATTTAAGTAAGCGTGCTGAACCTAGTGGCAAAACTTTCCCTGTCTGATATAATTGTTTATTTTTTTCTTGTTATTGTCAGATTTTTTTGTTTGATTGGTTTTTCTGACACTGGTGTTAAACCAACAATAATTTAAGGGTAGTTTAATATTGAAACTTGGAGCCCAGCATAATAAATATTCTCTCAGTGAATACCAAAGAAAACTATCTTAAAAGAAAATTCCAGGCTTGTAAAACTTCATCCATTTAAGGAGGAAGCATAATGCAAAGTTTATTCAATTATCACTGACCTTGATACGTCTATGCAGAGCACTGTAGTACTATGTGGAGATAGTAGTTTGGTTCTGAAAGGCTCTATATTCATTCTAGTATTATTATGCTTCTCAATTTGGAAGGAAAATGAACTTTTTTGTTCAAGAATCACTGTATTGTATTTTACAGCATAATGTAGAAGCGCTCGTAAATCTCATATTGATGTTGTGACACTATTCACAGAACCCCATAAATGTCAGTAATCTTGCTGAAGGAAACCTTCAATTATAAATGTTGAACCATGGTATGTTCTGAGCTTGTAAAGAAATATAACTGTTAAGAACAGTCTTATACAAATAACTTATATATATTTTATATAAGGATAGATTAAGTGACACAATAATTTTGTACAACCTTGTCTATCTTCCACACAGCCCCTAATTTATTTTAACTTAGTTTATACTGTTCCTTCCATTGACTTTAAGCAGATACAGTTCTTTCTTGAACCAAAAATATATACGTATTTCTTCTTTCACCTTCTAAATCAGTTTTCCCTCAAATTTTCACCCTGTGAGATACATCCTTACACCAGTAGAAGCTTTTCTAAATGTAAGAATGCTACTCTCCTGAAATCTGGTATCTTGCAACTTTATAGGACTAAAAAAGGGTACGTGATCCCACTGGAAGGAGAGGACAGCTGCTCTCTGAGGTGGCAATAGAATAATAATAGCAAACCACTTCCAGCCAAATGGAGCGAAGCCACCACGGTATCTCATACCTGCTTAACCCATCTAACCTAATTAACCAGGTGGTTATGGAAGCTGCATTCAGAAGTTATTGCTGAGATTTTTAACTAGCAACGTTCCTACAAAAGAACGGGTGCCCTCATGCCATCCAGCCGCTGACGCTGCTTTTGGAAGTTTAACAGGGTGAGCTAAAGCTTAGTAGGAAAGTTGTACCTGACTCTCTTCTTCTGGGAACATAGTTACTACTGTTCTCATTCCGCACTTGGAGAGATACACATGGACTACCTACAGGGGAAAAAAATGTTTCTTTTGTCTTATCCAATAAGTAACAACAGTAAGGACCGTGCTTTTAATTAAATGACTGTTGTTTAAGTGACTTGTGCTCCCAGCTGAGAATGACAGCCTGAGAGTGCGTGGGTGTTGGCACCCTTGGACAAGGTATTGTGCGTGAACAAGATGCGGTGTTTGTCAGAGAATTGCCTTCAAGTACCCTTCACAGAGTGGCGTTTGCATTCAGTGGAGGATCACCAACCTCCTGATGCTTTTAAGTTTAGCAACGAGGAAAAACTAGTGATGTCGGCTCCATTTGTAGTCAATGGACGTAGACCGGCACAGAATGATGATGCATCCTGCCCTAAAATAGGTGGTTGAGATGGTATCAGTATCCTGTTTGATCCACCTTACAAACTATTAGTGAACACAAGAATAACTTAGAAGGAATACGGGGCAGGGAGGAGATGGAAAAAAAAGTAGGAACGAAAGATAATAGAGGAAAAGTAAGAGTTAAGAACAGGAAAGTGCAAGTCAAGAAGGAAGGGTATGCCTGTGAAAATGAAGACAAAACAGTAAATTTATATATCATAAAAGGAAGATAAAATTTTTAAAAGGAAAGGAAAGCGAGGTGGGGAATAGTAAAGTGAAACAAGAACACAGGAAAATGAGGAGGTAAAAAATTGATTAGGAAGATGAGATAGTAAGGGGAAGGAAAACAGTGCTGAAAAGGAAGAGATGCAGGTAAGTAGGGAGGGTAACAAAGAAGAAAAAGGGGGAGGAGAACACTGGCAGAGGTTTGGTCTGCACACACTGATGTGCACTTGTCCACTTATTTTAGTTTTAAAAGATGGCAAATTAGGAATTGTAATGGTAAAAAGAAGACGCATATTCAGCAAATCTTTTACGATGGCAAGGGAGCACACTGTACCCTGACATGACTTTGTGGTGACCACGCTGTGCCGGATCAGAAGCCAGGTGGCCTCGTTATCTGGGATCGGGCCCCGTCTAACATACTTTGCCCCTAAGCAGAGATTATTAGCTCAGAAAATGAAGGCCACGTAGCTTCTGGTTTAGAAGCACAAGATCCATTACTTGTGCTCAGGGTGAAGGCAGAGCTCTCTCCCATGTAATGTAATATACCTCAGTCTGATAATACAGTGTCTGCTATGCATTTTACACCAACTGCAAAAAGGATTTAAGGTAAATTTGAATCTTTTGTGTACCCATAGTTTCTAATGAGAGAAGCTAGTGGGATAGATGGTAGACTTTATGCCAAGTACCCTTAAGAAATAATAAAATAACAAATAAATATTTATAATATTCCTTCTCCGATAAAGCCTAAGGGCAGATAGGTTTTCTCATCTCTTTCATGATTTATTAAAAATCTTTAATTGGTAGTTCTTAAAAAATTTCAATTCAGCTTTTAAAGTGAAAAGTCAAAACATAAAAGCAACTGTAGGTAAACTGCATATCTGATCAGCTCCCGTCTCTATAATTAAAATGAAGGAATGGATTTAAAAGCTACATTTCAAGCTTCTGCTATCATTTTAGCAGCAAGTGAGTGCTTTTATGTTGTCTGAAAGTGTAAAGTAAAATTTTTGCATTTGCCCATAATATCTATAGGGGTCTAATTCTTTCCAGAATCATGTTCCATTAAACTATGTAATAATGATGTCATTTATTCATATGGATTAATACCCCCTCTATTGTCCAAACTATTTCACAAGATATAATATATCAGTACAGTAATGTTAAGCCCCCTTGTTATAATCAGCTCTGCACAGTCTGCAGTTCCATGCAAAGCAAAAAGGGCAGCTCTGTACAATCCACTCCAAATGCTGGTATTAATTATGTTGGAAACTTCATATTGCACTTGCAGATGTTATTAATTACTGCCACTCCCAGTTTAATAGCTGTTTCCATAATAACTATGAGAATTTAAAGAAGGTGTGAAGGGAAGTAAGTTGAGTAGTTGGTTTTGGTTGGTTTTTTGGTTTTTGGGTTTTTTTTTCTAAAAGGAGGACAAAGGCAATCAGACAAAATATATATATATATATAAACAAAAATCTGCAAACCCTAAGCAGTGCAAGATAAACAAAAAGTAACAACACAGAGGAACATGGGTGTTTGCAGAAGATACCAAGCTACTTAAATAATCAGTTACTTAAATTGACAATCTGCTCTCACTTGATCCTTTAAAGTTTAATCCTAGTTTGCACTTTTTAGTACACTCTAGAAAGTCCAGTGAAGTCAGAGCGCATGCAGTGCAAGTAAACATGGAGCTATTGTCTGTCTCCAGCATCAAAGATTTACGACCTATAAACGCTACCAACGGCACTGGTTTAGAACTAAAAGGTTTAAAAACATAGATCTCTATTGCTTGAAAGAACAAAGGCTTAATTGTAGGTTTAATATCTTATGTCAATTATAAATTAACCATATGACTGTGTCTCCTCCAACTGAAATACAGCTTTTTACACCCACTGCCCAGCACATTTACAAGAACAAGAGCAAAGTGTATCAGCTAACACACTGAGTACCTGTTCTCTTTGAGTCACATCTGAATTCTGTCTTCAGACAACACTTGCTGTTGGTTAAGAAGTATTCTGAAAACATCTACATAGAATGCTCTGGTAACTGGAGATGTGGATAGTTTAATATTTACTCTCCTCTCATATCAGAAAATAAAGTGAAAATAAAAGCAATAACTGATAAATTACAAATTATTGCAACTTGAAACTACTGCGGGAAAAAAGGTGAGAATTATTTTGATATTTCAAGTTGATATCCTGAAATAACAGAAATATTTCCTTTTTGAAGGACTTTTCAAGTATTTCTTTACATTTATAACCCGTGTTTCTTAAGGATAATTAAAACTAAAAGAAGAAACAGAGAAAATATGGTTAGTGACAAAATCCGTATTTTCTTAAAAAAAGAAACGCTCTTCACTTTGTGAAACTACTAGCACTATTTCTCTGTAAGTAAATGTGGTGATCATTTATCATACTCCAACTCTTAAAATGTCATATGAAAATTATAACAATCATCTGAGCTGTATTTCCATCAATAGCTGTGATAGAAGATGTGTTTTTAAATGTCCTGTTCTCCCTCCCTTGAGTACAGAAAGCCTTTCCCCCACTTTGAAATGCCGATGACTGACTCCAGGAGTACCACAAGAATTTTTCCCTTTTTATTACCAAGGGAAGCCCATTGTCAAGTCCCACGTGTGCCCATCTGTGCTCTGGGAGTGAATTATAACCTTTTGAAGCATTTGTCCTGTGCACTGCTGAAATCCTGGTTTCAGAGTTTAAGTATGTCAGAAGTGGTGCCCAGTTTGTGACTAATCTGTGATACAGAACCTCAACTGCTTTTATGTATTAATAGTCCAGTATCTGAAATTGTCATCAAAATATCTACCTAAAGCACACAGTAAGTAATAATAATCCAGGGCATAATAAAATAATTAAACGTATAAAACCAGAATCTGTTAAAAAAAAAGGGCTCTTAATGTTTAAGAGGATAAACCTGGACCGAGAGTTTCCCTTTTATAACACAGATCAACGCTTTCCCAGCGAGCCGGGAAATTCCCGTAGGACCTAAGCATGTTCTGCTTCCCACGCGACACTACAGCAGAAATCCTCTTTGAGGAGAAAAAGCTCCTCTCCGCAAGAGGCTACCGCTATTTTCCCATCCGCCACCGTGGACTGGATGCCCACGCGCGCTACCCTTGAGGCCAGCTGCAGCCCACCTTGCGGGACGTCCCGCAGAGAGGTCACCTTACCGCCGCCCAGAGACCGCCTGAGACCGCGCCGGGCCGCCGGCGCGAAAAAGCAGCGGCAGTGGTAGATGGTACCACGGTTCATTATGCCCTGGAAATAGAGGTCCTTTGTTTCTTGTTGACCTTGGAAACTTCTTCTGCCCTTGTCTACCATTTTCTTCTGGCCGCTCTCCCGAGGTCTGCTTTCTAGGCATAAAAAGAGATGAGAGGGAGATCATTTCTGAAAACATGAAAAGTCTTGGGAAAACATTGAGAGGAGGACGTAACCTTGAGAGTGCACGGGTAAAGAAGGCAGAAAACCTAATGCAGGGTCAGAAAAGTGAAAGGAAAAGGATTAATTAAAATGTACTAAAAGCGTTTTGAAGATGAAAAAGGAATATAAGTGCTAAGTATTTTTCTTTGTAACAGAAGCTCCGCTGAAAATCAATGGGGAAAGCATTGCTTTTATTCGAGTGGCAATTTGCATATTAATATTGTGATAGCATTATGCAATAGTATATAAGACAGATTGGGTAAATAAAGGCTGTGACCAAACATTTCGGCTTTTCCCCCACTTCTATTCAAAATGAAACTGGCAGAATGTCACACTGTAGGCTTGTCCTTGATTTGTTTCCAGTAGAACATTAATTGATGTGTTCCCATGTTTTGATATGTGATTTACAAGCTCTATAACTCAAAGGGTGATTACAGCCAGGCTAGCAATCTGGATGCCAAGCCTCATTTCTGTGAACTGTCCTGGATATTTCACTCTAGAAATCATGGCTTTCTAAATGTGTGGGAGACAGTATTAAGCAGTAGCAATCAACAGCACAGTTTTCTGTTGGTGTAGCGGGAGGGAGTATTTTGAAATAGCTAGTGCATCTGCTTGGTAGCTATTTTTTTCTCAAACTGAAAAAATCTCCAATGTTTCAAACAAAATACCCACAAAATACCCAGAAATGTAGAAGTCTTCACAAAGAACATTCTGTATTTCTAAAAAAAATCTGTTTTTTTCAAAGCAACCAGAAAGAATGGAAGAAGAATATATGCAACCAGTTAAAAAAAAAAAAAAAATTATTTTCTTCCCCTAATACTTCAAAAACTGCTTTGCAAAACTCTTGGTAACCCAGAAAGTTTTGAATTATGGTTTCATTCCAATGCAATCTACAGTGGCTCTACTGTGACCCCTAAATGCCAAAGCTATAATGGGAATGGTGAAAAGTTCAAGCCCATTATTGTAATACCCTGTGTTAATATAATATCATCTATCCATTTCATGTTTCATATAGTTTTCTAATATTACTTATTTGGTGAAAGATGCTTAACAGGAAAAAAATTTAGAAGCACTTTTTTTAATAACTCTATTGTTTAAAGTGTTGTAGAGGGTTTGTGTGTCAAGAGAAAGTACTGTGATTGTAAGTTTATTCGATTGAAGGCTACTTCCAGTACAGCGGCTTTACAGGTTAATATCCCTTTGTTATAGATCATTTCAGCTCACACATCAAAATCTGCTGGAAGATGGTATTAGTATTGAGGAGCAGAGTACTGGAAGATGGGCAAGGCACGTTACTATAACTTTGCAGACTGAAAACTGGCACATGGTGGCCACAAAACTGTGGAAGCAACCAGCAGCAGTGAATTGGTGATGGCAAAATATTTAATGTATTTAAAACACAAATGCTAGTTCATTAATTCATACATTGAGCCATCTGTCTGAAAACTGTGGGTATAAAGATTTTGCTTTATCCAGCTTTTAGGGGAGCACCATTGCCCCCTTTTTACCAATGGGATATGTTGTCATTCACTGGGATCCTGTGCCAGTGCAATCCTCGGTTCAGCATCGTCTCAGGATTTGTTGCAGTCACTGTTTATGGAGACACTGCTTTACTAATGTCTTCTGTAACAAGCGCAACTGCCTGTGTGCAGGAGAGATGTCAAGTCTGTTACTTTTTATACAAACTCATTTTTTTTTTCCTCGTCATAGTACTTGACTGGTTTTTCAATGGAGCATTTAATGATGTGAAGAAAACCTGTTCTTATTATATATACTTTCTTCTTTTCTTTCTCATCTGTTGTTTTATCCATATAATTTTGTACTAGAAAGCCAAGCACACCTTACCCTGTGGTCAGAAGGTGAGGAGTGGCCCAGCCTCAGGCTATTCAGTCCTACAGGCAACATGAAATTTTGATGTGGAAGCAAAGTGGTTTCTTAGCAGATGAAACAGCTTATGAGAGTTTTAAGTAAGGAAAAATAAACAGAAAGCAGCAGTGTAGTTCCGATGTGTCAAGAACAGTGGGATAATTCAAGAGAGGTCAAGTTTGGGAGGCAGGGCTGACGGGAAGAAAGTGAACTTTTGAGGAAGTTTGGGGAGGAGAAATGAGACTGAAGGATTTGTGGGAGGAGATAGGAGGTTGTATCTTTCCCTGATACTTCTAGTAAGGATATTGCTATGTCTAAGAAACGAAGTTGCTGCCGTTGGCCTTCATTCCAGATATTTAACTGGTCTTTAGATATCTTTGAACTATACTATGCATGGAATGTCCTGGATATTGGGAATGAAGCCTTTAAATATACTAAATATACTGCAGAAATTACAATGTAGAGATGAGAACAGATCTAGAAATATGGTTGCAACCTTATGTGCACTAAGCATCCAATGGTCCACCTTCCCAAGCACTAAAGATTTCTTCTGTTTGTATCTAGCTGAACAAATGAAGATGCAAATAATTAAGACCAGGTCATCCTGTGGCTTGGAGGTTCCTGCCAACTGGAGAAAACAGAATTAATTTCTTGGCAATTCTGCTGTATGAAATGAGGATACTAGGAGTTAGCAAAACATGCTCAGAAAATGCTGTGTTCCTGAGGTCAAGAAGTTTTAGAATAAAATAAGAATTTCCAAAAATCAAACTGAAATTAAAACAAGAACCAGAAGTTCACTACATTCATAAAGGAGAAGAGCAGAGGCATCATACAATGAGGTTAAGGGAAAAGATGACATAGCTATGACATAGCCTTTAGAACCAAAAAAAATACATTCTTTCATGTTTCTGACCTCAGTTTTATAAAATGCTTCAGAAGAGATTTTGAAGCTAATTAAAGACAGAAAAAAAGGTGATAAAATACAACACGGCTTTACCAAAAACTTACTCGATCATGCCGGATTAAGTTGATATTTTCCTTTGCTTTTCTGCACAAGGGAAATTAAATGCATCTAATTTTCTTGGACTTTTACAAAGCATCTGATACAATTCCACAAGGAAAACTATTAGCTAAATAGAGAAGTCAGGGATCAGTACAAGAATTTTAAAATGGGTAAAGAACAGACTTAAAAGAGAAAAACTGAAATGTTGAAGTAAAATGTTGGTTAGACAATTATCTTAAATATTAGATTAGAGACTTATACCATCTAATATTTTCATTAGTAATCTTGGCTCATGATATGCTATTGTTCTGTTAAAATTTAATGATGACACAAAGGAATTACCAGTATGGGGGAGGGTCAAACATCATACAGGATGAAAAAGATGAATGATGATGGCAGTAACAGAGTAAAAAGAAAATCATTACTTTAGGGATTAATATGAAAAAAATATTTGCTAGACGTATTAACTGATTAAAGGACGACTATGATCCATTAATGTTATGTAGATGCAAAATAACCAAATATAATAATGTGATCTGGTTCTGTTCCTCTGTGTTGTTTTTATAAAGCACTTGAATTTGGGCTGAGCATGGAAAACTGGGAGTTTGAACCCTGTTTCTTACATTCCCATACGGCTATAGCCTGGGAGACCCCATCCTGACTGTGGAATACACTTCTGGCCAACCATGTTAGACAAATAAATTCAAACTGGAGCAAGGGCTAAGAAGGGTTCCTGAGGTTAAATGTACTTTGCTTTGACAAGCTGGGGGCAGATGAAGAGTATGGCCACTCTCTGAAAATGTAAGAGCAGACAGAAAAGAGAGAAGACACATTTTAGCTAATGAATAATGCTGGTACAAGGATAAATGGGCACAAATTAGTCATGGATAGATGTGAAAATGAAAATCAAGACCGTCAGAGCAGTAAGAGTCTATGAGGGCAAAAAGAGAAGCTGTGTTTCCAGCTCATGAAACAGAAACAGCAGTGTAATTGCCCCTTTGCCCAGACTGGTTTCTCACTTCATTTTTATTTCCTCAGTGAGTACATATTTCCCTTAACATCAGTAACACCATTCTTCACTAACAGATTACTTTGCTAAGCCTCTCCAGACAGTAGAAATTAAGTATAATTTCTCTTTTAACAGAGAGTTCACATTTGCTGTTCCCTGTCTACCCTCCAGTTTTTGTGTTTATGCTCTTTTTCACTGTGCTAGTTCACCCTCTCAGTGTTTTCCTCTGCTTCCTCATATACTTTTCTCCTTTTTCTGTATTATATTGTTAGGGGGTTTTGATCCATTAATTTTTTTTCTTCTGTTTCTTTTTTCTTCTTTTTTCTTTTTTTTTCTTTTCTTCTTTTTTTAGCGAAGCTTTGTACCAAAGCAAGTGAAATACAATTTCTTGCTCAGTGCTGTAAAAAGTAACTCTGTTGCAGGATTCTCTGTCATCATCATATAACAGCCTTAAAATTTACTGACATAGGACTGGAACAGGCAGGCAGAATGCATATTATTTCTTGGATTGATGCAAGCATAAATTGTTGTAATTTATTTATTATCCTTATTAGCTAGTTGCATCAGTGATTCGCCATTCAATTTAATCACCCACCAAAAATGCTCTGAGACCTTTCTGCTTTATGTCTGTCAGCCCATACGCAGCCACAAACCCCAGAAGTCCTCTGCCCCCCTTAGATCAAACACAGAGCAACAAAACCCTCGTTGGCCCTCAGTATTTTCTGATGCTTGCTTAAAAACAGACAGATAAAGCTTTTGTCCAGCGCCTTCTCAAACACATACATTTTTCAGGAGTGGAGAAAAGCCGAGGAAATATGGCTGCTTACTCCTTTTTTTTCTTACTGACTCTTGACAGGACAAAATGCTCTCCAACATTAGTTGTTTAGCCCTCCTATCCTGATTTCTTCTAGTAAACCATTTAAACAATTTGACTTTCAAATAGATAAATTACCATTAATACTATTTTTTGGTGAGACAGTTGATGGTGCACTCGAATGCTAAGTTAGCTCCTGGGCTATGTAAGAAAAGGTTGCTAAAATTCAGCTGTAAACTGACATTCTTTCAGACTGAAGTCAGAATGTTAAATTCAATAATATCAGATACAATCTCTGTCTCATTTTAAAACTAATACGTGAATTTATGCAAGCCCAGATAAGGGTGACCAGTTATCTTTGCTTCAGGGGGATTAGATGGTCAGAGAGGAATTGCATGCTTCCTCCGAACACTTCATGAGTTACAAACTGTTAATAACTCATCCCTTGTCAGAGCAAGGTCTCCTCTCAGGATAGCAATGGGGACTTGGACATTTCCCTTCAGAAAGAGTTTTCTTATCTGGTTTTGTTCCAGGTAAGCATGAAATCCCTTCAAAATGTTCCACATAAATAAAGTGGTAAGCTAGAGCCAGCTAAACAGTGGTTTGATTTTACATCTAAAATGTTAACACTGATGAAAAATGTAAATGCAATACTGAAGCAGTTACCACAATTGGATTAAATTTGCTAAGTATTTTGGAATTTTTGCTGAAAAGAAAATGGAGGAGTAGATTTTGGAATATGTGTAACATTTAATTTCAATACTCCACTCCATGCTCTATTTTTACAACGGCTGAAATAAAATTCAAATGATTTAACACAAGACTTACGTAAGTATAAAATTAACTAAAATATTTTTATTTAAATGGAACAAGTAAAAAATCTTAATTTGACCACATAGCTTAGGCATTTTTCAGTGTGACCTCATTTAATTGTTTCTCTGTCAGTCAGTGAATCTCCCAAATCCATTATTCACTCAGCTTTTTCCCTGAAATGATCTTTCGTGGTGATGTATGGCAGAATTGGAATACCTCTAGCCTTCTGTAGGTGGAAGAACAAACCCAATAAACTCAAGATCCTGGAGTCAAAGGAGGAAAAAATGAGCAGAGAAACAGAAAAAAGAAAACCAACCAACCAAAACCGCCAAAACAAAATACAGAACAACTTTCAATTACCATCATGCTGTCAAAAACCCGTTACTACAGGTTTTCACCCCAACAAGAGGTGTGTTATTGTCCAGGCTGTAACATTTTTTACGACAGAAATTCCCCAGGGCAAGGTACCTCTAAAAAAAAATCGGAGACCCCTGTGCGTTGGCCTCGCTGCAGGTGCCGGCGGGGCCGAGGGGAGGGAATCGGAGCCGCGCTGTGCGCCAGATCACCTCTGCTCCTGCCTGGAACCTCCCATCGTCCAGCACGTGACTGTTCATCATTTGCTCGTTTTGCAGGAACCAGCGAGTTAGGAAAGATAAGCGTGTTTCTTGCCAAACTCAAGGCCAAAGGAAGAAAGTGGACCAAGAGGGACTGAAATATAATCCGTAATTTACACAGCTGCAGTGCCACAAAGGCAGGTGGGTGGCAAATACTTTGCTTTTCCTCATTGATTTCTCTTTTTTTCTACTTTATTTCTCTTATTTGCTTCTACATTGGATTTTTTTTTTTTTTTTTGACAGCTTGGGTCACTTACCCAAGGAAAAAGAAAAGAGTAATATGGGGTAAAATTTGGAAAGAAATACTCGTGGATATGTATTGTCTCATAAGACATGTAGAAAACCCATACAACATTTATCAATTTTGGAGCTTATTTTATATGCTGTTATATGTTAACTTTACAGCAGAAAAAAATCTATTGTATTTGAAACTTTATTTTTTTATTGTACTTGAAATTTTATTTTAATGCCTAGCAATCGTAGGATAATGCAATGCTATGATAGCAAGTATCCTATCTTAGTATTTCACAGGGACACTGTGAAAAAACTACAGTTATAAAATGCTATTTGTTTCATTAAAAATGTGTGTGAACTGTTGCCTGCTGCTTCTATTTAGACACAATTTTTTTTTTTTTTTTTTCTTTGTAAACCAGGCTGTTTTGCCTGTATTTGTTTGCATTTGTGCAACATCCAGCCTAATGGTCACCATGTAAAGCTGATAGGTGTTAGCCCATAAATAATGAATCATAATAAAAACTGGAATAAATAACAGATGTTTCTAAGTACGGTAGAATAGGCAAAGGTTGATAGCTGTAAGGAAAAATTCATTAAGGACACCACAGAGAGCTGTATTTACAGAGGTAAATTTTTTATATGCCGAGCAATTTATTTATTGCTAATAATCATAGAATAGTTTGGGTTGGAAGGGCCATTTAAAGATCATCTAGTTCCAACTCCCCTGCCATGGGCAGGGACACCTTCCACCAGACCAGGTTGCTCCCAGCCCCATCCAACCTGGCCTGGAACACTGCCAGGGATGGGGCAGCCACAGCTTCTCTGGGCAACCTGTGCCAGTGCCTCACCGCCCTCATAGTACAGAATCTCTTCTTTATGTTCAATCTAAATCTACCCTCTTTCAGTTTAAAAACATCACGACAGGCCCTAATAAAAAGCCTTTCTACACCTTCCCTACAAACCCCCTTTATATGTTGAAACACTGCAATAAGGTCTCCCCGGAGCCTTCTCTTCTCCAGGCTGAACAACCCCAACTCTCTCAGCCTTTCTTCATAGGAGAGGTGCTCCAGCCTCTGGTTATATCCATGGCCCTCCTCTGGACCCGCTCCAACAGGTCCATGTCTTTCCTGTACTGAGAACCCCAGGGCTGAAGGCAGTACTGCAGGGGGGGTCTCACCAGAGCGGAGTAGAGGGGCAGAATCCCCTCCCTCGACCTGCTGGTCACTCTTCCTTTGATGCAGCCCAGGATAAGGTTGTTTTCATCCATCAGTACACCCAAGTTCTTCGCGGCAGGGCTGCTCTCAATCCCTTCATCCCCCAGCCTGTGTTGATACTAGGGATTGCCCTGACCCAGATGCAGGACCTTGCATTTGGCCTTGTTGAACTTCTTGAGGTTTAATAATGTTAATTATCTACTTTCATGGTCCTAAAAAATAGGTGCCTAATTTCTGGAGCCTTTAGTTACACTCCAGGAAGTCAAAAGCTCCTCTGAATAAAGGCTAAGATCCTGAAGTCTAAGTTTTTAAGCTCTGCTCTTCCAGCCTGATAATATCATTCTGGTGCAACTCAGAAGAAAATGTGGTTTAAGTAGATTCGCAGTAAAATCTGTTGACATAGAAGCTTTGATATATAGCCATTAACATGTCCTCTTTCTTGGCTTTTAGGTTTTGCTGTGGTTTTGGTTTTTGTTTTGTTACAAAATTATTGTGACGAAATATTTCTGCCTGTAGATTATTCTCAGCCAATGTTTATGGGTATTCATGGGCTAAACATAACTTAAGGCTGTTTTGGTTACCAGAGCAACTAGACTTGTTCCCAAAGACAAAATGTGGCCTGACGTAAGAGTTCAGCAGTGTCCAGCTGGCCACAGTTCAGCCTTGGGAGATTTTCTGCAGATAAGATATTTGGCTCAAGATTGTCAGAGAAATGCAACTGGTATAAAACACCAGACATAAAGGCCAGAGAAGTGCAACCCCCAGTCAGGAACCCAGTCAAATGTTGGAACAATGCTAATTTAGTGAATTTTCATTGCTACTTTCACCAGTACCTGTAGTTTTTGCTAACAGGTTTCCTGTTCAAACACTGATTGTGTTAGGAAAGGTTTAATGATAGAAATCGGTTACTGCTATGACTTGAGAAAGCCTGACCTGATGACAGTGCCCTTCCCAGAGGATAAGTTAACACTAGGGTAATTTCTAGCTTGTTTACTGGCTTTTAGTGGAGTTTTCGGATAGCAGCAAATATATGGCAACTGTTATATTTGTGCTAGTCATGGCAAAAAATAAAGTCTGGGGAGGGAAGAGAGGATACCTGTGGTCATTTTAGTTGGGTCTTGCCAGTGGAGAGACTTACCTTCTCAGTGGATTGCAGATGAATCTAATTGGAGGTTAGGCAATTTTTTCCCCTATCTGTTTATTTATCTCTTTACAGAAGAAACTCTCTGAGTTCAGAGGTAAATGGGAAGTCACTACTTCTGTCTCCGTATAACAAGTTAATCTCTTCATTGCCAAGAGAGCATATCCTCCTAATGTTGATGCCTCATTGAGACCTCTAAAGTAATATTACATTAGTGTGAGTCAAAAAGACAGGGATTAAGTCTGAGCAGTTCACATGTTGTCCAGTAAATACATCCTGGGACTACATATTAAACCATAAAGATAAAATAAATGGTGAACAGATAGTTCCTATATGAGATCTTCCATATTGTGTATGTAATATTGTCTACAAGCTCTTGTCTCACTGTTGTGATGGTGTGAACAAAATTTACTGTGAGGCATATACATGGTGTAGAAGTATGAGGGAGAGTCATAGGAAGATGGAGAAAACACACAATCGGAACTGAATTAAGGTTGCAGAGGTAGCTTTTGAACGCTTGACTCTGTAGCCTTTGTAACCTTAATAATGTCATTTTAATACATGCTATGTTTTATTTGTTTAATGCCTCAGAGTAGCTACATTTGGAATGAGCTCCACCACCTGCACTGAAGGAAGCGACTCAGTAGGTCCCGACCCAGCATGGCCTATTGTGATCGGCCTGCGTAAGGTCGTATGCATCACCTTTTAGCGCTGATGACAGGGTGCAGAAAAATTCTGTCTTCTCTTTCACGAAAGCCTAATTGCTCACTTTGTCATGTTGATCTTGTAACATGTCTCCTGCTCCTACTGCTTCTCGGTAATTTTCTGCATAGAAATACCCTGTGTGCACTGTCACCATTCACTTTGTGACATGGTGAAAGTACTGTACAGGCTATTTCTGATAGATTTCACTAGGGAACGTTATTTCTCCCTGGAGCTGCTTCCATCAGCTTCATGCTATTTCTATCTCCAGAGAAACAATTCTAAGCAGCACCCTTTCTACTGATATGAATCCTTTCCTCTCCTCCCTCTCAGAGCTGGCAGTCATAGTTGACCTTGTGCCAAATTAAAATTCAAGAGGGTTACTATCCAAAGTGGTGATATATTCTAATGCTTCAGGATCCTTTCACTGTAATGTCATCCTATACTTGAGCAATGCATTGCCCAGCTCCTGAATTCCCCCGAATTCAATATGTCCAGAATCCTGAAGCAATGCACTTGTGTTAGGGCAGCTCTGTCAATTATAATATCAGTCTGCAGCATGCTATTGTGACTTTATGGTCTTAGATGTCCTGCGTGAGCACAGCAGTGGTTTAACAAGCTGCCTCTTTCTCTGCAGTCCTGTGGGCCATTTGCTTGGGTACGGAGAGGGGAGGAGTGATGTGAGGGGGATGGGGAGGACACCACATTAACCTTCTCCACGCCTTGGGTAGGCTTCAACTCCATGAGCAGAGCCACATCCCCAGTCTGAATCTAAAGAGCAGCATTTAACTTTTGTGATCTCCTCACTGTTGCTTTGAAGGCCTTTTTACTTAATTAGGAAAATGCACCCAAATTATGTCCACATCGCTGGCATCATATGTTACCCTCAGTTGCCCCATAGAAAAGAGAAACATCATTAAACATAAACTCTCTTCACAAATGCTATCCTGTCACCAGTTATTTCATGCAATGTTATCTTCCTTTCCTCCCTATATACCTAATGACTTGCTGTTGTTATTTATACTATTTCTGTGTTGATTTATCCTACCACCATATGTTCACTCACTTTAGATTTGATGATAATGATCTTTTGTGGTACATGCGCTTCCGTGTATTAATTATTGCTGAGATTCAGATGTTTGGTTTTCAGAAATAACAAGGTGATTTCTTTTTATTTTTTTTTACCATTCAGAAATACAGGCTTCTTTTGCAAAAGGAGGAGAAAAAAAAGTTTTTGTTTTAAAGGATTAATCTTTAAAACAGCATAGAACTACAGAAGAAATAAGGAAGGTGAAAAAAAAATCTGTCAAACATTCTCCATTTCTAAAACTTTGCTTTCGTAATTCTGACTGCTAAATGCAACTGTCGTATAATTTCAGAGGATATTTGAACAGACAGATTGCAGAACCTATGACAGGAAGAAAACATCTGGGCAGATATGTTTATACTTAATGCTGAAAAGTAACTTCATTCCTCAATGATACCTGCTGCTATAATTCCTGTATATGATGTACTATGTTATGCTAATATTTTAGGAATCGTAAGCCAAAGGTCTGATGCAATGGTCAAAGTTTTTTTTGTGGGATGGAAATTAATAACTGATGACCTTCACAGAGTTTTTTAATTCTTCATTCATTCCATTTTGCAGGACAGAGTGCCAAAACCGAAGATTTTGCCTCTACAGAAAAGGATGCTGTTAATTCATTAATTCACTTTTGGGGGACACAGGGAAGCTTTTGGCCAGTGTTTGTTTTCATAATCCAATAAATCCTGTCTTTTAGCAGAACAACACATCAGAGATGAAAGCCATAGAAAGCTACTTCTTTCCTGACTTCCCTGTGGAAAGAGTGAGGACATGTCATTTTGGCTGGTCACACATTTCTGAAGAATTTGATTTGTATTGATAAGTTGGGCTCCTTATGATGTTACCTGGGAACTTGGAAGTGCTCTGCAGCAGTCATCAGAACTGCAGTATCCTTGATGAGTCTCTTTCCTTCACTGACCTAGCATTAAACAAGCTGTCTTTCGTATACCAGACTGCAGGCTGCATCAGAATATATATATTAATATTATGATGTTGAAAACTGTACCCTCAAAACACAGAGGAATCAAAGCTGCAAGGATTAACTGAGCAACTGAAACACCTGCCTCTGTCTTGTCTACAGAGGAAGTTTAGAGAAGAAAGCATCTACCAGTCAAATCCCATATTTAATCACAAAGTGGTTTAGATAATTTAGTTTTGATCCACCAGCTGAGCTGAAAAACATGGGGAAATATTTTGATTTTACCCAACTGAAATAAAAATATTTTCTTTAAAAAAAAGACTGTAAATAAAACATTTCAATCCCCAACAATAAAATCTTAAAATTTCAGCTTGGGTTTTATTTCAAAGTATAAAATCAAGTGGCTTGATTTTGCACGTGTTGAAAAGAAAATACTTTAAAAATTAGAAAGTTAAATTTATATATCAGAGCTGAAGACATTTATAAGTTCAGTGCAGATATCTATCTATGCTTGGCCTATCTGGAGCTGTAGGTTTTGAGAATTAGAAATTAATTGAATTTTTTTAAATTCAGATCTACCTATAGCATAAATTTTGTATGGACTGGAAGCTTCAGCACCTCTAAAATTGTGGCAATGAGCATCAATTTTTTTAGGGGAATAAAAGTCTGAATTTCTTTTTAATCTTCAAATACTAATTAAAAAAAAATCTTTCATGTTTTTACTGCTAAGGATACTATGGGCACCCATTCTTTCAGACTTGGCCTGTGATCCTGTGGTTTGTGGCTTTACATTATGGTTACAGCTGACTATAAGCGTGACTCAGTAAACTTCTGAGTATGATATGACTACACCTGTGTAAGTGGTTATCCAAATGTTTCAGAGTTTAGAATCAGTATGTTTAACCTTTTTTATTTTATCACTTTTAGCTTATCTACTTGCAAGAGTGGGAAATGTCGGCTTTTCTGGGAGACGAAAGGACGCAGGTTCAGAGCCCAGACAGCGTGCACCTCCGAAAGGGAAGGGGGAACTGTCGGTGCCTGTGTTAGAGATCACCGACAGCAATCCCCACCCAGCGCTTGCCAGAAGAGCATTTCCCAACAGTATCTGAGAAAATGCTCGATGTGCTGCACGTTTTATCGCACAGAAACGCCAGTCTGAGAGCCTGCAAGATGGTAGTGCTCCAGTGTGGAGCTGGACCTCGGGTCTTCCATCTTCACCAATAAAAGCAAACTGCTGGAGAGCTGGAGGGCTCCGCGGAGCTGTTTTGTCCTTCCAAAGCAACTCGCATGCTTTGGTGTAGCCTGAGAGCCAAATAAGCTTCGGCTGGAGAGACATGCACACACTAAATTGGTCTTGAGACAATGACTTTATTGTTGAAAAATATGCATATCCAAGCATTTTGCAAAATTCAGAGGAAAATAATTTTCATAAATACCTGGGGTTTTGGAGGCTGGAAGTTCTAGTATTTGTGGAGTTGTTTGCAATAATGCTTTTGGAACAAACTTCTGGATTAATCTTTTTTTCCATAAAACCCCAGGAGAATTTTCTTCCATAAAACCTGCAGGAGAGTTCCTCAGCCTCTCTGTTCTCCCAGACAGGGAGTTGGGAGGAGAAGACCCTCTGCTGAGGTATGATAACCAGGATACTCATAAACATGAAAGTTCCTAAAACAAGTATTAATGTGAATAATATTTTAAATCAAGGATGACGTATTTTTACTTTTGTGCTATTGCTATAATTTGTCAGATTTTTTTCTCTTCTTCATTAACTAATTTAGGGAGGTGTTGAAAGCTTTTTATAAAAGAAGCATGTGTCATATCACTTGGATGATAATGCTGAATTTCTTCCAGAATCTAATATAACGACTGCAGTTATAGCTCTGTTCATTACCTGAATAGATAACAAGCTTGCACTTCAGCCATCACAGGTCTTGCATATTTGAAACACACATGTTGACGTTTGAAAGATATCTCAGAATATCCATAATGAGCAAAAAGCCTGATCGAAGAAGTGGGTGGTATCCTATTCACTGAGGTGTACAGGCACATAATCAATAGGGCATGGAGGAAGGAGGTCATTTTTATTTCCTAAATTATCTTCTTCATTTATATGTGAATCAGACATTCATTAGCATTTAAATACTTTTTGACATTTGAGACACTCCCCTATTTCTATGAGATTTTGACACAGTTCCATTGAATATCTTTTTATAACCTGAATCTAGAAAATTATTTTAACCATTTCTACATACTGTGTCAGCTGTGGGCGAACTGTCAAGGATTTAGAGGCTTGCCTTTATTTAAACACTCAAATGTACACATTTACAAGGAGCTTAAGCCCTTCTTTGGGTCTGAACAAGGCATTTGCTGTTACATATTTTAGAGGCAGTTGAGGAACCCTCTGGAGCAGTTGGTGTGAAACTTTCTGTAATAGTAGCAGCTGCAAGCAACTTCCAAACCCAAGTAGGCAAGGCAGAAAAAGAGTGAAAAAAAATACAATACTGTGTCTGCCTTAAAGGATGGAAGCTGAAGGGAGTATTTCAACTCCCCAGAGGTTAGGGGGGAAGCCTGCAGTAGACTACTTGAATGTTAAAACTTCTTTTTCTAGATATCTCATCCCAGGTGTGAAACCACTCTTTATGCTGATTTAAATTTTACTGAGAGAGCTGACACCAAGTAAAGTCATGGAAAGGAAAATGACAAGTTAAATCTTTGCATCTGGATTGAGTCTTATATTTTGGACCTGATCTCTATTTGAAAAAAGTTTTCCTCAAATCAAGCGAGCTTCTCTGGGTGTCCTACTAGCACCTGAGCAGAGGTACTCTTGTGCCACATGCACTGTTTATATCTGGGTTTCTGAAGGAGCGAGAAACGTTCAACCATTTTAATGATGACCTGTTATTTTTTCATTTTATTTCAGCCTTTTGAATTACAAACTTTCTACAAGCTTGAGTATCTACTTAAAGCTGTATCTAAGTACACCTGAAGGCTTCTGTCAGGGTTGGCCCAAGACATCTAGTGCTCAGTTTACAAGGGTCTGTTATCACTTCCTCAGGTTTAGGATCAGCTGGGTTGTGTGCAGGGGGAGCAAAAAGAAGTGTAAGAAGCGTATTCCTTTGTTTTATAAGGAAGGACAAAGGAAACAGCTATGGCATAATAGACCTTGAAGTACATCAACTGCAGCATCTCTTGAGAAAGACTTCAGCATGTTTCCCCTCATCAGCTACCCACTTCTCCCCCTCTGCCTCCCTACAGCTGTGTGAATAAAGGATTCTTTTTTTCCTGAAAGTTCTGAAAATGAGAAAAACAAAGCACCTTTTGAGGTCAAGCCAAGATTTATTTTAGCTTCTTGGTGAATCAAGAGGGTTTTTTTAAAAAAAATCACTCTAGCTTAAACAAAACATTACATTTGTCAGGAAGTATAACATTTTGTTTTCAAGACTTCTTCTCTTAAAGTGTCATAATGGAAAGCATTTTGAATTAAAAAAAAATCAAAGCTTGCTTTTGTTTATTTCCAATCTCAGACCTATATGATATGTTTTTTTTTCAGTTGTGTTTTAATGCAGTTAAGAATTTTGTGAAATCAGTGCACGTTTTTGAAATCTTGTTTGTGTTCCCACAACTGTGTTTTTATTTGAAAATAATCCAATGTACTGGCCACAAGTTGCATTTACTCTTGGTCCACTCATCTGTGCTTCCATAGACACTGTTTCTGACTGATCCAGTAACCAAAATTATCTGCCAAACAAAGCCCCCACCCCCACTTTTTTTTAAGGAAAAAAACCTGCACCAAACCCTTTTGTTTTCAGGACTTCAAAAGAAAACCATAAAGTCTCTGTTCTAGAGTAATAGGGAACTTTTGGTCCATCTTCCGACCTTTCGCCTCCAGTAACTGAAAGTTTTTGATATTGAAGCCCTGCAGTATCTTGGTGGATTTCTGCTCTATGACCCTCTCTTCTTCATAGCATCCCAGAACCAGCTGCCTACAGAACAGAGTGGGATTATCAGAGTGGGCAACTGAATTCCCCTAACTCATTTTTAACCCCCCCAGTGTAAGAACACAAAGATAATGTAGACAGTGTAAAACAGCATTAAAGATTTACATTTTTAAAAGAGTTTCAAGCTAAACTAAAAAAAAACCCAAACCCTTCCTAAGATGAACGGCAGAACTGAATCTTCCTCAACTTTCCATAAATGAGGGCTATTCAGTGCTTGTTTCCAAGCCCACCACTAGGATTTACATGTTCCTGAGGTTCAAATACAGCATGCCTTGCCTATTTTCTTCAGGTGTGGAGCCGTGCATGCCAGTGTAGGCTTTTCTGTCATCCTGAGTAGTCTTATATGAAGCAGCTGTTACCTTTTTCTGAGCAGCAAGCAGGTTGCCAGACAGCCTGAGGGGCTAACCATCTGACATCCATATTTTGTTCTCAATAGGTCTGTGACTCATGCTTCCAGGGGAATACAGTGGTAGGTAGGTTTTGCTTCCTTTTGTGCAGATGATAGATGTATTTTCATTTCCTACTGCAGCTGGACAAGCAGTATGGTTGCATTTCTTTTTTAAACATCCTTCCCCCCCAAAAAACTATTCAGCTGGACTGTTTCATTTATTGGTAATACATGCTCATGAAACATTACACAAATGATATTTCTCTTTGGTACCTTAAAATGAAATCAATTACTTACAGTCAGTTTAATTCAGGAATAAGAAAAAATGAATGCAAAGGAGCTTCCTAGTGAAGGCTTTCAGTGGTTTTTAACATAATAGCTCATGGTAAGACCCACCTGTCTGGGGAGAGATGTCCATCATTATTTGTATTCTAGTTGTGCCTGTGTGCCTGTATTGGGTTTGTGTGGCACAGTTGTGGTAGCGGGAGGGGGCGCAGTTACAGAGGTGGCTTCTGTGAGAAGTTGCCAGAAGCTTCCCCCGTGTCCGACAGAGCCGACGCCAGCCGGCTCCAAGACGGACCCACCACTGGCCAAGGCCGAGCCCATCAGTGACGGTGGTAGTGCCTCTGGGAGAGCAGAGTTAAGAAGGAGAAAAAGTTGCTGGGGCACAGAAACTGCAGCCGGAGAGAGGAGTGAGAATATGTGAGAGCACCAGCCCCGCAGCCCCCCAGGTCAGTGCAGAAGGAGGAGGAGATGCTCCAGGCGCCGGAGCCGAGATTCCCCTGCCGCCCCTGGTGAGGCAGACCCCGGTGCG
>JAVJGG010000005.1:10646784-10663127 GCA_035590195.1 Aviceda cuculoides | reverse complement strand
GAGGAGTCCTCCCCCTGAGGAGGAAGGAGCGGCAGAGACAAGGTGTGAGGAACTGACCCCAACCTCCATTCCCCGTCTCCCTGCACTGCTGGGGGGGGAGTGTAGGTAGAGAATCCGGGAGTGAAGATGTGTCCAGGAAGAAGGGAGGGGTGGAGTGAAGGCATTTTTGAGATTTGGTTTTATTTCTCATTACCCTACTCTGGTTGATTGGCAATAAATTAAGGTAATTTTCCCCAAGTTGAGTCTGTTTTGCCCATGACGGTAATTGGTGACATATCTTTCTATGTCCTTATCTCAACCCACGAGCCCTTTATTATTTTTTCTCTCCCCTGCGCAGCTGAGGAGGGGAGTGACAGAGCGGCTTTGGTGGGCATCTGGTGTCCAGCCAGGGCCAAACCACCACAGTGCCCCTACGTGTATGTGCTGGGCACTGTGGATGTTGTGAATTCGTTGTTCTCCAGGACAGCTTAGAGCCTCAGTGAGAAAAGCATGGTGGGAACCAGGCTAGAAGGGTGAAAGGATGTGGTCAGGGGCAGTCAGCAAAGCCGGGTGTAAGCAGCCAGCTTCCGATTCCCCTGCCTCATGTTGACTGCCTGGAAAAATATTTCTCTTTTAGCAAAAAAGAATGGAAAAGTAAAGCCTTGACAATCCTAAGGAAAAGATAATTGAAATCCGTAGAGAAATCACCAGAAACGACCTTTTTGCTCTTAGAATCATAAAGCATTTTTTTTTCACTCCCAGCTTTGTGAAAGCTCCTCAATTCTTATCAATACTTCAGATCCATCCCTCTAATTTATTCTTCTCAGAAATAATTTTTACATTTAAGTAACTAAAAAGCACCCCTTTCTTTACTGAGTTATTCTCCCCTCACTAAATCGTTTCCTGTGTTTTCACTTGATCTCCTGTATGATACAAGTGTTCCTTGGCATGGAACCATTCCTTTGTCATCTGAATTATAGCATCTCTGCGTTGTTATAAAATAGCGTAAGCAGTGCATATAAGGTCAATTCCACTGACTAATTGATCCTGAAGAGTCCTCTTTGGCTAATAAGATGCACATTAAAGAAGAGACCAAGAACTGGTTTTGACTTTGATTGTACCCTACCCTGTTCCTGTGACTGAACTGCTCAGGATCGCACCCAGCTGTGGGATTGCACATTCCACACTGATATATTGAAAATGAAGCAATAAACCAGCATCATCAGTGCATCCCTAGTCTAAATTAGTACATGAGAAATAAATTGTAATAAAGAAATCTCTGTGAATAATAAGATGGTTTAAAGTATTGTCAGGTCCATTTGATTTTTTTTTTAAATTGTGTTAATTAGGAAACATAAGGGAAACCTAATGATGACTGCTATTTTAATGCAAGTTCACATTTACACATCCACCCTGCTTCTGAGTGTCTCCCACTCTCCCACTGCGTCAGAAGAATGAGTGGGCTTATTCAGAGTGTTAGTGTAGAAAAATACCCATTTCCCTTCTTTTCTCCACATGCCAGCTGTACATTTGCACTTCGAGTAGTTCTTCTGAGCTTTGCCGAAGCAGATATTTAGAAAACAGGCACTTTACTCCATCTCATCATCTTCCTTGAGCAAACACCCATTCTCAGCCCTTTTTTTGACTTATGATTAATACATATGTTTAAAAATATTGAGTGCCCCTTTCTTCACCTTCTCAGCTGTGATTTCCAAAGCTCTTCTTCGCTTCAGACAATGATTTTTAAGATGAAGTGGATATGGCATTGTGTAAAGCAACAGAGGTTTAAAAGACGAATGCATAGCCTTCTGCACAAAAAATCTGGAGTTCTTGGGATGTTCTGATTGAAGCCTTCATTGCTTTTTCAGTCCAGCCAAAACATAACCTAGCATCAATACTGGATAAGCCTCTTTTGCATTTCCTAGAGAATATTTTATGGTCAATGTTCAATGAACTCAGCCCAGTAGCTGCATAAACAATTTCATTGGCATGATCCGAGGCATGCATACAGGGTAGGAAGTGCAATGAGTCTACTGATAGTCTCTGCTTAGGGAAGGATTAAAGGTGCTCTACTGGGACTATTTCCTAAGAGAAACGAGCTTCCTTAATGACAAGGTCAAAGAGCTGGTAAACCCAAAACATAGCTATGGGCTATTAGTTAACAATTATGTTTCACTGTCCACAAGTTAAGTATAAAAGATTCCAATTCAAAGGTAGTGGAAAGGTCCATTGATTTTAGTACAATTTACATGTGTCTCAGGATAACTGCATCTCCAGAATAATTCCTGTAAACAGCACTGAAACAAACTCTGTAAAATCATGGGGAGGGGAATCAATGTTTTAAAGAGTGAAATATAAAAGAAAGTATAAACATAAGTGCAAGCGATCCAGGAATCAAAGGTTTGAGCCCAAATTCCTCGATACTTCAATGCTATTTACCATAACCTATTGATGCGCCCTGTGTCAGAAGTCTGCTTACAGTATTACATCTAGAAAGCGAGAAATAACTAAAGATTCTCATTTTGATCTCTGCCATAAATGGATTACATAAAAATAAATCAAAACTTTGGAGTTCCCTCTTCAGGTTTTCTTTCCTAATTTTTATTTCTCTGCCTCCTTCTTTCAATCTATAGTTGATGTAAATTTGCAGGAGAAAAGTCACACCGAAAAAAAAAAAAAAAGGCAAAAAATAAAACTCAGGATATGACTTCATGTGAGGGGTTTTTTTTATTTCTTTCTTGCTATTTAATGTCAGAGGATAATCTGTCACAGTGCAGCATATACAGGAAAGTACAATGAGTCCAACTTTTGTCATCCTGAGCACTTGATCTATGATGTAGATGATAACACTTGCAGTCTGTAATATACGATACTTGGTTGGTGGTTTCTGAGAGAATGCTTTATGCTTTCCTAGCAGCCTCTGTTATTAAACTCTTCATAACATTTACAGTATTCAGCTGCTGAGCGAAAAGGAACGAGTCTTGTAATGCCCTAGAAATGAATAAAAATGAAAACTGAAAAAGACAAAAGCAGCAGCTGTGAGCTGTGGTCGCTGGGTTGCTGGGAACTCCCCGAAGCATGACGTGCAGACGTGCCAGAAAAGGCTCTTGTTCTTCTGGAGAGTTGATGTGTAGTCTGCACTGGAAAACAGCGATGCAGGGAGCTGAGCTGAGGTGCGACTTGTTACCCTGTTGTGCCTCCAACTAACGCAGTGTATGAACAGCTTCTGACTGAAGAGCAAGGTTTTGCTTGGGAACATTCTGTAGTTGTGACGAAGTATTTGATGCATGTCCTAGCAGCCGCTTAATTGTATTTACCTATCGTTTGTGTGAGCTGCGTCCCTCAGCTCCACGTAGTAATCAGAAGAATAAAATTTCAGGATCCATACAAAGACTTCTAATATTTTTCATCCATCATAGCTGTGCATAAAGAGGGGCTTTATTAAGCTAATAGATGAGGCTAAACACATACCACCTGGCAGGACTGTATTACTTTCACTGCTTAGCACAGTGCACAGCACTACAAACTGAGTGATTAGCATATCAGTGAGAAAAAAGATAACAGTTAATGCAAATGTCCTTGCAGCTCAAGTGGCAGCAACTGTGGGTTAGTGCCTTTTTTTCCATAAGATAGGCACCATCTGAATATATACATTGGCATGTAAATACATTCATGACATTATTATAATGACACTCCGTGACAGTTTGTTTGTCTGGAAGCGCTGAACACAGTATTTTAAATACTCATTAAAGAGAAAATATGACAGCTCTACCTCTTGCCTGGTAGTTAGAGCACTGCTCCTGCACTGGGAAACCTTGGTTTGAGCAAAGTAGATAGACAATCATCATGAAATTCTGAGACAAGTTCCCTATCCTCCCTTCATCAGGCTGTGCAGTGGAGCAAAACAGGTCTCTTTGAAGTACTCCCAAGTATAAAATACAAAAATATTCATTGACAAAGAGCAAAAGAGAATGACCCCATGACTTTGTCTTTGACTACAAACATGAGAAAAAGATTTTCTGGAATTTCTTTCCCTTTGCCAATTGATATTGCTACAGCTGCCCATCCTGTTCTGAATGCTTGCACAATTACACAGAGGCTGTGGATTTCAATCTCCTCATTCAGACAAAGGAACTGAACCTGAATTTCTGCAATGAATATCTTAACTACTGTCCTTTTCAATGAAGTAGGATGCTTCCTCATAATCCCTTTTATTTCTTTTAAAAGTACTTGTAACAAAACTTTGAATTCAATCAAAGGAAATGTGTAACTTGACAAAACTGTGTTTTTCAATTTCCTTGTTTCTATTGAGAAGATTGCTCTTTATTCCCCTTCATCCCTCCCACATTTCAGGCCAGACTGAACTTAATTTCTTCTGATTTCTCTTAGTCAAATGAGATTTGGAGCAAAGTGAGGTGTCTGTTTATCTATTTCCCAAGACTGGTCTCGGATCTCGTAGTCCGAGAGAATGTGGTGGAGACTGCTGCAAATTTGCAATGGCAAGAAGAATCAATAAAATTAAATAAATGACTGCAGAAATCCCCAGTAGTGTGAGCAATTTCGGTTCGACAGGAGCAGATTTGAAGTGATTATTGTTGTGACTCAGAAATGAAGATGCTGTGGAGGTGCTGGCTACTGCATGCAGAAATCACAAATTCCTATTCATGAGACTTGGCTGTCCAGGTGGAAACACTCTTTGCTTTATTTTTATCTGTGAATATTTGAAATTACCTGCTTCTCTTCTCTCTCCACTGTGTAATGGTGCTTTGTGTGTCTTGTGTTTGGTTCTTTGGTTTCCTTGATTGTAGGCAAGAGGCTTGCATGGACACGTACAGGTTGTGATACAACTGCACTTGTGCTCAGTAGGATCTCTGCTTGATTAGTCGATTTGTTGACTAATGGATTTATTGTTTCATGGCTGGACACAGTGTTTTGTTTTGAGGGAGTTATATTGCCCTTCCTGGCACAGGTTACCAACCCTTGCTTCCCTTTGAAGGAAGAAATGCAGCAGCACTTGTAGCTACTCTGATTCTCCATGGACTACGTGCTATCACGTATGGTTTAGAGACGTTCTTTATGTTCACTTCATTCATCCCCAGATACATAAAAAAGGTTAGAGAGTCCTAAATTTGTCATAGGATTAAGTTCAACGGAGAACTGTTCAACATAAATACCAATATCAACCAGCATAACTCTTCCTCTGAAGAGATCAAGGTCTATAAAGGCAAAATAGAAACATGAGTTTCTTCATTTTCGAGGGATCCCAGGGAGAGATTGAGTTGATCTAATGGTAATCTGTACCTAAATCTTTCTCCACTGGCTGCAGAAGAAGGTAGGCACATTCATTACATGCCTAAAATTTCGCACACATTTCACATCTAGCTTAAATATATAAAATAGATGTGAATAACACCAAAAGAGGCAACTGTGTAACTTGAACACTGTCTTGTTTAGCTATCAAGATTTCTTAAAGCAGCAACTTGGATACATGCACACTGCAGTACAACCTGAACGCTGCATTGCTTACATTGTATATACCATGTATCCCATGTTAACTGTACTTTTTATTCCTTTTTTTGGTTTTTATAACACCAATGCTATATAGCGTTGATAATATATAATATTTTTAAGAAAACCAAACCCTAAGAAAAGGTTTATGAAGAAGAAAGGCTTAAAATCACTCTATTGCCATTGTAAAGCTGATATTACTGGCAGTAATGCCAAGGTATTGCTAATCAATTCAAGTGTAAGCTGGCATTCTGTACAGAGATATATTTTCACACTGAAAGACAATAGAGACTCAATGTATTCTGGTATAAACTTCAGATTAAAAGTATTTATAGGCTTTATCTCTGCAAAAGCTTTGTTATCACTTTGTTAGAATTTGAGGATAAAGCATAAATGAACAGGGTTTCCAAAAAATGTATACTGATTAGATGGTTGGATTTAATGTTTGGCGCCATTTCTGAAATTAATGTCCCACTCATTGTGCTTGTGAATTACACATCAATATTTGATTAATCAGAAAGGTATGAAATCACTCTTCCTCCTCGTTTATGCTAATAGAATATCTGTGAGGCCTTTGGCTTTGCTATCATTCATGTAGATACAGGGACACATGCAAATCCATCAACACTGGACATTTAATTTGTGCCTAAATTTTATGTATCTAATTCTCACCAGGACACAGTAAATAAGTATTACATGCAATACAGAACAGCCTCAAAAGAAGGAATTGGACAGAGAAGGATATGCTCAATGGGGTAACGACAAAGTATTTTTAGAGGAGATGTTTTGAAGTGTTCTACATAAAGGAACAGTGAGAATCGGGAACATTTGTGTGTTAGGTAAACATGTATGGGGTGTGTGCTCATACTTTTCCAATTACCACACTACCACAGTTATTTTCTACTTTTCTCTGCCTTATATTCTGCAGGCAACTCATGTGCAGCCCCAGAACTAAAAGGTCAACAAAAGCAAGTGCTTTCCTTTCTTACTAGCCAGCTTGGCCTAGACACAGAGATTCCCCTGGGCATGCAGAGAGGTCCACTTTTACACACACATGGCTCTTACGGTAATACTATTTCTATGGTAATACTATTTCTATGCTGAAGCGTAGGATTCTTAGGCATTATCATACTGAGGTAACACCTGTCCTTGACAGAATGATGAGCTCACAGGCTATTATTAATTGTGATGAAAGGTAACTTGTTATCAGATCGTGGTGATACAACCATGGATACAAGAAAATAAGCCTCTTTTGGGTCAGAATTATTTTTGCTTTGGTAAGTAGCTAGAGTTCCATTTGTTGTTTTCAACTTATATAAGACATATACATAACCTGAAAGGAGTCCTTAAAATAGTTCGAGTTTATTTTTCATGTTGAGTACATACCTTGAAGATACATGTTCAGTACTGAGACTGACAGAGTCCGGGACAAAATTCAACAAGTAGACTATTTGTAAAGCCGAGTAGGTCAGACTGTTAAAGTCCAAACCAAAGTAAAGGAGAAGCTGTATTACTAAGGGATATGCCCAGCAGTTGAAAATCTCTACTGCGCTTTTATTATTTTTAAGTAGAGAAAAAAAGAAAACATTTCAGTAAATGCAGAGAACTGGTTGTCATTCTGACCAAGCATGCATTTAGGCAGTATATCTGGAAGCATCTGCTCATAGGTACTTACACGACTCCCCTATCACCACAATCTATGTGTACCTTGCAAACACTACTGAACACTGAAATTATTCTCCGCCTCTGAACTGTCTGCAGGATTTCTGACACTACCTTCATCCTAATGTCATTTGCTGCTTAAAAGTTTGTGAACCTATATTTTCTTTTTTTCTCTACCCCAATAACTGACCTTGAGTCCTTCTTTAAGATTGCTTTAATTAATCTGGGATTCAAAATACAATGTCTGCTCTAGTCTTCTCACAAACTGACCTCACAAAATGCTAAATCAGAAGTGAACTCATTAGCATTCAGAACCACTGCAGACGAACAAAGGAGGAACATTACAGAAAATAAAAGGAAAGATATTAAAAGAAGAGCATTGTGGGGAGGAGAAGGAAGAAAATAATTTCTTAAGTGGACTGGAGAGAAGGAGTAGGTGAAAAGGCCACTCTGTATCAGAACATCTTTGCAATAATCTGTCATTTGGCAGGTAGAATGAGATTGCCTGTAAAAATTTTTCATTTTAGCTTGAATGCAAGGGCTCACTGAGAAGCATATTTAAACACGATGAAAAGAATACACAAAAATGCATGTAGCTGATGCCATCATCTTAATGGACACACAATGAACCGGCAGGTTTTTCTTCAGCATAACACTGCCAGTGTTTTGAATAATTTTTTATTTTTCCCTAATAGTACTTTTCTCCTTCTTCCTTAACTGAACAGCCTAGCAGCCTTTCACTTCAGTAACTTGTTATAACAGTCCCCATCATTAAAACAGTTTGGTAGCTCTACTTATTATAGCACCTCTGATGTTCTAAGGAATGCCTAGGACCACACAAGGAGCCCTGATTTTGGTTACTTGCCTGGGAGACAAAAGAGTGTGAGAAGTGAATTGACAAAATTGTATATCTTGTGATATGAAATGAGTAATTTGATTAATGACTAAAGACTGATTTCTGTTGTTTGGCCAAGAGAACATTGCAGGAGTACATTGTACACAAAGTATTCTACTCCAGCTAAGTTAGAGATTGGAGTCATTTTAAAAATAAACCAGCCTAGTTGCTAAGATATTCATCAAGGAGGTGACGGGAAGCCTGAATTCCAGATTCTTGCTCTCAGAATTATTTTTACTTTTACCCAATGACTGCCTAATATAAAATGTATAAACAGTGATGGGAACAGTTAGCAGAGTTCAGGACTCTCCTGCTGACCTAAAGACTACACTAGGCCATCTGTACAGGATGGGGGTTTTTTTCCTTTTTTTTCCCCCTTCCTTCAGATGTTTTTTTTCCTCCCCTCCCCCCCCTCCCTTCCATTCTGTTCCTATGAATCTTACTTTCTTTGTTAGTCAGTAGGTCGAATTTCAGCAGGAGGGGTGGAAGGTGACACACTGAAGCCATATGGTGGTTAAGGCTTCTTGGGGAATGCAAATTACATGCATTTGAATCTCTTAGGATGAAGATAGATAGGAGTCTAAGGCACTAATGTCTAATACCTAATGTAGGTTGTTGGCACTGCTGATTCATCTCACTCTGATTTGAATGAAGGTGGCTCTGGCTGCTATAACTTACATTATTTCTTTTAAAATTTTAGTTACGACAACTGTAATAAACCAAACAGGCCAGAGCCTGTCCTGTCAACCTGTTGGAAAGTAACACAACATGGCCTGTGTCCGTACGGCAAAATTCTCTTCCCCTCCTGGACCATGGCAATTTCATCCATGCTACTTGTTAGGAACGCTGTAAGGGTTATACCATTAACTGTGCTGCTCCTCAAGGGTGTGGATTTTTAGCAATTAAATACTATGGCTCATTGCATACTTATGGCCTGCTGATATTCCTTTAATAGTACAGATGTCCCATTTAGTGTGCATAGTGGTCATCCAAACATGTCTACTAGGTCTGATCCTTTCGAGAACTGAAATGTTGTTTCACCTAGGTTTTAGCTAGATGGGTTTGGACGGGACCTGCTTCCCTGGCTGTTCATAGTACAGCTCTGGTTATGTACTGAAGGTAAACATAAAGATATTAATGAAATCATTAAGTCAAATCAAAGCAGTCAGGTTAGTCTCCTTTTTTATTAGTAAGACAATAAGTACTGGCTATTATGCTTTTCTAGGTGGGAATTTTGGATTTAGATGGTTAAAGTGATGCAAGTTTTATTTATGTACCTAAGGTCTTCTTCATGTCTGGCCTGTGGACAAAAACATTCCTAGAACTTTATTCTCATGGTAACTCCAGCTTAGCAGTAGATGAATTTTCTGTTCTTGTTAGAAAATGATTAATACATTGTTTGCTAAGAAACCATGAGTGGTTGTTGGGTTGCGGGAAAACAAAGGACCAGATTGTTCAAAACTCTAGCTGAAATAAGGCAAAATATCACTGAAATTCAGTAGAGTGGATTTTTTTTTTTCTTTATATTATTTATTTCCAAACTTCTCTAACCTTTCATAAAACTGAGTTAGGACAGATTTAGGCTGGACTTGGATATACATATATATTTATTTATTTATTTTTCCTAAGAATGAACTTCTCAGGGTGGATGTTTTCTTTATTCCCAGAGGAAAAAACCTCAAGCTACATTTTGCAGTTTCCCTCTTGGGGCCAATTACGCAAAGGGCATCTACCCTGTGTTTCAGAGGCTACAATTATCAGTTGCCAAGCTTGCTCACATGTTCAAAGGAGGCTCCGCACATGTGTTTGTGTTAATTTTCAGCTCTCATGAGCACACTAATTCAAAGAAGGGCTAACTGAGTCACTGTTATATTCCCTCACCCTTCATGTACAGCAGATTGGCTTTGCAATTCTGTAACAGGCATTTTGAGCTTCCTCAGTGAACAAAGCACATGATATACATTAATAATTGTCTGTGGTAGTCTGACAGACTCAAAAAGGATATAAGAAAAAGGACCAGCATGAAAAAGAAGTCTGAGAGGAAAAGACCCAATGGAGTTCTGTACTGATTTGGTCTCCTTGGAGTGAATATAGCTGTCATCGTCTCTCCTGTAGAAAATAAGCATTAAAAAAGCCAGCTGGGAATTATTTCTCAGAATCTTATTTATAGCACAAGGGGATTTTCTTTCTAAAGCACCGTTATTCTTTTTTTTAAAAACTTTTTGTTACATTTATGTATTAGCTTTTGAAAAGTCATAGGAAAGCGCCATAATTGCTAATTAGAAAGCAGTTAAAGAGACATTAATGAAACTCCTACATTGGTCTTTTATGCAGAGAATTGATGAGATTTTTTCCTAAGCAGACACAGTTCTCAGACAGAGTCATTAGCTGGTCTCTAACATGCAGAATACAGTTAATGAGCAGAACATACATACCGTTTATTCAGCTATATCAAGTGATATTTACTCATTTGGGGAAAAGGCTACATGTTAAATACAATTATTATATGAACTGCAAAAGTTGCACATTTTTAATGGAGATAGAAATTAAACTTTAAAAGAGATTGTCAGCTTGTTTCAGAAATTCACCATCATTTCATAAATTCTTCATCACTTGACTTTTTTTTTAAATAATGACTAAATAAATCTTTAAAATATGTGTTTAAGTTCAAGTTCAATAAACCAAATTTTTTGGGAAAAATCATGCTGCTTCCCATTACTGTGAGATTGCGAAGCAGAAGGGAAGAGAATAAAGGGGATGTAAACCTTTGTAGACCTGGGCCCTGGAAAAAGGAAGATGTGTTAGAGGAGACTGTTCAGGATTTCCAGGCGACATGACAGGCAAACAAGAAATCAGATTGCCAGGGACATGTGAATCCTGTACCCTGATGGACAGGAGGTTGCTGTGGCTCCATGTGTCCTGGTCCAACCAGTAGAGAGGCTGAGCTTTTACTCCCAAGGGACACTGACACACTGGTCACAGTGCCTTACCAGCACCCGCAGAAACGCACACTGCACCTACACAAACGTGACCAGCGTGGATGGCCTGATGCTGGTCCTCCTCTGCTGCTCGTCAGGGTGGGAGTGTGTACATAAATGAAGACAGGAAGGATCCCTCAGTAACTGGCCTTAGAGACTCGCTCTACCCAGTAGCAGGCCCCAGACCCCTGGTCCCCGATGCCGCAGTCCCACTCCGGCTGCTGAGATGCAAACTTCTTCTCATTACACACACACAAACAGGTCTATCTGGCAGCTGGTCCAGACCTACAGTCTCCCCCAGCTCCCCAGTAGCTGCCTCCCACACCTCTTATCCTGCTCACCAGCTACTCCGGCTTGAAGTTTGCCAGCAAATTACACTCACGCATGCAGTCCTGCAATTCCTTAGGGAAACATACACTCGGGTCACTCTGGTTGCTGGCATCCCCACCTACTGGCCCTTGTGACCGGCAGCCCCTTCTCCAGCTGCTGGCAAACACACATACACACAGAACAACATGTGAGATCACACCGAAAACAGGAATAGGATTTAATAATCCTACGTGGGGATCAGGCACAGGGCTAGGCCAGACAAGCCTACAGACCAGCAACCTTTTTACTCTCAGCCAGCCTCTTTATTCCCTTTCTGCTTTATTTTCTCACGCTTGTTGCCCCCAATCCGCCTTGACCTCTACGCTTCCTTCCCTTTGATTCCTCCCCTAAACACCCCAACACCCCATAACAAGTCTTGCAATCCCCAAATACCCCTGCCCTGCCTCCCGTAAAAAGTTCTATACCTCTATAGGGGATAACCCTCTCCATTCTGCAAGTTATTCTGGTAAGCAAGTTTCTTTGGTTGAACCACTTTGTTGGGTTTCACACCAAGGATGGTGGTCTGAACCTTCTCCTTGAACAGCCCTTGGAGTAGCCTGCGCAGTGTGCCCTGTTTGCGCCGGCATTGTGCCAGGCCTCTGGGTTTGGGGTGACCAGGCTCTAGTCACACAGCTTAGCACTGACCAGCCTGTTCCTCTGTCGTGGTTTAACCCCAGCCAGCAGCTAAACACCACGCAGCCGCTCGCACACTGCCCCCCCACCCAGTGGGATGGGGGAGATAATCAGAAGGAAAAAGGTAAAACTCGTGGGTTGAGATAAGAACAGTTTAATAGAACAGAAAGGAAGAAAATAATAAGGATAATGATAACACTAATAAAATTACAATAATAATCATAAAAGGATTGGAATATACAAAACAAGTGACGCACAAAGCAATTGCTCACCACTCGCTGACTGATGCCCAGTTAGTTCCCAAGCAGTGACCCGCTGTTAATCTTAGGCTTAGGTGGGCACTGAAGGACTGTGCCTCCATGCCAGGAAAATTAAACTGTAGAAAAAGGAGGGTGGCATATCTATAGGATTATGCTTTTTTCTTTTACCCTTTTTATGTTTTGCACTTTTGACCAAATGGAGAACTAATTCTTCACTTCAGAGAGAAGCTCTTCCACTTTGCATAATGTATTTATTACTATGAAAATATTTATTCGTTGGAACAGAGAATGAGAATGCTAGGGCAGTTACCTTGCAGGCCCAGATTGCAATCCCTTTTCCAGTGAGTACATGACTATGCGTAAAAAGCAAGATTCAGAGTAGCACATCTCAGGGCCAGTGCTTGTGGCACTTTTCAAGAAGGTAGAGATCAAATAAACCAAGAATTTGTTCCTGTGCTCCTTGGCAGCTTGCTTGCTGAAACTGCTGAGTACAAGTGGCACGTTGCTACCATTTTGTTCTCTGTTGTACAAGATGAAATGTGAGTCACTGACATTTCTTTCTTATTGTGTGCTGACTGGGATGGATTTTGTTTGTGAATTCTACTAGAGGTTTCAAAATAGCTCTTGGGTTGTCAGTAATTAATGGATCAGTGCATGGCCAAGGGTAGAAATATAGATGCTGACAGGGTCTTTAGTTTTCTTAAATGTACTATTGCATGTTTAGGGGTAGACAAATGGTAGGTCTTAAAGCTCTCCCACCCCATAAAATCCTAGAATCAGCTCATCATGTGGCTCCATTGAGCCAGGCCCCCCATTTTAATGTCCTGGTGGGACTATAGGCACCTGAAGCTGTTGGCAATGTAGGAAATAGCATTAGTGAATCAACAAAACCTGAAAACATTAAGTAAGTAAAATAGTGTCCAAAAAAGCAGCGGTTTTTATACCAGTGTCATAGTGACACCCAGCCATACCGATGAAGAAATTAATACAAAGTGGAATAAAGACAGCTGAGATGATAGCTTTAAACATCTTGCTTCAGTTCCAGCAGGTGTCTAAATGCTTTAGAGAGCTCCTCATAAAGTCTTGCCCTATGGAGCATTAAATCCAAAATGTTGTGCAGGAAGTCTCTATCTTCCATGCAAGTTGAATTATCTCTGTTTCTACCTGAAGTCACTGTAGTACACATATGCACTCTTCTTTTTTTCTTTTTTTTTTTTTTTTAGCTTGATCAAACAATGTCTGAACAATTCAAAACTCAGCACAGATCAAGGGAAGCAGCATGGCTAAAAATATCACAAGTCCTGAAAACACATATATTTGACTCTGCAAGGTGTGACTTCAAAGTCCATCTGGTGAATCAACTCTGTTCTTAAGGTTACTGAACTCTTTTAGTTCTATTTCTACGTATTAACTGAAAGCAAAAAGTGCACAAAATCCAGTTGCTAAGAAATGGGGCTTAATGTGTTCAAGGTTTCACCCATAGAGTCCTGTTGTTGACAGAAATAGGTAAGATTTTCAACAGCAACTGCTAATCTCAAATGCTGCAGATTTTGGTGTGACTGTTTAATGATGCTTCCTCTCTACAGAAAGCACTAGTGATTTGATTTCTAATGGTTTGGCTTTAAGAAATGATGTGATAACAATTTTTTTTTCTGTAGTTATTTTCTTTTCTATTAGTAGCATTTCCATGCAGATGTAAAGTTGCCAACACTTTTGTGGTTTGATCTGCACAGCTGTAATGAGATGTGTTTGCTATTAGCTATGTCTATCAGCTGTTTGGATCTCTATTCTAATACCAGCTAATGGCCAGATAGTACCATTGATTACTAAGCAGAGTTGCCCATTGATTTCACTAGACTGTCTGCTGGAAAATCAATAAAATAATGTGGCCCAAATTTCACTGAAAAAGATCTACAGCCCATTTTATTTGGAATATAACTGACTGTGTAGAGCAAACTACGTCAGGGTATTTTATGTGCATGCTCATTGTGAACTGACTAAATGTGAAAGCCATTAGCATTCAAGTATGGAAAATAGTACAACACACACAGGGGATCTAATTTGCTTTCTCCTTCTGACTTATGTTGTCAGTTACCCCGGTGTAATGTGGGTATAAAATGCTCCTATGCTGGTCTGGGTGTTTTTCATTCTCACTAGTATAAATGACTCGGGGATGTGTAGACCAAGGGTTAACTGAGAAATTCTACTTGAGACTTTTTGATATTTCTACACTAGTGTTATAAAAGAGATCCTCCTGCTGTAACATTCCTATTACTCTTTAGAGGTGATGATACCAAAGATCATCTTCAAAGCATCTGCCTTTTGTTATACGATCTTGACATTATTCAACACCTAAAGAGTAAGCATGGTCCAGCATTGAGGGTACTGGCTCTCTTATTTCCATAGCCCAAGTTCAATTCCTTATTTTTGTGCAATTTGTGCAATGCCACTAAAGCCGTACAAAGCAATATCCCACAGAAGTGCTAGGCATGCTCTATCTGAGCTGGTGTTTTGAGGCTAGCAGAAGTGTGAATTTGAACCCTGGAAGTTTCATGACATTTTTATAGGCCATGTGTACTAATTACATATGGATCTTGCCATGCCTGAATGTCACTGCACAGCCAAACACTATCTCAGCAGTCTGAGCTTCTCTTTCCCATTTGTGAAATGAAATTAATAATGCTTTGCTATCTCACAGTGGTACTGGGAGGAAGATACATTTAAGACTGTAAGTTACCCATATACTAAGATAATAAGGGTGTTGGGAATCCTTGGAATATTCAGTTCAGTTAATTATTTATGTTAATTTGATACATGACTTTATTTCAACATAAAATTTAGAAAGTCAAACCTTTCCCATGCAGAGTTTAGTCTGGCTCTGTGATATACTGAAGACATTTAATTGCATTCTTCTCATGTATTTTGCTGATGAATAGACTCTTAGTGTTGTTTTCAGGACCTGAACTTCAAGCATCTGCCAACAATTTATTTTTTTGCCAGGCTACCCTAGCTTTTTCAATGCATACTTGGGGTCTATCCCCAACTACTGCAGTCTAACACTGGAGGGGTGTTGGTTGTGGGGGGTTTTTTTGTTTGGGTTTTTTTTTTTTTTTTTTTTTTTTTAATTTTACTAAAATAACGCTGGTTTTTTGCAACTAGAAGATGCTATGTCAATGTGGGGTAGGAGTCAACTCAGTAACAGTCTTTTCTTTGCATCCCAATGATGCAAGGAAGAATTTAGTGTACTGAAGGCCTAGAGGCAAAGTCTGGCAGACAGACTTCTGAATTGCCAAAAGAAGAAAAAAGAAGCTAGAGTGTGGTCTGCCTCCTTTAGGCTGTGCTTCCTGCTTTCCCAGGTAGAAAGGACAAAAGGGTTTGAGAGACCGAGAGCGGGAAGGGAGATTCCCTGTTACCCTGTCTGTGTAGCACAGGACCACTGCAGATCTAACAGCCTGCTAGGAATTAAAACTGTGAAGTCATTCTTATTTTTCAGGCATGCTGAAGCACTGACTATGGGTTATTTGTTTTGTTTTGTTTGACCCTAACTTCTCATTGACTTATTTTTGACTTAGCAGAAACAGTTGGCAGAGCAGAGAAGTCAAGTACAGTCTTCCAAGAGAAAATAGCCTACGACAAAAGCAAAGATAAACAGAGGCAGGGAGAATAAAAAAAATCCTAGAGAGGAAGTGAGATGAGGTGATGACAGAAGGGAAGAGGTGTTTGGAGTAGAGAGAATGGTACCAGAAATTGTATATACACCTCCCTTTTCTGTAGGAGAATTTCCACATGTTGCCAAGGGCTCAGGCCGCCGCAGGATAACCTTTTATCATGCTTGGCAGAGTGAGAGAAGACAACCATTTAATACATGTCTGATTAAGCAGTAAAACACTTAACTATTGAGCAGGCTGTGCATAGTCACAGAATTGACTAGCAAAGGACTAACAGAAGCCTACACAAACCACCTATAGCAGAAGATGTACAAACCAAGAAACATCTAAATAGGCATTTGAAAATACATGGCACAAATAAAACATGTGCTGTTTGCTAGTAACTAGAGCT
>JAVJGG010000005.1:10604032-10639651 GCA_035590195.1 Aviceda cuculoides | reverse complement strand
TGTCACCTGGTATGGAATATCCCTCTGGCTAGTTTGGGTCAGCTGTCCTGGCTGTGTCCCCTCCCAACTTCTTGTGCCCCTCCAGCCTTCTTGCTGGATGGGCATCAGAAGCTGAAAAATCCTTGACTTTTAGTCTAAACACTACTTAGCAACAACTGAACTCATCAGTGTGCTATCAACATTCTTTTCATACTGAATCCAAAACATAACACTATAGCAGCTACTAGAAAGAAAATTAACTCTATCCCAGCTGCAACCAGGACACAGGCAGAAAGTATTGTCTTCTGATTACAGTGCAGAATCAGGTTAAAGACTCCAGAAATTTGGTTTTAATTTTAAATGTTCCTATTTTGTGTGCAGACCGGATTTCTTTTTTTTTTTTTTTAGCTATTCTGTTTTCCAGTTCTGTTATGAACTGTAAGAGGAATTTCTATGAAAGGCCTAGGTTTTCAAGTGTGTGCCAAACGCTCTTTCAGTGCTGACACTATGAAACTTAGCACAAAACACAGAAGTGCTGGACACATTCTTAAAATCACAAAATTCTCTTGGGGACTGAATCTGGTGCTGCTTGTGACAAGCGATTAGAGCTCCCCCACAGAGCTGGAGCCCTGCTTTCAATTTTCCCTACAAGGCATTTCAGCCGCAACTCCCCATTGTCAAGATACACAGCTCAAAAAGACAGGGAGATGAAGGAATACATGTCCTGCTATCCAGGACCTTGTTTCAGGCTGTTTACACATTTTGTGTTAACCAGTTATTAGATAAAATACACAGTTTAGGGACTGTTCATGTTTCCCTTTCAAAGGGCAGTGATTCGATTAACAATCAGTAGTGTTGGGCACCCTCTTATATGACTCCTGCAGTGAAATATGTTGCATCAACTATCTTGCATGCTTCTAGGTGAAATGTCAGTTTGTTATCAACAAACGAGGCAGGAGAATTCATCATAAGGGTCTCTAACACGTTAACTAGTGCATTTCCTGAAGTGAGTGGTAGGAATTTGATCATTGTAAAATTAAGGAGATTACTGAATTAGCTGTCTTGCTTCCAGGATTCTTCACTCTTGTGATACTGCTATGTAGGTGATGGACAGCATCACCACTGTGGCTGAAATAACCAGAGACTAATTTAGCATCATGGTGCATCAGTCCTTATGTAAAGACTCACTGTCTGGAATGCTGGATGGGCAGAAGTGGTTAATCTGCAGCCACAAGTGTGGCATATATGTGAACGCCCTACTGAAATTCAGGTTCCTAAGCTCCGCAGAAGGTTAGACGGGACAGTCAGTGCTTCCTGCCATGGAGCTCCAGAAAGTTTCCTGGGAAGAGAAGTAACAAATGACCTTCTGGATATGACCAGTTTCCATGTAACTTTCATGGAAGAAGGAGATGAAATATTGCAGACGCTCTGAATTGCTCTTTAAAGACAAAGGCATCTCTTCATTGGTTGCACAGGGATCACACGAGGTCTCCAAGAAAGTCTGCCAGGACAACATGCCAGCCTGTTTAGCCATTGCCGTTCCTAAATTGAATGACCAAAGTTAGCAGTGGTCGTTCTAGAATGAAGAATGCACAGAAGACAGCTGTTACAGCTGTTCACAGAGATCTTCTGTACAATTTTGGAAGTATAAGTTGTAATCCTGCACACTTTGGTGCTGCTCTTGATAATATGTTCAGACCTTAGGGAGGAACAAACTTAAATATCAGGCTTTTTCATGAAGTTTGGTACTCAGCATTTTTTTGGCCAGTGGTGGGTCCTCCTAGCAAGTTGAGCTGTCAAAGCTCAGTAGTCAAGTGGTCCAAAAGCAGACAATGCAACATTCGGGCTAGGGTTAGTTTGGACACCATTAATTTCTAACAAAACATCACATAATTCCTAGTTCTATAATTAATATCTTGATATTGTGGCTATTTCAGTAAAAATTCCCATAAAATATCTTCTTGAGACACTAACAAAAAGAAGCAAAGTATTGCCTAAAACTGTAAACTTTAAAATCTTGTGTTTGATAAAGGAGACACAAAGACCAATCCACCTCTACAGGTTACTAAACCTTCTTGGTCCATGTAGCTTACTGGAAGGTTACTGGCATACATAAAATTATCTCACTGTTTATACTTATATGAAAACATTTGAACAAGAGCAGATATAAATCAATTTTAACTATCACCAATGATAGGACATTACTCATATTTAACTAAAAATAAACAATACAGTAATGTAATCAAGATCAAATTAGCTAATTAACAATTTATCCTCTGTAATTTAAATGGTGCTTAAGCAAAAATATTTTATACCAAAAATAAATAATCTTTATGAGTGCTGAAAAGAGTGATCTTCATTTTATTATAAACCAAACTAAATTACTTTTCTCAAGTTAATTAGGCATTTTACCCAAATGTTTCTAATTCTATTACTGAAGCTGTAACTTAATGACTAAATTGCAGCTTAAAACCAATTATGATCCTTCTTTTTTAGAATTTTTTTTTTTACCCAGCAGCTATTCCCCTACTTCTGTGACCCAAGCTGCATGGTTTATAGGAGACAACACTCAATAAATATCAGTTTACTTGTTTTCTATCAAAAGTTATAGATAATTTCAAATCTCTTCTACAGAACATATTTTGGTTTGTACTTTAATGCAGCTGTTGGAATTAGGGAACACTTCTTTCATAAACCTTCCCTGCAGTGTCTCTTAAAGATGCAGTCACAGGCCAAGGTACAAAGTCATATTTTCACACCTTAAAATAAAAAGACTAACGTGTCTCTCAACAAGATAAAAAAGAATAACCTGGAAAATAAAATATTGGGTATTTATGATGTTTTCAAATGTTTTCAGCTATTGCTGTTTCTCTGGACTTTGAATAGAAGTTGTGGTGGAAACAGAAAACAGTGGGGTTTTTTTACAGGTCTCTTCCAGGGGCTGGAAAAGACTGTTGAAATTCCAGAATGGAAGAAATGAGTGTGATTCCTTTTTTCATTTCCCATTGTGGAGACTGGAGATTCTAGGTTACAGATTACTGGCTTACCTAAAGAGAGGATCCTTCTGGGTCTTCTTTGGTTTTACAGTTCACAGACATTGATTTAATCACTTTATGATATCTTTGTGCAACGTGTAAAGTTCTTCAAATGACATTAATTAATGTTGTGAGTATTTATTGAGTCAGCATCAGTGAGTAACATCTTAAAGAAGTTTTATTTAAATCTGCAAGGTACAAAAAAAAAAGTAAAATATCAGGTTGCATGAGGTAATTTTTTGAGGATACTCAAAATGGTCCAATGTCTATATAAGGTCTTAAGTTTAATTGTCTCACTAGTCTATAGAAAGGTAGAATAAACTAAACATAGCTAGTTGGTGGTGGGGATTTGAACTTCATGACAACCAGCTATTCTGCATTTACTCATTAAAAAATTAAAAATAGGCTTAACTTACTGACAAATTTCTCCAGCTTCTTTTTTATTGAAAAATAAAACAGGTTTAAATGCAATCTGTAAATCAAACCAATTTTTTTTAAAGTCTTTTTTATATAACCACAAGCAACATTCCAGTTCCATTGTTGTGCCTGTTGATACCAATAGAAAGGCAATTTTTCTTATTCGTGTCTTGTCAAGGTACAGTGAAAGTGTTCCCCATTTGGAATCATAGCCTTATTTTTTCCTGTTTATGAATAAGAAATTGCTGGTATTGCCTACATAAATCCATTCACATGCTCATAATTTGTGTATACACTATGACAAGCCAAAGAAATTCTTTGAAATTCTCTTATGAGAAAAGAGTCCACGTCACTTCTTCAAAAATCTAGTTATTATAGTAGAGGGGGTAAGACTATAATATCTTATGAGAACAAATTTGAAGTTTTCAATTCAATTTTGTGAAGTTTATGAAACTACAAAGAACAAGAGGTTACAAGTGTTTTATTGAAAATGAGACACAATTTTAATAACATATGGTTTAACTGCAAGTGTAGAATACCAATATGTAGAAAAATGTTTAAAAAAATGTATTGGTTCAGCCAGATGATCAAAATGCAGACTGTCACATGTAGCCAATGGCCAAATTACTGTGGCATACAAGATGGCTGAAGCCACATATTACTTATGCTGACTTATGGATGTGAAATAAGAAAAGATGATTATTAGTAAATATCCAAATAGCTGAGAGATGCAAAATGGACAGCTTGTCATATTGATGGAGCCTAATGAGTTTATAGCTGAATAGGATAAAGATTATAATGAGAGGAGAACGCAGAGTGCATAAAGCTATGCAGTAACAAGAAAGATAATGACAGCTATAACGACACATGGGCTGACACCATATATTGTCCATCTTCCACTTTGCAGAACATCTGCTGACAAAGCAGTCTGGCCTTAAGAGACCAAGCCTTTGCTCATTTTCTAGTGTATTAGAGCTTGGAGGAGAAACAGTTACGAACTATATTCACTTCATCAGAGACACAGTTTTCTTATTTCAAAGCATATAAATGTAATTGGGTTACTGCAACTGAGTGGATTAAGATACCCCAGTTGAGCTGTAGTAACTGACTGGCTGAGCACTTATCCCACTACAAATGCAGCGTCGGACACTACCTTAAACCACTTTCATGACAGGAGAGTGTACAAGTAATTACTGCAGGAAGGTTAAAAGGTACTTCTGCAGGCTGCACGTGCATGCAATTGTCTTTCCATGTTGTCAGTGTTGCCATATATCATAAAGTTATCAAGTCTTTATTATTTTTCCCGCAAGTTTTCATTTCTAGAATTACTTGTTGCTTGCGTAAGGATGTACTATGTTCCACTGCATAAAGGGAACAAGCAGAATTTAGCAGCAGTATTTTAAGATAACCTATTTTAAAGGATGAGGGAATGTTAAAAGCAGGCTCTAGGTATCACACGACAAAAAATGTTTCTCATCTAGATATAACTGCTTATATATATGGTAACTACAGAAGAGGAAGACAAGCAAAAAGATCATCTCTTAAGCTTGAAATGGCAAAAAATCCTTAATGAAAATATGTTGGTCACATCAGGCTACATCATATGCAGATATCTTAATTGGATAAAAAGATTGAGGTTATACCACTAGTAAGTATCTGAACTGAATAGAAAAGCTAAATATCTTAGCTTTCTACCTAAAAAGGGAAATAAAGCACTCTTGAGCTTTCTGCCTTTTAGAGGACTTTACTGAACTGTAATACCTCCTTCTTCTCAGATGGAATCAACTTTTCTGACCCTTACATCTGCATATAAAATCCTTCATTCTCTCTCCTCTTTGCAGAGGACTTTCCAGCGGATGTATTTAAGACTCAAGTGACTGTAGCAGAGGTTATGGAATTAACTGTCAAAATGAAGAGCAACAAGCTGTCAGGAGCGGGGAATGTTTATTTAGAGGTTCCAAAGAAACCCAGAGATGAAGTAGCTGAATTACTGACGCTGATATCTAACCTTTAATTTAAAACTGCTTCGCTGAAGACTGGGGGATGGCGAGCATACCACCAGTTAAAAAAATAAATCTGGAGGACATTTACAGAGTTTCTGGCCTGTAAATCTGGTGTCTACAGTGGGCAAATTAGGAGAAACCATTATTAAGAATGGAATTGGTATACATGTGGATAGATGTACTTTACCTTGGAAAAGTCAGCATGGCTTTTGCAAAGGGAACTACTGTCTTGAAAATTTATTGGAGATCTTTGAAAGGGTCAGCAGGCATATGGATAAAGCTGATCTGATTGATATAATCTATTTGGATTTAGATATTAAGCAGCCATGCATAAGAGAGAAAAAGGTCATAAGTTGGATAAATAATTGGTTACAAGACAGGCAACAGTGAATGGGAGTAAATAGTCAATTCTCCCAGTGAAGGGAGGTCAGCAGTAGAATTCCACAGGGAAATGTGCAGGGGATTGTTCTGCTTAATATGGTTATCAGTGACCTGTATAACCGGGTGAGCAGTGATGTAAGAAATTTGGATGATGATACTAAATTATTCAGGGCAGCATGAGATCTGACCACAAAAAATTGCAGAAGGCTTGTATGAGAAAAGTGAAAGAGAAAAAAAAAAAACAAACCAAAGGCAGATGAAATTTTTCATAGCTAAATGCAAAATGATGAGAAGAAGAAAAGACAATCCTAGTTTCATATACAAACAATGTGCACTGAGATAACCATTTCCACTCAGCAGCAAGTTTTTGTTGCTGAGAAAGAGATTTCCACTGGAATGTCAGCTGGCGCTTAGTAGCCATCACAAAACAAAAGTTAGGAATTAATAGGAAAGTAATAGAAAGCAAAACAGAGATCACTGTTCCACTATATGAAGCCACGGGTTCACCCATATCCTAGAATATTCTACACAGTCCTGAGCACCTCATCTCGAATGCATGAAGTAGAACTAGAGAAAGTGCAGAGAAAGGTGGCAAGAATGATCAGAGGTCTGAAACAGCCTTCATATAGGGAATCTTTGTGTAAGCTAGGAACCTTCTGTCCGGAAAAGAGAAGACATGGGAGAAGGATGTGTTAGAAATTTTAAAAATTTTGAGTGATATGAAGACAGTGGGTGGAGATTAAATTGTTCACACTCTCTTCCAGTTGAAGAACAAGAAAGAGTCAAATTCACCTCACAGAACCCACCTCTTCTTTCTTCAAGACAAGTGAGAGGCAATAGTTGCTTATACAAGACAGGAGACGTGCACAAGTTCTTGCTGAAGTCTATTTTGCATTCTAAAGACTTCCATGGACTCAGGGGAGACTGGACAAGTTTATGCAGAAGAAATCTATTGAGGTTTACCAAACACATAAGCCCCTCATTTGGCTCAGCAAATCTCTGAAATGGAAATAGGTGGAGAATAGGAGAATGATAAGGAGAAATATAGATTGCTACCCTCCTAGTTTGTATTGCATCCTCCAGACTTGTGCCTGTTGTTAGAATCAGGTTACTGGAGTACGCACCACTTGGTCTGACCTAATATGGATATTCTTACGTTCATATATTCCCTTTCAACCAAGTTTCCTTATCAGGATACCAGTTGTCACATTCCAAAGCTGAATTTCAATGCATGTCAAAATGCAGGCAGCGTGGTGGATGTAGGAGCTGGGACCTAAGCATGAATTAAAGAATAAACTAATATGATAATATGTATATATATCCAGCGTCATGCCCATTGAAGCTGGGTCAAGTGCATACGGAGATGCAGAACATCTTTGTATTTCATCCCACACTTCTGTTCTCCTATTTATAAAAGCTTGCTATGGGCTTAAAAAAGGACAAACATGCAGCTGAAGAGACAGTCTGCAGATGGAGGGAGGATGATCAGTGGTATGCAGCAAGAGTAAAACTATGTAGACACATATACAAAGAATTATCCATCTGCCTGTTTGGCTCCTGGTAAACCCCGAGCACTTGTGACTGTACGTAGGCAGTTATTATGAGCTGTGATGATGACAACTACATATGTGCTTTGGAGATCATGAATGTGAAACTTCATTGCAACTATGTTTTCCCGAGTTTTTGCATGTTTAGACTCCTTTTCTCACCATTACAACCCACCAAATAAAAATAAAAGCCCCTGAATATGCATGGCTTAAAACTTCTTAATAAATATATAAATATCTTAAAACATAAAATGAATGTGGTGATCTCACTTTTTTCCTTGTTTTGCCTTTGTCAGATTTCTGATGGTTGGTATGTACATTTGGCAGACTAGCATACATGGTACCTTCTCTCCACGACCAGCTTAAACTAAGTTACATTATCTAACTTAAATGCTATCCTGGAAAAACATGTCTGATTCATACTATTATTATTAATATTTTATATTTTTTTATCAGAGATTATTATTAATGTCTGATATTGTCCTACTGTCCTTCCTAGAAAGTGCTCATATGTCTATGCACCTTACACATATAAGCTAGCTTGTGGCAAAAGCTGCAATGTGACCTTAAACAAGAGAATTATTGCAACATTAATTATTAAAGACTCCAAGAATAGTCTTGAAGTTAAAGAATGGGGCTTAAGACACTGGTAGTAGGGGGTCTGTTGCTGGCTCTGCTACTGACATCATAGCTATGAAATTTATTCTCTTTTTTCCATGTCTGTACGATAACAACAATGAAATTTTCTAAATCGAAGCAATGTAAGAAATTGTAGTTACTAATTTTTTGTAGATTGGAAAATCTTCAGTGGAAGGACACGTTTTTAACAAATTTCTTGATGAATGATGTATACACATGTATATCTTCCTATCATAAATCACCCACATATATTCAGCCAAAAGACTAAAACTATTGAAGACAGAGATTTTAATTTACAGCTAAATTTTTGCAATGTTGTCAGTGTAATATTTTTTTATATGGAGCTAGTTCCTGCTCATAAATTAATTGGGGACAAAGAGCACTATCCACACAGGGGGGTTATTTTAAGAATAATAAGTACTTAGAGCAAGAAAATGTTTTCATTCTATTTAATGATGTAAGGAGACAATTAAAAACAACCAGGAGAAAGGAGTCTGTGAAAAAGAAAGTGCCACTGACTTATCATTAAAAAGTGGTTTATGAGAGCTGTGGCTGAGCACCTACCTAAGATTATCCCTGAAGAAGGCTTGAAGATTGTGGTTGAAAAGACTTATGCAGCTGATGCTTACAATAGCTTTAACACACCAGGATGATTCAAATATTTTCAGTTCTACTTTATTTTTAAAAATAGCCAGTGAATCAAACAGTAATGTAAAGAACGAAGATTCCACTTAAGTTACCTACACAGCAAGAACTTAAATGGTCAGGTGTCTATGTTTCTGATATTTTATGACATTCAAATGGTAGAGTAGGGTTCCTGTGGTTTGGTTGATGTTTTGCTTTGCTTTGTTTTGTTTTGTTTTCCAACAAGAGGAAATCTCATTTCCTTTAAGATCTATAGTATTCTCTACTTGGTGGTCACACAGATCGTTTGTAATGTCCATACTGTTACTGTAAACACAGGAAAGAAAATTTATAGAGCACAACACTCATGCACACATATATCTATACATATGTGCAAATGCATACACACAGATATACATTACATTTATATATTTAGGACATCATTCAAACCTCCCTGGTGCCACTGGAAAAAAAATCCATACATACATTTATGTATTTGTATACACATGTATATTTTTTTGTTAATTAACATGAAAAAGGTGTTGATGGAGAAGGAAAACTAAAAAAGCTTGGGAAAGTGAGAGGGAAAAGGATAAAGTTTATTCAGCAATAACAACTAGAAATAGAATGGTTCAGTGGCTCTTGATGTAATACTTCTGGACATCTCCCCACTGGAAATCAAGAATTAGAAATCAGTGATATGTGCTTTGTTCATCTCCTCATCAATGTGCTGAGCATGAAAATAGGATCTAATTTAATGAAACAAACTGCTCACCCTATGAGCTGATTACGTGATGTGCATGCAGAGTACTTATTCTTATATTAACATAAAGGACTGAATATGAAAACAATAAAAACACATCTGTTACTGAACCATGTCTTTTTTAGTATGTTTTTTTTTTCTCCTTATGGAATTCTGTCCTGTATTTGAAATTTCATAATTGTAGCACACATTTCCACTTAGTCCACAGCAGCAGATAAGAGTTCCCCGCAATTTTCCCTAGTTCTATCATTCCAATCCCAAAAGGGTTAGGTCTACTAAAGAATGAGATTTTTGTGGGTTAGTTTTTAAAAGAAGCAGGAAGAAGGATTCATTTTTTTCTGATATGACAGAAGCGATATATGGCAGAATGTATTCTGGGACCGTATTCTTTAGACAATAAAATTTCTTAATAGGATACTAGAGTAAGGCTATTTAATCAGATAGATTTCTTAGTTGCCCATAAAGGAAGAATCAAGTGGCCTTGTGAAAGAAAATGTCTTAAATCTTGTTAAATAGTTGATAATTTTTGATTAGCAAAAATGCTATTTGAAAAGACAGTCTACAAACAGGTGGAAACTCTGAATGGAATGACAGCTGAGTGGCAATAAATGCTTTGTGTACCTGCCCAGTGCTGAGGTCAGGACTCCTTGATCTGTCCTTATCAGTGATCCCCTTACATACTTTCCCCTCACATGAAAACAGCAGGTAAATACAAAATCTAAATAGCTTTTTTTACATAGTTCCGCTACATTTCTAGTGTCAGGGCCTTAAGTTATTATTTAAACTTCTGTAGGCATCCTCTGAAGGGCAATAATAAAGAAAGACGAGCAATGAGATATCGCTAATCAGCCTTCTGACAAGCTCTCATCATGAGGTCCTGCCTAATTTTTTTCATCTAAGGTTAGTGTAGTATGTATAAGTGAAGTTCAATCTGTTCATCTAATGTGCAATACCTTTCTCCTATACTAACTGCAGTATATTTTTATCTTCAAAAGTTCATCAATGTCACTTGAAAAAAATGTGATGAATTCACCCTTCTAGGGATCTGGCCTGTGGGTCATATGGTAGACACATCTATCTATTTGCTGAAATTGCACACCACCAGGTTGATCTAACTCTCAGTATATTTATTTGCAAATGGTGAAATTTATGTAATGCAATATAGAGCCTTGGGTGCCTCTATGTTTGGGTATCAAGTACATGTGTGTGTCCTGGCTACTTACATTTTGAGAAAAATCTGTGGTTTATACATGCAGCAACTACGTATATAATATACGGTGTCAAACAGTATGAGGACAACATACGTGCAGGTCTTCACTGTGTAGAAAAGATAGTTCATCTGGTCTAAAAATAGACAGAAAAAAATCAGAAAAAGGGAAAGACTATTATAGCATGTGTGGGTAGATTGCTAACATCATAGAAAAATCACTCCAAATTTGATATGTTTATTGTCATGCCCTTTAGATGACAAGTTCTCACATGGCCTTGATGCTGTTCTGGAAAGCACACCACCGATTAACAAAGAAACAAAACCAAAACCCAAACCCACAATGAAACAAACTCTCCTCAGAGTCCCTATAAGAAAAAAAAAAGGGTGGTGGGGGGAAGAGGTGACATATCTTTCTTAGAATAAATCTCATCTTCATTACTGAACCGAGAAATGAATGTACACTTTCTTCTCTTCTCTGTTGCTTAGAAATAAAGAGCAGTGGTATAAAGCTCTAGTGCCATTACAGTCAATTTACAATAGCCTATTTACACCAGCTGAGGAACTGGCTCATAATATTGTCTAACTATGATGACAGCCCAGAAAATTTTCTGATGAATGAGTCAGCCAGTTGTGGAACCAAAAGTCATTCCTGACCCACTATGCCTAATATACTTATTTATAAAGAAGGTCATGGTTGTTTTTATGTTGAATATGGTACCCTGAGGATTTAATTAAATGGGATTTAAAATTATGAATACCAAAGCCAGACAGGTCATATTGGATAATCCAGTTTTATTTTACAGTAATTGGTTACACAAGTTATTATTATATTATTTAGAACATCCTGATTCTCAGTGGAAGTCCTTGTGCATTTAATTAACCATGAGTACAAAATGACTTTAACAAACTGAAGCCATTAAGCCCTCCTTATATATTCTTTTCAAATGGAAATTGACAACAACATTTTCATTTAAATACTTAGAATTCTGTAGTTTTAAAATGAAGAAGCAAGGTAAATAATGCTGGCTTAATTACTGGTTTAGTTATTAGTTTTAATTACAAGTTTTAGGTGGATATATCATATTTGGGTTTTCGTCTGAGGTTTTTGTAACTTGCTTGTCACGTGTTCTGGCTTTACGGGCAACTTGACCGCCACTTTGCTAAAGTTTGCAGAACTTTAAGTTTCTAATCACGAGAAATGCTGGCTACTGTTTCTGTGTCTTTGCTGAGGTCTACAGGTTTTGACGCATTTATAAAAAAAGGTGAAAGGCTGTGGTGATGGTAAATTTTAAAGGACAAGAGGAGATTTAATCTTTACTTAACTGAAAGACCAGAAGACCAGATTATTAGTGTGTACATCAGTGTGATGGTCAAGCACGATGAAGTGCTCGGTAACTTCTTCTGGACCAGGCTGATCTTTTATATTGCTTTTGTTAAGCTTTTTGAGATGCTGCTGACTACGGTTTTCAGTACCACTTCGGGGAAAACAGGATTTTCAGACTGTAACATCAAGGCAGCCCTAACTCATAGAGGCTTGACTGAGAGTACAGGATGGGTCAGTGACAAACCCATGGCAAGAGCTCCCTTTCCCACCAGTCTGTGTTCCATATGGATATAGACAGCTGGTGACAGCAGCATCAGTAAGGAGTTTCTTCTCAGTCGTTCTTTTCACTAACTCCATTCAGCTTCAGCCTGTTTGGCTATGAAAAGTGATTTATCTGGGTTACCGTCAGGAACATGCTACAATGGAAGTGCTCTCTGGCACATCTTAATGTGCAATATTAAACAGTGTTTGCTCACGTGTTCATTCTGGGCAATTATGAAATAGAAGCATAGTCAAACCTAAATTCATTAGGGACCATAAAAGACAAGTTGCTATTTGTACTGTTTGGTTAATTGTTCTATACAACTGAGAAATAGATGAGAATTTACCGGAGTCTTTTGATATTCAGTGTTGGTGTGTCACAGTACATTGAGAATAATGAATAGGACATTCACTCTGGAGTGAAGAACATTAGTTTTCTTACCCAGGAAATAGGGAAGCCAGCTGGAGAGGAGAAAATTGCCAGGTAGATTGTCGACATAAAGGCAAAGGTAACATGCTGATAATAACCAGGGGAAATATGAAGATAATAACAGAGGATGATAACAACCCAGCTGAGGAGAAGAGGGGGGTCTGGAAGATCAAGCGATCCCAAGCTGTGCACAGCTATTATGCAGATGGAGGGGCACCTCTGCTCGTGCAGAAAGGAGCTGGTTTATTTCTTGTGTAGCAGAACGTGTTAACTCCAGCCTTGTACGAAATAAGATCAGGCCTCGCTTTCTTCCCGTTATCAGCAGTATGTATTTCTTGACAAATTTCCACACCACTGCCTTGTTATTGTGGATGTATCATTATTTATCCCACTTTGTCCTCCCTCCCCCTTCCCCTTGGCTGTGGGGCTCAGCAAGTTGCAGGCAACTGTCATGTCAGGTCTATGTGAATCTGACAGACGCACAGTGAGGAAAGATGGAGTGATCACGTCTCGCTGCCGTGTTTATTCTGTTTTCTGTCTTCAGCAGGCCTGTTTGCAGAGAGATGCTTTCCAGAGCGCTTCCCGTCAAGGATGCCGGCAGGAGCGAGGGTAGCTGCGGTGGCCGTACTGCTGCCCAGCAATGACAGAAACCTTGGATAATCTCCCTGCCTCCAGCAGCTCATCCTGGAGTACCTTTCCCCTGTAACACACCTACTCCTCGCAGCCTGTCCTCGCTCCTCGCAGCCATCTGCCGTCACCGGCAGGTGAGAAGTGAGGAAGAGGAGCCGAGAGCAGGGAGAAAAGGAAGGGCAGGGTTGGGGGGTGGCAGGGAAGAGCTCCCAGCAGTGACAAGATGCAGGGAGAGCATTTTGTCCTGCCCTGGAAATCAGCTTGATTTTAACACGCTTTCTATGTTTTCTAATTTTCCAGCAGTGGTGGCTATACGAATGTTTTTTGTCTGTTTCTTTTCCAAACCATAGTAATTTACTTAAGAACAGATTTGAAATGGAAAATTTTCCAAACCACGTTTCTTCTTTTTTTTCTGCTTCTACTTGTTTTCTGCGTCTCCTTGTCTTTTTTTTTTTTTTTTTTTTTTTTTTTTAATTACCTCACTATGACTAGGATTTGCACTCAAGATACTTTCTGGGCTAGGGTTAGATTAGTGTCCTAACTCGAACTTGAGTGACTCATAACCTCTTGTGACTTATTAAAGCTTGCCTTTGGAGAGAAAAAAAACAAGTTCTTTGAAATGTGATAGAAGTCATTAGGCTTTATACTGTGTATTTATGAAGGTGACACACAATATTTTGAATCTCAGAAACAGCAAATGTATCATAGGATGCAGAAGCTGAAATAATATAGCAAGTGCTTTTACTGATTACTGCACTAAAAACCTGATGTCAGACCAGTATCTTGCTTACACATGCACTATAAAGCTCTGCTTTTGCCAGCAACGTTTTTTTTTTTTTTTTTTAAACTGTAAACCAGTCTCCTTCTCCCAGACAAAATTTGCACTGGAGAAAGGATACAAGTATTTACCCAGATCAATTTTCCATTGTTGGTTACTCACTAGTGGAGTTATAGGAAAGGTGGTGAACTGTGACTAGCTAGCCAAAGATTTTCATTACCGTGTTCTGTTTTTACTAGAAGTCTTGGGAAAATTCGGGTCATTGACTTCATAATGATAAGTCTATCTCCTCTCACACAGCTTCTGCCTGTCAGAAAGGATGATTCAGGAGTGGTAGGCTCTGCTCAGAACCCCTGATGTACTGAGAAAGATAACCAGAACAGCAGGCAGCACAGGAATGGTCACAGAGCACAGACATTGTAAATATTTTTGAACTGAACACTTGCTTACTGCCTTTTTTTCCCCCTTCTAATAGCTTAACCACAGAAATTAAGGGTATGCAATAATTTTCTGATTACTCCTATTGACCCTTTAGCTCAGGTAATACAAGGACTTATTTAATGAAGAGTTCTGTCCATGTATCTCCCTACCAACCCATGTTATTTATACAATCTGGCTATAGAAATTCTGTCAGCGTCATGCCTTTCTGTCATGTTAAGCTCTCCAATAGTGAGAGCTTATTAACTTGTGCTTTATTAGATTCTGTGCCTTTACAACCAAGTCATTAGACATAGCCATTATCCTAGTCTCCTTTCTTTGCTGTCTTAAGATCCATCTTCACCATGATATCCGTGCTTAATGAGAGTGCTTAAGTAGGCAGGCTGCAAGCGATTCATTTGTATCTCTTGTCCACTTGCTTTATGGAATAAAAAAAAAAATCTTTAAATCTTCCAGCTGAATGCTCAGCTAGTAGTTTTCGCAATCTTGTGTTCCAATTAGTTGCCCTCAGGTTCAGCATCCTTCTTCCACACCGCTTTCTGCAAGCCCCGATGTGCGTTGCTGTTGTCTCGATCATAGTGATTTTGAGGCAAGGAATGTTTCCTGTTTATGTTCATAAAATAGTCAGCACAGTCAGGGCTCTGAACTAATTAAGGCCTCTGGCTGCTACTTGCTTACTAGTAATATACATTATATACACATCCAAACAGTTTGGAGAGGTTAGTGAGGAGATACAGTTTTGCATTGTTGCTTATTCTTGCCACTGTTGCATAGTTGTTTTATATTACCTTCATTAACAGGCAAATAAGATGCCCAGTTTGGGTTTAAGATGTGACAAGTGATGACTTTTATAGAAGAATTCCATATCCAGACATAGCTAATTCAGATTTTGTTTAGACAAGGTGACACAAGTGAGGATACTTTGAAATTTTCTTCGGTAAAATCAGTAAAAGCACTTCCTGGATTTTTTTTTTTTCTTCATTTTACCTTAAAATGTAAGAATTTATACAAATTTTTGCTAATACTCTGATCTCACTCTGGTATCACATTGAAACCTTCATTAACTTGAATAGCTTTACAGGGGCTGTATTCTGATATGAGTTAAAAGAGGCAGCCTCTGACTTAAAAATAGTTCTTGAATTGCTCTTTCTCTGTTTCTATTCCATCTGACAGTCTTCACTGAAGCTCTTCAACATAGTCTGGCAGGTTAGACTACATCAATAAAACCCTCTCAGAGGCCAAGGGGAAAAGGGTCTAATGTATGTGTAACAGTATGCTTTTCTGCTGGTGATTTTATGCACTCAGTCCTGGTTAAGAAATCGTTCACAACCATAGCAATGCTTCTGGAAATTAGTAAAATCCATTGGTACATGAAATCCTACTTTAGAAGTTGTGCCTTACAGATATTAAAAATGAATCTGTCATAGAACCATGAGTAGAGCTTTTTGCAAAGCATTTGTTTGATGTATAGTTGCTCCCTAGAGAGAAGAGTATCCAGGAAAGAGCTCTGAGTAAATGAGTGCATTTGGCACATCCTAGAATAATGTCAAAGCTTCACTGGCTCCAAGGGGGAATTTTTCTTTGACAAACCTAGTTCCAGTGCCTTTTGCTTACAATGGATTCAGGGAATTTGGAAGTATATGAAAAGAATATATCAGCGCAATGATACCTACAATGAGCAGAAGGCATTCGTTAGCAGGCAATGGAAAAAGAACAAACAAGCTCTTGTTACAGTTTTCTTCGAAATTTGCTGTTTTTCCACCTGAATGTATCTATACATCAATCTCTCCAGCAAACAAAGAAAAATACTCCAGTTGAACTCTGCCAATACAGAATGATCTTGAAGTGTATTTTCAGAGGAAATTTATTTGTATTTGCTGTGTGGATGCAGGATGCTCTGCTTAAGGTGCATTCCTGATGGGGAGAGACAGGTCTGACAGCTCGCTTTCGAGTCCTGCAGCTTTCAAGAGGAATCAGTCCATATTTTGCTCTGAGATACCTTCCATTAAGTCGACCAAAGTAAACACTGCTCGGGAGCTGCGTGTTTCCAGCTCATTGAAATACTAAATGGAAGCACCTGGTGAGTGATTTGTTTAAGGCAGGCATAATCGATCAGTGGGAGTGACACATGGCCAAGCCTCATTATGCCGGGGCTGGTTGTTAATTAGGCAGGCAGGGCAGGGGCTGCAGGCGGGTGTGTGTGTAGCCGGGCCGCCTGGGGATTTATTTCTTCGGAGTTGGTTGCCTGGTGATTTGACACAGATGCTCGGACTCTCGTGGTGCTCCCAGCCTCTCCTCTCCTCATGAGAGGCCACTGGGAAGGCTGTGTGATGCTCTCGGAGTGCAACACAGACCTGTGGAGAGAGAAAACAACAAACACTACTGGAAAGATTGGGTGTCACTGCTCTCGGATGTAGGGAAGTTCTGTCTGGGTGGAAATAAGGTGCCAGTCCCAGCTGGTTCTGCTGCATAAAAATGTGCAGATTAAAAGCCCTGACCCAAACGGCTGAATGCCTTCAGTCCCCACTGAGTTTCCTTCCTTGGTAAATGTCACACTAGCATGGTGACCCACGCTGTCTGCAGGATGCGACCAAAAGTGAGCATCTAACCGGACCCTTTACCAGAACTCCTCCAGTCTGGAGAGTTTAGCTCCAGAACTAGGATGCAAACACTAGGGAAGTGATAGTAGTGTTCCCTGAGAGAGTCGGTCTGATAAGTAAAGGTGCTGGTGTGTTCCTGGGATTATTTACTTTTTTTTTAAAAATAACTAGCTCTTCATATAAAGATACATAAGTTATCTCGGAAGAAGGGAGCTCAGTTTTCTTCACCTGAATATGTTCTGGCTCTTCTACTCTTTTACGGGTCATAGGAACCACTGCAGGATCCTGTGGCTTTAAGTCAGAAGAGCAGTTCCTCGGAAGGGTTCTTGTGAGTGCCTGCTCTGCTCCGGAAAGAGCTTACTACCAGTGTTAGTCTGTAAAATACTTGGCTAGTATTCACAAGTGATTAAAGAATAAGAACTTACGAAGAAAGACCCCGTTTACTTTAGGGGAAGAAAACAGACCTTTTAAAACATCTTTTAAGAGAAAGGGGTTTTTTTTTTCTTAGATGCAAAAATCAGCATAGGAATCTGCTATCAACCATAAACTGCAGATTATAAAGGCAGCAGATTGTTTCAGATGCCAAACTCTAAAACGTGGTCCTGGGAGCCCTGCTTAGTAGCTACTTAATTTTAGACTCTGTGGACGCCTTATGTTTTCTTATTCTGAATTTTTTTATAAGCTCAGAATTAAACTTTTGCATGAAAATGAGAGTTATACTTCACCTGGGAGGTGTTCTGCTATAGCAGAAATCAGAAAAATTATAGTTACTAAAGAAACCTGAGTTGTAATAGGCAGCTTCCTTTCTGCATGTTGTATCTACTCCTAAAATAAGTTTTAAAAAGTATTTGGTTGTTACAATGTCTATCTTTGCACGAGCACTTTCCCATTTTAACCTGTATGCAAACATGAGTTTGCAAATGCTTTTAGTGCTATACACTGATAATGTTATGTGACATTAATTTATTCCAGAAACATTTCCAGTCAAAAAGAATATGCAGATATTTTAATCCTAAGTCATCCTTATTAAGTTGAATAACTTGTTTATTACAGTTGGAAGAAGAAAAGTAGATTATAACATGATACCAAAATAAGTCTTTCTGAATATCTGAAGCAAAGTGTTCATTTCTGCATGAAGTGCCTGCACGCATCACTTACAGACTTGAACGTCGCTGAAGCATTGTATGCATTTGTACTTCCTTGGTTCATTCTCCTCGTGCCTGACATAAAGCCTGATGAACTCAGTGTTTGTTCTGACTTTGGATCAGGTTCTTTTTCTTTTTGTCACCTTTGCCTACTCCTTAAATTTTAAGCAGCAATGTACGCTTTCTCACCAGTTTCCCCCTGCTGAGCAGGTGCTGAAATGTTTGACTCCTGTAACTGCTGCTGTTGTTTCTGTTAATCAGGCCACAGCAAAATCTATTCCTTTTTTTTAACAGGAACGGGGCAGAATAATGTATTTGTTCTCAAGGGATATGTCCATTTTCTATGCATGAATGCACTATCTAAAGCTTTGCCTAGCACATGTGTCAAACACATTTGTCTCGTCTAGTAGAATAATTAAATCACAGCAACTTGTAGAAACAATAGGGGTTTTTTTCTAGATTAACTTCTTTTCTGGAAAGAAAAGATTACAAATTTTTTATGTATAGAAGTTCTTACACACTGAAGAAAGCAAGCTTATCTTATGATTAAGAAATTTTTTTACTTGAATTTTCTTTGGAGGATAAACCTTGTTGTCATCAAAGCCTTTGGGATTCTCCTGGACACTGAACTTGAGATTTCCTTGAAGATACTTCCTACATGTGTAAGTTCAAATATTAATCAAATTGCTATTTCAATCAGTTTTTAACTTCAGCACCCAAAGCTGCATAAATGTATTCATGAAAATGCTATAAGGAACCATATGTACAGAAGTATTTCCAGGGTCAAGCCATGAGGTTATACAGTATTTTGACCTATGACAAATTAAAAATATAGTACTTAGGCTCTGAAAGCACTGAAAATATCATTGTGCATTTATCAAGCTTTTTTTTTTTTCATATTCTTCAATAGTGAGTTTCATTATCATCTTGTTATCTGTGACATTTCCACTATGAAATGCAGTCTGTGCTGATAAATAGACACTCACAATTTCAGCACATTTTACTGTCTGTGGAGAAGCCTAAAAGCAAAGTCTGCTCCTCTAATTTTTGAACTGCTTGATGTTAGTGATCGCTGCGGTATTCTGTTAAGTCGATTTGGATTAGAGTCTGACATTTGGGAGAAAACAGGTAAGAGTCCCCAGAAAAGTTAGATGCAAATAATAATGCCATCACATCGAATTTGTATTCTTTTACAAGTCTGAGATGTTAACAATAAAGAAGTGTGAGGTTCTCCACTAATTTAATTCTGCTAGTGCTAGAAAAATAGATAGACATAAGTTTGCAAATTTGTAGGTAGCAGGGAGATTTTTACTTTAATGCAGCTTCAGGGAATAGTTAAATATAAACACTGCATGATGCATTCGTATTTCCTGCTGAAACTTGGATTGCTGACATCAGTAGTTCTTGGAATTGAAACTTATACAGTAAAAGCTGCACTGCAAGAGTGCAAAAGCACTGCAGCAGCAAGAAGGAGGGATGCAGTCAGGCAAATACGGAGCACCCAGTCTGATGCCCCCAAAAGTAGTGAAAAGACTTCCATTGATCACAAGTGAGTGCTGGATCAGGGACTGAGGAAAAGATTTTGAGATAAGAAGAGGGTAAGAAGAGGGAGAGCAAATGTCAAAGCCACTGGGGTAAGGGTGTGAGCTCAGTGGCTTAACTATGTGTGTGTTGGTATGTGTGTGTGATTAAAAGAGTAATTTTTTATTCAGATTTATAAATATTGGTTGATTTTTACATGTTTGAGTACAGACAGGGGGTTTTGCATTTTGGATATAATCTTCAGTACATTTGCTGCAAATGCAGACAGACTCCTGTATTTTGATTTCATTTTTCCATTTTGTTTTAGAATAAAATCAGCAAGGTCTAATTTTTCAGCTCCTGGTTATATTAGAAAAGTGACAGCTAGCTACTTGTCTATCAATGAATGTTAAGAAAAGTAAAAACTCTGGATGCTAAGCCCGGGTTGGGGATAGCTGCTGAGCAGGATGCGTTCTTTTCTCTGTAGGGGAGACGGGCTAGCAAAGAATCCGATTTTGGGAGCTATGTGAATTATTTATGTCCTTCAGCATAATTTATGCAGTTCCTGAAGTAGATGACTCGGTTTTAAGCCTGCTTGGAGACAGGGGTTTAACGTAGGTGGCTCCTTGCTTTGTTAAGCAGCCTATGATCCTACCTACTCTGCGCGGGGAGAGCTGAGAGGGGGTCTTTGGTGTGTTTGGGTCTGAGGGGCTGCGGGAGACGGCAATAATGTACATACAAGGCAGCTGGAGAGCTAGTTCCGCATCTTGGTGTTTCCACGTGAATTGAGCCCAGGAAAGCTTTGATGTTGTGGAAACTGGGGAAAAGGTTTATTTCCTAAAGATTTAAGAGCACCTAAATCCCTCAGCTGATGCACCGGAGAGTTAATAAGTAGTTTGGACATTGGTAGCATAGCCTTAAGTTTTGCTGGATGTTATGTAGCATGTGCTGTATTCTAGGAGAAGTTGAAGGAACAACTGTGATGGAACACCCTTGAGCCCATAAGCAAAAATTTGAGAAATGTAGCTGTAATTGTCCCATGGTAATTTAGAAACAAACTATGAAAAGAAATCTCAGGAAAATATTATTTTTCTCAAAAAAAACCCCTGAAGTACTGAAAAATGTTTTCTGGACATGGTAATATTTTGATGAAATACGTGAGGTATTCATTTTGCTAAAGAAAAATCACAATCATTTGTGAAAGGTATTTTTCACAGCTATGGCAATGAAAGGGAAATCTCTCAGATCTTCATTAAAAGGTGGGCTGATAAAAATGTTTTACATATTCTATGCCCTTGTTTAAAAACCCTGATCGTATTTCTGTTTGTAATGGATTTTTATCTTTGTCTGCAACTGCCTATCATTCTGTTTTCAATTTGTCTCTGTTTGGCTTCCTAGAACACACAGCTGATAAAACATAAAAACAGTGAGTTTGACTTGAAAATGGTATTGAACTCACTGTTCACTGGAAGTTGTACGCCCACCGGATATTTGAGAAAATGTTTCCTTGTCTCTTTGGTTTACTGGGTTTTGCCACATATTTCAGTGGTGGTTGCAATAAGCAAACCATTAACTTTGTTTTGAGATCAGAGAGACTGTTCCAAGATACTTTGAAGCATTCATGACCAGCTGAGAGACAGGAAAGAGCCTTGTTGCCAATGCTTTCAAAATATAACCTCACTTTTCATTTTTTCTAAATGTAAAAAGATTGTTATAGGCACTGTAGCAAGGGTACCCACTGGGGATGATCATTTGAGGATAAGTTGAGCCTTCATCTTTATTAATACAGTTATTTATATACAGAATGATTGTAATTGCTCTTTCAGAAAAGGTTTTATTTGGTTAATAAAGTCCAGGAATAGCCCTAACAATGCCCTAGGGCTACTTTGAAATGATAGTTGTCTCTCCAATGCATTATTCTTAAAGAAAAATTATCTCCATGTATTTGTTTTATATTTGGTGTAAATGAAGCACCTACTGAATAAATTGCAGCTGTTATTTTTCTAACATGATTATGATACCTTGCATTAAAAAAAGCTGATTTCTAATAAATGGAGCCTCTGGAAAAAATATTAAAGGACACATTTTCAAAATAAGAAATGTTCTACTTTTCAATAATTCCGTGCCAAACCCAGATCTTCAACTAAATAACAAATAAAAAAAGTTTGTCAAAAAGGAAACAAAAAGGGTCATCAGAAGGTTCAGTGTGGTGTTTACCAAAGGTGATACTCAGACTCCTGGACTGTTAGACAGAGGATGTCAGGGGAGGCCACACCGCTCTCCTCTTGTGGGAGACTAAACTCATCTAGGAGCACCACCTATGAGGAACGCAGGAGAAAGGCTGCTTATTCTGCGTACTTGGTCTAGGAATGAACCTAGTATTCAGCTACCCAACAAACGCAGCACAGACACTGCCGAATCTAGGCATCTTGGCTGATACAAATATACGGAGCTAGAGCATTTAGGTACCTCTCGCATTAGGGAGCACCTAAATGGGAGGTTCATATAGGATATCTTTATTTCCAGTTGGGCAGCGTTTGGGTGTCCAAGAAGGATGAGAGAAAAACATAATAGAAAATTTCCTGATTAATAGTGTGCTTATAGAAAGATGAAGTCTTAAAATATGAGTCTTACAGTCTGAGGTCTTTTGTATCATCTCTTGTGAAAGGTGAGGGCAAGAGGGCTGAGAAGTAACAGAACAAGGAGCATCTATTTCAAAGCAGGAATTACATAGTGCAAACCCTGTAATCTCTGCTCAAGCTGGCATGCCTGAAATGAACAGAATAATAGCATTTTTTATCTCACAGAGGATAATGTAAGAACTGAGAGACTATATGTATTAAAGATTAAAAGAGTTCAGATACTAAGTTAATAACAAGAATTTAAAACTGCCCCAAAATTACAATTGCATAATTTGGCAAATATGAACTGGTGAAGTGACTGAGGGAGTGGCAGTACCAGATCATACTCCCAGTCCATATAGATAAAAATAAGTCTAAGGCTAGAATTAGGCATTTTATTTATTAAAGTTTAAACATCCATGGTTAGCCTAAAATAATCTGAGTGGCTTCTTTCAAACTTCTTTATCTTAAACTATATGGTCCTGCCTTCATCAGACAACCTGTATGGTATTTGGTTTTAGACTGGTTTTTGTTACAGAGGTTACATTCTCTTTTTCAGCAAACCTGTGGTCCTGAAAGGGAAAAAGAAGAGTTGATCCGGAAAGAAGAACTGAAATTCAAAGACAAAGAAGTTGTGTTGTGTCTGTGAAACGACTGATATTTCTTGTTTGTATAGCAATGGTGCTAATGAACTCCATACAAAGTCCCAGTGTACTTATACCCACATGTCCACTTCATAAAATAAATATGAGCCCATTCAAGATCCATCTTATTAGTGGTGTGACAAGGACTATGCAAGTGTACGGATTCCAGAGAGGAGCTGCCCAACCAAACTTGTGCCTGCCTGCATGGCCTACATCGCTGTCACCTACCTTCATAGTATACGTCTGTGTGTGACCTGGTCGCCTGAGGCTGTCTTTGCAATCAAAAGGGAAAATCAGAAACTTTGAGGGTGGGATATAGTTGGTTGCTTACGACTAGAGGCATTACATTTTGGGGTGCCAATTTTTTGTAACGGGAGTCCAAGGTTCACTAGATCCATTTGGTCAGATGTGACCCATTACCCATGAATGTCTAATAAACCTTGACTTTTACATACAGGTAGCAAAAGGTCAATCTCTAACAAAACCGGCTGTCTAATTAGATAAAGAATAAAAAGAATAGTTTCATGACGTCCAGCATATCCGAAACTTTTTCTAAGTAAACAAGACTTGGAAGTATTGTGATATTTATTTAAATCATATTCTTCATAGCCATTTTTTACATCCAACACCTTCTGCTGGTATTGTCATGGAGACCAAGGCTGTTAATGTCATGCAATCCTATAATATATACAGAATGAGTATTGCATCTCATAATTCATAAAGCCAAGCTTATACAATGTCACAATCCTCACCTCACAAAGCAGACTTATAGCTGTACCTTTGTTGTCAGCTTTGAACTTTGGACGTTTACTGGGTGTGTCACTGACAAAACTGAGCAAAAAGACTCAGTGCTTAAGATCACTTATGCATGTTCAATATTCATTCGTTTTGTAGAGAAAAAACAATCCACTCCAGTGGGTTTATTTTAGTTGTAATAAAGAATACAGTCCAAGTAATCTCAGTGCATGGAACAGGAATGTAATCGACAGCTACATAATCAGTCTAAAGTGTGCTCACTAGGATGGGTCAAATTCCTTTGGGAATCCAAATGAGATTTGTATGGCTTCTGCACTTGGTGGTCTGCTACTTTGCATCACAGAGCCTGACATCAATATTTTACATGAAGAGGAAAATGACAGAAACTGATGTTGTCAGTGTCCATCTGTGAAATGTAACATAGATTTATATTTGTAATTAAAGCAAGAAAACACAATTTCGAAAGTCCAGCACTCACATTTACGTGTGTATAGAAGAGGTTGCTTTTGTGAGTAGCCCCTGCAATTTCAATCAGACTGAACACAGTCCGGTTCTAATAGGGTTAAGCAATAGATGGTTGTATTACGGGAACTTGAGCTCTGGGGATGAACACTGTGGTCTTGCATGTCTAGTTGTGCTGATTTAAGACAGTACTGCTCCAGCTGAACAGCTTGAATTTGCAGAGGAAGGCCACATTTACTGTTTACTGTGAATGTTGCGCATCCTCAATGAAAAGTCCACTCACATATTTTTACAAAATCCTTTGGTGGTGACTCAGACTAAGCCAGATGACTTTGAAATGAAAATGCACCAACTCAGGCCATTGGCTTGGCTCAGACATAGAACTGGTATTCTCAGGAAAGAGACAATAACAATGAATCTTGGACAAAAACTTAAACCACTATAACTGCAGAAGTAAGATCTCATTTAGACATTCTAAGTCACACCACATGTATGTCGGGATTATTTCCTCTTCAGTGACGCAGATACAAGAGTAATCCACTGCTTCATTTCTTCTTCTACCTAAGACATAGACATCAGAGACAAGATCCAGCAACTCCTTTGCTAATATACCATAAAAAGAGAAGATCCAAATTTCCTAGGACAGGACTTAAGACTTAGAGTACTCTATACAGCTTGAAACACAGTCCAGCCATTGCACTGGTTTTAGGCCTAGATACGTGATCTAGTTGAAGATGTCCCTGCTCATTGCAGGGGGGTTGGACTAGATGACCTTTAAAGGTCCCTTCCACCCCAAACTGTGCTATGATTCAATGATTCTATGATTCTATGGGTATCACCTATATAAAGTCATTCTTTAAAAAGGATGGAAAACAAACTCCTCTCTCCCTGGAGAATCCAGGTACATTACTTATGATGTACCAGATAAACCCAGATGAGCCAGAAACAACCATTCACTGTCTTTAATCCTGCTTTTAGTTCACTCAGCTGAAATATATTAAATATGTGAGTTAAAGGGCATGAGGTGTAAAGAGAATGAACAATGAACATTCACATTTGCAGACATGTCTGTCATTTAAAAAGCATAGATAAGTTTTTCTTACATTCAAACGATGTGATCAGCATTGTAAAGGACTTTACGCCAAACTACATAGGTTCTGTGGACAGAATGAACTGAAAATCTGAAGATAAATTCATAAGACTATAAACATGGAAAAAAAAATCACTGCTAATTCATTTCTAAAAAAGGGGAGCATATTCTAGGGATGAATAGATGCAATTATATTAGCACTCCCTAGGCTCTTTTAAAACATTACCACTACTCACAGTACCAGAATGCCGTTGCTGTATTTCTAACTCAGCAGTCTTACAAACCTTGTGCAATAGGTTCACCCAATATTTATCCTTTCCTAGTGATTTATCTTGATTCAGCCTCAGCTAAATATCATTCTTGCTATTCTTTTACTTATAGACTGGAGCATGCATTTTCACTGTGCAAACAAATTAAGAATACTCATTCTCACTTTATGATTAAATTGCATAGGATTCTCAAACTGTCATAGAGTGAAGTCCCAAACTCCATTTAGGGTTCTTTTATAGAAAGCATTAGGAACCAGTAGACCAGCATTGCTAGCACCTTGGCTGGTACTGACATGTGAACTGTGATGGTTTTAACAGATCTCTGTCCCCTAAAGCCAGCTGAGGCCTTGTTGCGTACTTTCACAAGTGGATGACTGTCAATTAGAGTTATGAGTGCTCAGCCCATTTACATAGGCTTTAAAACGTAGCTATTTAATTTAGTTGCCTAAAGGTAGGGATATTTATTTTGGCTGAGTGATCTAGGGTTATAAAAAAGGAGATTAAGTAAGATCATATTGCCCGTACAGTGTTATGACCACACTGAGAAAAATATACTCCACTCAGCAACATCAGAGAGAATGTAAATTCCTCTGTGAATTGCTGTGGTTTATGGCATACAATCCAAGTAACTTACTGCAGTGTCAGAAAGATGGCTTTGGTAATAAGCTGGTGCAATAAAGTTAATTCTGTAAACAAATATTAAGTAAAAACTACTACCACAAATACATGAAGTGCTTTTCCCTCTCCTTCTCCTGGAAAGTCTGTCCTTTGGCAGGCAGCTACGCATACTGTGCAATTCATCTGTCTGAAAGGACAGCTGATGTCACCTCCTGGCCAGCTGGCAAGGTGTTACTGTGCACACAGACGCCAGTACATTCCTCTGAGAGGGAATAAATCAGACAACTGGCACCTGTGACACTGTTGTCTGTTCAAACATTGCTCCGTTCATGTAATTTAAACTGTAGTGGAAGGGCATAGTTAGGATCTCTCTCCTTTGTTGTAAACCCTTGCCTGGAGAACTTTCTCTTAAAGGCTGTGAAAATGGCTCATTGAGGAAACCTGGTGTGGAAAGTAGGTTCTACCCTCATGTAATCAACCAGGACTAGAAACTCCTTGGAAAAAGGAGATCAATGATGTATTCCTAGGGACTGACCTGACCACACATGGGTGCAATATTAAGTGATAGAGTTCATGTATATCGTGTAGGCTGTGATATATTTTCTTCTTTTATTAGAGTATACTTGAAGCAGTGTCTATTTGAGGAGAGCCCTTCCTACCTTAACATATAATTAATAGCACAATGGGAAATAGGGTTGTCAGTGTCAGTGATCTGGTACAAAATGCATTATCACTCCATATTTTTTGACCTCTTCCAACTTCAATGCCCTCTGTAAAGATGCATTAGACTTGAGTGAAATAAATCCAAGTACACATGTCTCCCAGAGCCCTTCATATATTTCTAATACAGAATAGCTAGAAGCTGGCAAATGAAAGACAGTGCCTGAGGCTTCTGAAGCTTGAACTAAGCCCAATTTTTATTCCACTTATGTGAGAAATCCCAATAATTATCACGTACAGGTCAAAAAGATTTCTGCCAGGCAGAAAACCCTGTGAGAGTGCCTGACAACTTCAACCAAAGACTGTAGCTTGAAATCAGAACTACATACCACCTTTTATACCAATGATTAAGTATTTTAGAAGACATGAATTTTAATATGGATAAAATATATCAATAGCTACTTTAAGTTTTTAAGGGATCATTTTATTTCTACAGAGACATATACAATTCATAACATCTGAAATCTAAAGTAGTTGTACATTTTTGACAAAAGTTCCAGCAGCTCAAGGGAATTTTCCCTGCACTTTTCTGTTAACCAGGGTAAGTTACTGTGGTAATACAAGTGACTTATGGTGTAAACACTTGAACAAATGGCATTGTATCTTCTGATCCATGATATAAACTCTTCTGATGCCATGCTTCTTCTCTTGTGCTTCTACTCTGCTGTAGACATGAGGTATTTCCAGTTATGAGCTAATGGAAAATGTAAACCCTCTTTAATTATTTCCAATCACCTCACATTTTCTCTAGGCTAAGAACACGCACAGGGATGGCTACAAAAAAATATGCTGATATGTGTGAGCCACTGTACTTCCTTCTAAGGGTGTAAGAAAAAGAATACTTGTGGGAACTTCTACTTATTGCAGACAATCACCATCTCGGGCTGTAGCACTGATTCAAAAATAGGCTTGCCCCTTGACACATTTGTGTTCTAAACATTACATTATGGTTATACACACTCTGCCTGGCCTAACGAATATTTAGTTGTTCATCTCGAATACCCCCTGCTAAGGGTGCAGAACATCCGAATGTAAGACACCTGCACAGCAGGGAAATTGAGCTGGAGCCCAAACATCCAAGCTGAGTGGGCTAGTCATTACAGTCCTGGCAAAAGAGGCAACACTAGTTCCTGGTCTGCCTGCTGCATGTGATCATTTTAATGCATGACCCAATCCAACAAAAATAGAGATAGCAGATATCAATGAAAAATACAGATTACTTGCAGGTGATCTAGCAAGGTTTTTATTTGTGACTCATTAAAGGCATAACACTGGTGTGTAATCAACATCATTCTAGCTATAAATACAAAGCACAGCATTATGAGGGCTCCATCCCAGCCAGATCCAGTACAACCACAAAGGTATCAGACATTTCCGGGGCACTTGGATGTGACCAGGCGACTCACCACAGATCTTCCAACATGTTTTGACCTTCTGGATTCCTCAGGTAGCCTACGGTTTTGCCTTTTGTTTAAAAATATCTTTCCTGACATACTCAAAATACCTGCCCAGGAACTCTGTGGCTCCTGCTTCACAAACAGTGACCCAGCTCCAGTGTACTAATGAAGGAAATACCACAATACCTAAATAGACTTTTTGATCTTACTCGCTTCTTTGCCAATTTATTTGTTTCCTGAGGAACTGTTCTGGTGAAATTTTAGGGTAAACTGGTGAAAAGGTTTCATTTAAGTTTGATTCAAGTTTCACTGGGACCTACAACGACAAGTTTATTTAGTAGTTTTGTACATCTAACTTTCTGCTTCCGAAGCTCTATGGTTCATACCTAGAGGGACTAAAGGAACACTTTGGGTTATATAGTCCTTTGTTTCTGTCAATCAGACCGCCCACAAGCTCTATCTTATTAACAGTGAAGATTTTTTAGTCCATTCTGTTGTTTCAGGACTTTGCCATTATAATTTTAAGAAATTTCACCCTGAATTTAGTTTTAGACAGTTTATCCCTGTATTGGAATTAGTTAGAATGTGAAGCTCTTCTCCCTTGATGATTTATTCTCCTTTTCTCACTTCTCTCACTCTGCCTGTGTATTTTTAGAAAACAATCATCAAAACTCCTCTCAGCTTTTTCTTTACTGTGCTAAATAAGCAATGCTCTCATACTGTCCTCTCACATGGAGGTTCTTCCACCATAATGCGACTACTTGTAGCTCTTTTCTACTCATTCGATGAGGTGTTCTCTATCCCAATCTCAATTTTCATTCACCACTTACCTGGATCATTAAGGCTCAAGCGATGAGCCACCACATTCTGCACTGGAGCTCTGCCTCCCGCAGGGTGGGCCTGCAAAGGCAGGCTAATGTTAGCAGTAGTTAACAATAGCATTCTCTATTGCTGTAACATTTGCATTTGCTTGGAAAATCTATATTAAACAGGACGGAACACAGTACAGACACACTATAGACAAGAAGGTCCTCAGTTCAATAACATGTACATGAGGATCAATCAGTAGGATTAGATTTACTAAGCACAGATAAAAGGCAGGAATAGAAAACAATGATAAGGCTTTGTCTCCTCCTTCCCCCTCCCCATCCCCCTACCCCCACCCCCCATCTAAATAATAATTTAAATTCTCAGCTTCTGGGAAGAAAGCTCCTCAACATCCTTTTTTTTTGGGGGGGGGGGGAGGGGAAGGGGCCATTTTAGATCTCTTTTAGGTGCTGGATGAAAGGAAGATTTCCGCCTCTTTCCTCTTCTTGAGGCCCTTGAGTAAAGTAAGAGGAATGATCTCCAACAGTCCATTTTCCCTTCAACCTCCAGGCTGCAGAGGGCTGCACCGTGTTCTTCTGCGCTGTCCTAAAGACAGCCCCTAGGCTGGTTTCAAGACCAAAACCATGTATCATGCAGACAATGATCTTACAAATCGAGCTGTATGAAAAACCAGGGCACATCCTCTGGAGTGTACAAAACACATGGTACCCAACATGCTGACATATTCTTCTATGTAGAGTAGGCAGTCTATAGGTGTGCAACTGTATGGATGGGCAAGGAGCTAGGAAAGAAAAGTCCAGAGACTTCTCTTCGGAGGGCATGTAGGTGCAGCAATTGAGTTCTGACTACTTTTATTTTGTTATTCCCTTCTTTGTCTGCCTCTGTTGCTGCTCGACATTTCCTGAGAAGTAGCAACAGCATGTAACTCATATAATTCTTGACTGTTTGCCTTTTGCCCACATGATCTGTAACTGTAAAGTTGAACAATCTTGCTAAATTCCTTTCTGAGGGTTCTGAGCAAAGCTGTGAGCAGGACCAGAAGCTCTGGGCTTTCTTTGTACAACCTTAAATCTACCCTGTATTTGGTTTATACTTGTTCATATTTAGAAATATATGAGTTAAAAACAACATTTCAACAAATAAACACTGGAAGTTTAATATCTGAAAAAAGATGGATGCTCTCAGTCCTGTTGCTTGCCAAAGCAAATTTCTGAATTACCAATAGAAGAGAGTGTTAGGGATTTTTAAGCTCTGCATTTGCTATATGAATACAGATTAATTGGTGCCTACAGGGCCTTCATGTAAACACCCACTAATCTGTTAAAAAAAGAAAGATGAATGATCCTGCTCACTAATAAGAATTACCTCGGGGACTTCAATGAGGGTTGGATTAGGCAATGAATGCTTAGAGGTGCTTCTGTTAAACAGCAGCACAGACTCCTTATTGTGGGGGGTGGTATTTTTCTACCAGTAATATAGAGTCAATGCTTTAGGTTTGATAAAGTTTTCTTTTCCCAGTAAATATCAAAAGATAATGAGATTGTGGGAGGTTGGTTTTTTGTTTTTTTTTTTTTTGGCCAGATTTTCAAATGACTATTTCTAGCCTCCTACTATGTGAAATGCTGGCAGATTTCACAAGGTCTTTGCATGATCTTTCATCACTAAAATCCTTCCTCAGGTCTTCAAATATTTATTTCTATATGCCTGTGCAGAAACTACAAGTTTTACAACACCTCTGTTTTAACCATTCAACAATGAATTTTGACATTCTAAACATCAGCAAGGTAGATCTCAAAAAGCTTGACTTAAAGACCCCTGAATTTGAGGAATTTCTACTTTCACATTTGTAGCTAAGATGTTGGAGTGTCATGGAGAAAAAGACCAGGACTATGATTCTGGGGTCTGCTATTTTTTCTTGGTTAATAGTGATTTTTGCATGCCTAGATGGTATGTGAAATAAGCGAGGGCTTTTTTTCTTCTGAGGTGGATTTGGATGGCAAGCTGCAGTCTTTTACTCAAAAGGCTACAGTAACTACAAGTCTCAAAGACTGAGAGGGCCTGTGTCATGTTCATGGAGTGAGTTCTCCTGGAACATGTTTCTAGGCACATGAAGGCACAGAAGGTAATTAGGAACACTTAGCGTGAATTTACCAAAGGTAAAACATGCCTAATAAACCTGATTGCCTTCTACAATGGAATAAGGAGATCCGTGGATAAGGGGACAGCAGTGTGTGTCATTAACCTGGACTTTAGCAAGGCTTTTGACACCTTCTTCCACAGTGTAATTGTATTCAGGATAAGATGATGTGGGTAAAAAAAAATGTTTGGATGATTGGGCTCAGAGAATAGTGGCTAATGGTCCTCTCTCTACCTGGATGCTGGTAAGAAGCAGGGTACTACGAGGGCCTAGCCTCAGCCAAATCCTGTTTGACACCTTTATGAGCAACCTGGAGAAGGCAATGCAGTGCACTCTCAGCAAGTCTGCAGATCTCAAATTGCCGGGGCCAGGGGGACACCAGCAGGCACTCTTGAGCATAGGGCTGCCATTCCGAGGCACTTGGACAGGCAGCTGGGAAGGAAGAACTGCTTGCAGTGATGCAGGCTGGAGACTGCTTGGCTAGATGCAGCTCTGTGGAGAACACCTCGGACAGTGTTGGCAGCAAGCTGCACATGAGATGTTAGTGCACCCTAGCAGCAGAGAAAACCAAGAGCACCTTGGGCTCTGTTAACAGGAGCATGGCGGTAGGCCAAGGAAAGTGATTATTTTGCACTTGTTAGACCCCATCTAGATACTGCATCCAATTTGGGATCCCCAAATCAAGAAAAACTTTAACAAACTGAAGAGAGTTCAGCAAAAGGACAATGAGGTGGCTGGAGCATCTGCCCTGTGAGGAGATACTGAGGGATACAGCTTTTTCAGCCTGGAGAAGGGACTGCTTCAGCCCTCCCATACCTACCAGGCTGTTAGCGTGATGATGGAGCCACTCTTTTCACAACAGGCATATGTTGAAACAAGAGGTGTTCAGAAACTTTTTCTATGCGAGGACATACAAGCAGTGATTCAGGTTTGTCCAGAGAAGTTGTGCAGTCTCCATCCTTGGAGCTCTTCAAGCCCTCAGTAGATAAAGCTCTGAGCAACCTGGTCTGATCTCACAGCTGGCCCAGCTTTGAGGGGCTGGGCATGGAAGGAGCTCACTGGGTCACAGGGCCGGAACTAGCAGCCAGGGACATCCCCCCCAGCCAGGAGGAAGGCAGGCAGGGGGGCAGGCAAGGCAGCCCCAGCCCCAGGCATCGGGCACCTCCCTGGAGACGCAGATGGGATGAGCTGTGCTGGGATGTCAGCCTGTGGCTAAGGGCACAGGTCCGCAGCCTGTTTCCAATCACGGGCACGGTGGCAATGCAGCAGGGGCTGTAGCTCAGGTGGCGGCCAAGGGCAAGAGCCTCAGCTCAGAGCAGCGCTCCAGGCTGGGACGGGCCCTGCCCGCAGCCTCCCCACCAGCTGCGGGGGCTTCTGCCCACAGCCTTGGGCATGGGCTGCCCTCAGCAGGGTGGCTCTGCCTTGTCCTGAGCCGCTTCTTCAGGCCCGACCTCCCCCAGGGCTTAAGGGTGTGCTCAGAGCCTTCGCCCAGGGGCTGGACTAGGTGACCTCCAGTGGTCCCTTCCAACCTGAGTTATCCGGTGATCCTACCAGACACACACTGTCAGATTTCAATGCTGAAAAATGATGGAGTTGTGCCTGTCTACCAATGAGGTCTCCAATGTCTGTGCATGAAGTGTATTCATAGCGGGAAGGGTAAAGAACAGGGAAAAGAGACCAAGAAAGTTAAGGAGATACATTATTTGCTGACAAATAAAAGGCTTTTAGAGAACAGTAAGGTTTTGAAAGAGAATATTTGTTCTGTGACTTTCAGGTACTTTCACAATACTTGTTGGTCATATCTCACAATGTTCCTGCAAAGGAGATAAGTATTGACATGTCTCTTTTAGGGATGGGAGAATACAGATGCAGCAAACACGTGTGACACAGATATGTGAAGAAGATACGGCAAGATGGGGCTAGCGCACGAAGCCTCAGACCTGCTCACTAGACAGCAAATGGGCCCTCAACTTCCCAATCCAGCCCAAACGTACTGCAACATGTTAGTCATTTCCTTTCTGTAGTAGCACCCTATTGATACTTCCAGAGATTAAAGTATGTGCAGAATGTCTTTGCACCGTGAAAAAAAGTAAAATAAATAGCAAAGTGCTTACTGACAGTTTTACTGTTAATACAAGGTAACACAAATTCAAATGCCATTATGTAAGATTAGAAGCAATGGATAATTCAGAGAAGTTAATCCTGTCAGCTACACTTTGTCAAAACAAGTCTAAGTAAGTGACTCATAAAATCACTGCATTGACCACAAGTGAAATAAGGAAACCCGACCAGTGTACGGACAAAGAGAACAGTCGGAACTTGGCCTGTTCTGTTAGATTTTCCCGTTTGCTGTGAGAACAAGTTTAGAAAAAACTGCCTGTCTTTCATTTAATCCATTTACTGGGGCATATCCGCACAAAGCTTTCACTACCTGGACAGCTTTAACATTTTTTTCCAGACTCAGTCTTTATGGTGGCCTGGATGGTTGAATATATTTAGCCCTGAACAGAGACTCTAAAAGGTAAATAACGATGCTATCTGACTTTGAGAGAACAGATTGTTTACGCTCAGTGGTGAACACAGCATTAATCTGAGGCTCTTCTATCAGCTCAGACATACTCAGAAAAGTCCACAGACACAGACACCATCCAGATAAAAATATTTAGTGTTGAAAGGAGGACGTTTGGTTCTCTACTGTACACAAAACAAGAACAGAATAAAAAGAAGGGCTCATATTTCTCCAGTTTTGGGACCTATGGAAATAGGACTGATCCCTACCACAATTTAGGGTAAGCATATCTGCTTTACACCCCATAACATCACCTTCCAGAAAGGAACCCTGCCATAAGTGATATTGAAAGCTCTAAGGCACGAGGCTGTTCTTCTTATGAATTATTTTTGATGCATCAGCTTTGGGAAGTTAAAATCTGTTTGGAGATTGTGTAGTGTTGAGAAAGTCCTGTATGGGACAGCTTTGCTACTGCTAACTTTCCTTAGTATCAGTTTTCAAAAAATAAAGTTTCTAGAATATTTTACTTTCAAAGACTACCCTGTTAATGTGCTACAATATCTGCTGACAGTCTGGCCTTCACTAGATCTCAAGTGGTTTTTCTTTAGTCTATCTTTAAAGACACTTTCCTGCTTTTTTCTTTCTTCCTGCCCCATCCCCCCAGCCCAGAAAGAAATAAACCTTTCATTCCAGAATTTTGAGGATGTGAGTCTGCATTCTCATCCAGAGGTTAGAAGTTAAATTTAGCAAGTCTTTCCATTTTAGGTATAAAACATTGCAAGATGAACTGGGTCTTTGAGATGTGCAGATTCCAGGTCTAAAGCGCACTTTATTCCCCAGCTTCTCCTGCTCATATGACATAAAACAGATGACTAACTGGAGGTCTATTTATAAGAGTACAGTGTTGTTTTGAGCTGCTCTCAAGGAATGTAGTCTTTGGATAAGAGTCTGTGGAAGTGCAGTGCTGAGAGTGAAAGAGCAGATAAGTAAAGCAGATGTTGAAGGTGCTTGGGAAGAAATCTGTAGGAGTTAAAGAAAGAAAGAAAAAAGCAGGAAATAGTCTTTAAAGATAGACTAAAGAAAAAACACTTGAAATCTAGTGGAGAAGGACAGACTGTCAGCAGATATTATAACACTTGAACAGGACAATCTTGGAGTTAAGCTAGAGTAATGTCAGCAGTTATGATGACTGAAATACAGCACAAGAAAATACAGCACGAGAAGGTCTTGACTTCCTCAAATTAGCAGTGAGAACACTTTCACCAGAAGGGAGAAGACTTATCCAAGGAAGAAATGTCTGAAAAGCTGGTTTTAAGTTTTATTTATACTTCTTTTTTTTTTTTTTTTACGAAATGTGACCATATATGTTCTGACGGTGACCTGGAAAAACTGCTCAGTCTGCAAAAACCATGGGAAAAGTTCATATCCTTTTCTGGTCCTTTTCTAGCTCTCTGTGGTTTTTCTCTTTTGCATTCTTGCCTCTCCTAGCATCCCAACCAAATAATGACATTTCCATGTTTTCACTCCTCCAAAGTTTGTTTAGCCCCATAATTGAGACTTTCTGAAATATTTCAATCCTGTATTAATCACTTACATTCTTATATTATTAATTGCAATAGTAAATAGCAGGTAGCAAAGCAATAGTGATCAAATAGTGTAAAGTGGGTTTAAATTATACAACAACATCTCAAGAACAAAGTTCATAGAATCATAGAATGGTTTAGGTTGGAAGGGATATTTAAAGATAATTTAGTTCCACCCCCCCTTGCCATGGGCAGGGACACCTTCCACTAGACCAGGTTGCTCAAAGCCCCATCCAACCCGGCCTTGAACACTTCCAGGG
>JAVJGG010000005.1:10592464-10603418 GCA_035590195.1 Aviceda cuculoides | reverse complement strand
GACCTTGCACTTGGCCTTGTTGAACTTCATGAGGTTCACATGGGCCCACCTCTCAAGCCTGTCCAGGTCCCTCTGGACGGCATCCCTTCCCTCCAATGTGTCGACCGCACTACACAGCTTGGTGTTGTCAGCCAACTTGCTGAGGGTGACTCGATCCCACTGTCCATGTCACTGACAAAGATGTTAAACAGTGCCAGTTCCAATACCGACCCGTGTGGAACGCCACTCATCACTCCTTCCCACTTGGACATTGAGCTGTTGACTGCAACTCTTTGAGTGCAACCATCCAGCCAATTCCTTATCCACTGAGTGGTCCATCTATCAAATCCATGTCTCTCCAATTTAGAGACAAGGATGTCATATGGGAGACAAGGATGTCATGCGCGACAGTTGTTGGTTTATGTCCCCTTTTCCGCTTACATTTAACTAGATCCTTACTGAGTGACTACCTTTCATCACCGGCAGAATACACAAAACCAATACTAGATGTTTCTAAATTGGTCGATTATTTTATCCATATATCTAGCACATGCTCATAGTTCAGTTTTTCCCATTGCATATCTTCAATTCATGTATTCAGGCAAATAACCTACTATGCCAGACTTGGATGTGCCCCATCTGCATGTGCTGTTGTGCAGTGCCCTCTCCATGATTTCTGCAAGTCAGACTACTGATTATGAGAATAGCTGCTCATTAGCGTTTTGTTGGCACACAGTCATCCTGTTATGATTAGCCTGTGATCCCCTGACCACTTCAGTAACCCACGTAAATAATCCATTATCTAGTTACAAACAGCCAGCCAGATACATCATGGCTCTTTTTTTGATAATGAAAGTGCCCTATATCTAACTATTAGTTCAATCATAATTAGATCATGGCTTACTTAGACAAGCTTCCCTTTTATTTTTTAAGCCTGCAGCTCATGTATGACTTTAGACATAAGCTTTTACCTTCGTAGTGCAGCTTGCCCTCAGCCTCATATCACCATTTTTGCCTACAGCTGATTGCTGAGTTGTGAGATGTTGACATATGTCATTCTACATGTCCTTCACATATAAGCTTTGGCAGTTGTCTTCAACAGTAAGAGCTGTACCTTTGTGGCAACTTATCTTCTTCAAATTTTTCATTGTTTTTACCAGATAAGCAAAGTCTGATCTTTCTGATTTGAACAGTCATTTAGCTTGTTAGTTATTTTCCATTGAGAATAGAAATCTTAACAGAAATAAAGACATAAAAGTAGAAATAGAGATCTGTGTTGAAATTTTCCAAGGAAAGGGAATGCTAAATCTTTCATGCAAGATATTGCCTGTTGTTCAACTTCCGGGTCCATCTCAGAGACATTGTTGTTAAAGCTCATCAGAAACTTCTTATTGCTCAATAAACTTCCAGTTCTTTCAGACTCTAAATTTTCTTTGTATTAATGTTCTTGATTTTTTCCACCCCTCTTAAATGACAATGTGAAGAAAAATCCTGTGCATAATCTCAGTGTTTTCATTATCTGTCTCTCCTCCTACAGACATCAGATATTAAATCTCTTAGCATTGTCCCAATATTTGAGATTTACCATTGCAGCATTTGTCTTTCAGAAGCTACATCTTCGTTGACTTTCCTTCTAGACCAAATATTTATTGTATAGCCCTTACTGTACTTATATCTAATCCTGCCAACATTTCCAACTACAGCAGCCAGATATTATTTTTCAAAACCCTATTAACCTAACACTAATAAATAAGGACCTAGTGAGTTCAGTCTTTTCATGCCATTGGTACTAGCCCTGAGAGTCCACATTGCTTTGATTAAAGCCCCTTTATAAGCTGTAAATGAGCCGCAGCTGTTGCTGACATCTCTAGGAAACTTGGCAAATTAGACCACCTCACATTTGATGAAGCTGCAGGTGGGAGATGACAGGTTTCGTTTGTGGTCTTCAAATCAGCTCCCTCAAATTAATGTTCTGCATCAAAGTCAACCCTATTTTTAACTTTCTGATGAAGAGACAAAAGGAAAGGAAAAAGATAAATGCCTCTTAGATAACAGAGTTACCTGGATAACCAATATACCTGCAACATTAAATATGATGCAGAACCACTATAAACGATGCTCGTGTATATACTGAAGCTTCTGCTGCCTGGAACATGTTGAATGATGGGCTGCATCAAAAGCTTGATGAAATAGCAATATATCACACATAGGGTAAGAGACAATAAATCATGTTATGGGGTGCGATGATTGAATCAAAATGAGCCAATGTTAAGTTATGGGAGAGAGGAACTGTCCATACATTCTGCCTCAGCACTGGGGCAGGTGTGGGCACTAACTAGAGGGATTGATTTGAAATTTTGACATTAAAAAAAAAAAGACTCTTATTTTTGTTCCAGACCTACTCCTGCTTTATTTTCTAATGTAATGAATGCAAACTCTGGATATTTGGAATTTTGCTTTGTTTTATTTTAAATTCTATCTTAGTTGCTGTAATTTGAATAACTTCATTTCAGTCATTTGCATACATTGTATATATTTGCTAAGGATCTATCCTTCTAAATCTGGCCTGCAAAAATAATCTCCACTTAAATTCTTTGCTGCTTAGAAACTGAGATTCAGAATATAGATGAAATTTATGTATTAAAACTTGAGAAGTTATAAAAAATTTTGAGACCCAGAAAACATTGTCAAAAAAATCAACACAGGCTTCCAATTGTTATACATCTTAAAATCACAACAGTTTATTCAGTGACTATTCAGCAACATATGTATGAATGTAAAGGGCAACTTAAGAAGTAATTACTGCTGTACTTGGTAGCAATCATAGTCTCACTGGCAGTTCAAAATAAAACCTGGGAGTTGAATGTGAAAAGTAACTTTCCTTTTGACACCTGAAAGTAAAATTTAAATAACCTGATGCTCTCGGATTACAAACGTATTTTTAAAATTTGTTCCAACAACTGTTTGATAGAAAGATTGGCAACTGAATTCTTTTTGGACACTTAACTAAAATCACAAACAGAATAACAACTTATTCCAATCTTACTTATTACTTGACAGAATAGCTAATACTTTACAGAATATTGTCATATCTCAATGTTAATGGGCATTTCTAATGCTGCAAATTAAAGGAAGTAATAAAAAATAGCCAAACTCTCAGTCCCAGTTTAAGTGTCAGCTCAGTCACTAGAAAAATACCAATTGACTGGAGTGGTTTGGTTCATAGACTAACAAAGGAAACCTGCACAGCCTTAAAAGCATAATCTTCCAATTAAAACCAGACAGTTATCTTTGCCCCCATTTGACACCCTGTCAGGGCCAGTGTTGCATACCGCGAATTGCATAAGCCATTTGTTCCCTTGGAACATTCCCCATAGTATCATATTGTGGTCCTTTAAAATTTGTTATTCAGTTCTTTTTAAACAATCTGCCTTAAAGTTGCATTTGTCTATTTTGTTGTGTACACTCTAACAGTTCCTTTTGAAGCATATTTCACAGAGGACTGAAAAAATGGTAGAACAATGATGCTTGGTAAACACATTAAAAGAAATGTATCATTTTGCATTGACTTTGGTATGATTTTTTTCTCTAGCTCTCCCTCTGGACCCTTTTTGCCCTCCAACACACAGTAGCCTTGCTACTTTTCCCCAACAGCAGAACAACTTTGAAAGTTTACTTTCTGTAAGCGGAATTAAAATGGGAGTTGCAAGAAACCTCCTAGCCAGGGGCATTTTTCTGAAAGTATCAGTATCTGAAGGTAAGTAGCTTTAAATGCAGCTTCTTCTTAGTGCAACACAGGGCTCAATGTTTCGTTCACTCACAGCTCTGTGGTCGTTTTTTACATTTTAATTTTTGTTGGAAGAGCAAAAAAAAAGGAAATCATAAACAATCTCACATTCTTTTAAGGCCTGTACATCATAGCAGCCAGTTTCCTGATGAAGGGTGGTCAAGGAAAGCACTAAGCTGTTACAAAGCTGTTACAAACAACCAGAACATCAAGGTTTTTTCTAGGTTTCCTCCAAAATTTGCAACTCAGTCCATTATAATATTGATTTTTCTGAATAACCTGTGTGTTCACTTCTGCCTTGAGACAGCAAGAGGGACAAATGTCTCTTCCTTTACTAGGATGTTCTATGCACTGCTTCAGGCTGTTGCATCAACTATTCGCTATTGGAGGGAGTGTGCAGAAAGAAAGGCTGAGGGAAAGAGCTTGGGTGTATATGTCAGGCAGACAACTCATCTAGATCATGTTTCTGCTGAAATAAAAACTTGTGGTGAGAGAAACCTGGAAGTCGGTGAACCCAAAATATACTAACATGTTGTCATTGCCTTTGAAAACATGGTAACAAGTTGTGTGTGTAGTACAACCTATGTTGAACAAACCCCCATTTGTATTGTCTTTGTATTTGGCATTGGTACCACCACCTCCTAGAACTCGGAGTGCGTTTTTAATGTATCAAACTGTGTCCACTTCCAAAGTATCCATGTCTCACAAGCTTTACAATAGGGTAATAGGAAAGTGCTCTTTCCTTCATTGCAGGAAGGAGAAACTGCATCTCTGGGACTAGGTCTAAACTGGGGGACCTGGAAACACTTCTGTGCTGTCCTTAACTGTATGCTCTTCTCCCTGTGTCAAGGAAATCTGGATATTTGAGCCAACAGGGAGCTCTGGAACATAACCTGGGAGATGGGACGTCAGAACACACCATGGTGTGCCATTGCCATGCACAAGGAGTCTGAGAGACTAGCTGGCTTGTCACAAATCAAATGAGAAACTGTCATCACGGAAAGGAATTTTTGACTTTTAGACTTAATTCCTGGTCATAGTTTTAACCCCTAGTGTCAACAAATTGGAGATCAAACCAGAGCTCCTGCAAGAGTGAGGAGGTGGCTATAGTTATAACCTGAAATCAGTGTAAGATCCTTTGACCAGAGGTAGGAATGGGCTGCAAATTCCAGTCTCTAACATATCTGAATAATTTTTTTTTTGTTTTCTTACATTTGAAAAATACAACACCAGATTAGAACTGTAGAATCATACTTCTGCATTAGGAGCATTAGGAGGCTGTTACCAGTAGTAATTGTAGTTACTGAGTTTAATGCTATCTTGCCTCACCAGCATGCCTCAGCTGTCAGCTTCTAGGAATTTCCATGCTTCCAATGAAGGTGCCAATCCTGTTGGTAGTTCTGTCCTACCCACTGTAGTCCATGAGAAAAATGAAGTCAGAAACCTATTGAAGCAGCCACTTAATAATGTTATTACTATATGACTACTACCAACCTGGGGACTATCCAAATCACTGCCATAAAGTATTAGAGGTGGAAAACTCCATGTAGTTCTTTCTGTGTCATCCTGTCTCTTAGGAAAAAAAGCAAAAGCTATTAAGAATATAATTTAAAACTGTTCACAGGTCTGACTTCAGAAAAACAAACATGTCAAAGACCTCATGCAGAATTATGTTATTAGGATTCTGTCTGCAACTGGCATTGTTCATTTCCATAAGAGAATTAGGCATTCATTACTTTCATTACACTCCATTCTGCTAATATGATTCATCATATATATTTAAAAATGAAGTCATTTAACTACTATTGGCCATAACCATACTTCTAATAAAAATGAAGCCAGTTAACGACTGTTGGCCATAAACCATACTTCTAATTACTCACTTCACTAATGTTCATTTGTCATCTAATTCTTTGATTTTTCTGCATTAGACCATAACAAGTATAAAATAAGAGATCTTAGCCTGATGCCAAAGGATATTTAGTTTTGATCATTGTAATCCATCAAATGTCCTAGTGAGTCAAAATGGAAGCTGCAATCCTCTTAACAATCGTTATTGATTTGAAAATGGTGATATTTTGGGTAAGCCTCTGAGAAATGTCATTCTTCTCTTGTGTAAATACAGAGAGTAAACAAATACATGCATCTGCATTCTCTCATAGCAAATGATGTAAAGGCAGGAATGGATTAGACTGCAGCACACAATTAACCTAGGGCAGGCTATAACACAGGAAGATATAATGCTGTATGGAACACTTATGCCCTATTAGCAAAAACCAAGCTGATAGAATAGTTGCCTTAAATCAAATCTTAACCATCCTGGCCAATTACAACTCTGGCTGCAATGTGCAGTAAATGGATAGACATAATAAATCTTTCTATTGTACCAGACATATCAAGATACAAATGTGCTTGACTGCATACTATTATCTTACAGCTGAGTCTCATGACACTTCATAGCTCATTCTGCAGCAAGATTTTAAGCAAGCATATGCTAAATGGTTTAATACAAGTTCAGGTGGTGACAAATAGTCCCCTTTTGCCAAAGACATTTCCAGCAGGCTGCTGGTCACATGCAATGTTAACGTCTTTGTTAATGCAGTCTGCAAAAGCACAGGAAAACGAGTGGACTCATCATCTACAGTTGGAGTCCATATCATGGATTGTTCACTTTACTGTGCAATTTTATTTTGAAAACAAAGAGATAAAATTGATCAGTTTTATTTCATGCTTCTCAGATAATAGCTAAGTGCTGTGGATTCATAAAGTGCTGTGTTCTCTTAAATCTCACTATTTACATGTGACTACCATCCTCCAGCGACTATCCTGACAGCTTGAGCCAAAGCTATTGCCATTTGCTGTAATGAGTGATTTCTATTGGAAATGTGACATGTTTTCTAGTTTTGTAAAGTGATGTAAACCTGTGCAAATGGATATTATCAGATGCTGTCATTGCAGATACAGCATTAAGCATTGTTCTGAAGAGAATGGCAGAGTTAAAATTCACAGGCTGAACTTGTAGCCATAGAAGATGATGCCATGCCATTGCCCTAATGCCCACTTTCCAATCATTACATATTTTTTATCTTTAATTAACAAGGCACAACAGTGAAAGGTTAATTACAGACAAGAAGGTGCTTTTAATTTCCCTTAAAATTGTAGAATGTCCTCACTCAGAATATAGGCTCACCAGGATGCTCATACATAGTTGCCAGTCAGTTGTTTCCCAGTAAGGCAGTTACCTTCATTGGCTGAATTAGACTGATTTCTCCTGGTTTTGCCTCTCAGCAATACAGCAAGAAAAGGTCTGCTTTCTCAGAGACAATTAACCTAATAAAGCTGTAGTCTGGCAAACATATGGGGCAGAAATCACAGGCATATATTAATTACACAGATCTTTTTAATGTACAATTGCTACAAACCCCCTTTCATTTCAGGTTTCTTATCAGCTGAGTAAAACATTGACATCACGGTTGCCTCAACGCTGGCCCCATCCCTTCTTTATTGCTCCACTGGTTCACAGATGTTAAATAGATTTTACTGGAAAAACGACTGGCATACAGACATTAAGTGCACTATACCAGGTGAAATGGGAATGCAGGGGGGTTGTCGGAAAAGCTGTGTCATATCTGTGCTGCCAGCAATGGAAAGGGGCAAAATTACAATGTCTGTGTGGATATACTTTAATAGAAAAGGGAAGGGCATAGCCAAATGCAACTGGAGCAAATTCAAGAAGCATTTGACTGATAAGAATTTGAGCATGTGTAATGTTATTTTTATGATAAACATTCTGGCCAAACGAGCACTTGGCAGTTTTCCTCTAAGGCTGTTTTTTAATGTTGTTGTTGGCCTCAGTTTCATTAGCCTAAAACTTGTCGGTGGTTTTGTAAAAAAGCAATACCGGTAAATTACTCTTGTATTGGAGTTGTCACAGTGATAAATGAAGAGAGATTAATTAAATGTATATGCAAATGAACTCCATTGACTTTAAAAGTTTTTTCTAGGCTGGGATTTCACTAAGGCTTGGGAGTGGTGTTATGGTGAGAGGAAACTTTTGTCTGGAAACTTCGGAAGTTTGAGTGTCTGGAAATACATGAGAAGGAGCTGGAGGATTATGATTTTTAAATGCAGCATCTGGGTGCCCCTTTGTGGGCTGTGGCGTTATTGCATCAGTGAGGACTCGAAAGGTACCTGCAGGATTTCATTACCTATGATTATTGGTATCTGTCTGATGTTTATACACTTTGCAAAAACATGTCATTTTGAAATTACACTTTTGCTGCTTCAGTATCTTTGCTGTGTCATTATGTGCTATAAACTATCCACCCGATATTCCAGCGCAGCATAGTACTGTATTAAATTACAAGGCAGATTAATGTTATGAGTCATTTATTATCCACATTTCAGGCAAAACACAGCCGCAGAAGTAGAAATATTACTGTGAGTATGAGGAAATGCAAGCAGAAACTAGAGAAGCAGGAACAGTTATCAGCAGATGCAAGAGGAGTAATCTTCCATCCAGAAAAGAAACCCCAACCCAGCAGAATCTTGGTGCTACTCATACCAGCATGAGAGAAATAATAGATCAGGAAAAGGTCTAGCTAATGAATCTGTGCTTCTAAATACTTATGAATTATAATGGCTGTAACAGTTGTATTTATCACAGAATCTCAGAGTGGATGAGATTGGAAGGGACCTCTGGAGGTCCAACCCCTCTGCTCAAGCAAGGTCAACTACTTGCCCAGAACCATGCCCAGTCAGATTTTGACTGTCTCCAGGGAGGGAGATTCCACAACCTCTGTAGGCAACCTGTGCCTGTGCTCGGTTACCCTCACAGTGAAGAATTATTTCCTGGTGTTCAGATGGAACCTCTCTTGTTTCAGTTTGTGCCCATTGCCTCTTGTCCCATCTCTGGGCACCACTGAAAATAGCCTGGCTCCATCCTCTTTACACTTTCCCATTGGGTATTTATACACACTGGTAAGATCCCTCCTAAGCCTTCTCTTCAAGCTGAGAAACTCCATCTCACTCAGCACCTCCTCATATGTCAGGTCCTCCAAGCCCTTACTCATCTTTATAGCCCTTCACTGGACTTGCTGTGGTCCATGTCTCTCCGGTACTAGGGAGCCCTGAACTGGACCCAGCACTCCAAATGTGTCTCATCAGTGCTAAACATAAGGGAAGGAACATCTCTCTTGACCTGCTAATGCATCCCAGAAGGCTGTTGGCCTTCTTTATTCCTAAGATACATTGCTGGTTCATGGTCAACTTGGTGTTCACGAGGACCCCTGAGAATCTTTTCTGTAAATCTGCTTTCCAGCTGGTAGATCCCCTGTGCTGGCACATGGGGCTATTCCTCCCCAAGTGCAGGACTTGGCATTTCCCTTTTTTGAACTTCACAAAGTTCCTGTTCGTTCATTTCTCCAAGTTGTCAAGGTTTCTGTGGGTGGCAGCACAAAGGTCTAGTGTATCAGTCACTCCTCTTAATTTTATATTGTCTTCAAACTTGCTGAGGCTGCACTGCAGGTCATTAATGAATATATTGAACAGTATTGTCTCTGGTATCAGCCCCTGGGGTATTCCACTAGTGATTGACCTCTGGCTGGACTCCACGTTGCAGATCACAACCCTCTTCATCCAGCAGTTCAGCTGGTCTTCAGTCCATCTTACAATCCATTTATCTGTACCATACTTTATCAGTTTGTCTATGAGGATATTATGGGAGACAGTGTTGAAAGCCCTACTAATATCAAGATAATCAACATCCCATGTTTTCCCCTTCTCCACTGGCTTAGTTATTTTCTTGCAGAAGGCTATCAGGTTGGTCAGGCATGACTTACTCTTTGTAACTCCATGCTGACTGCTCCCTCTTGTCCTTTTTATTTTTGGACTTGTTTGTTCCAGAAGGACTTGCTCCACCATGATCCTGGAAACAAGACGAGGCTGACTAGCCTTTTGTTCCTCGGATCCTTCTTGCCTGTTTTGAAGATAGCAGTGACATTTCCTTTCTTGCAGTCCCCCGATTGCCATGACCTTTCAGTGATTACTGAGAGTAGTCTTTCAGTGGCATCAACCAGCTCCCTCAGCACTTGTGAGTGCATCCTGTTGGTCCCTGTGTCTGTCCACTTTGTTTAAATGTTCCTTAGCTTGTTCCTCCGCTACAGAGGGTAAGCCTATTTACTCCCCAATTAAGACTGATGATTCATTATTGTCTTTCAGAAACAGAGAAAAAATAGACTTTGACTTGAAGAACAGAAATCACAACAGAAGAGACATACAGGGAAAGAATCATTTCACTTGTGTCACAGTAGAACCAAAGTTTAGAGTAAAGCACACTGTTCAGTATTGAAGTGGGTGACAATGATAGGAACTGAACTAATTTTTTTTGTGTTCCTGTCTAGGCTGACATACACTGAGTACCAAAGACCTGTGAGAAAGATCAATTGCTTTGTTCCACATGGAACAGCACCCTGAAAGTTAAAAATACTCTCTTTTATCTCAAGTATGTGCTTTGGGAGCTCAGGAAAAGGGGCTGTTGTTTGCAGAGGGAGAATCACAAGTTCCGTCTCTGCCACTACAAAGTAATTCCCTGTGACATTGCTGAAGTCTAGGGCTAATTTTGCAGGGAATATATTCTTTTTTTTGATTAAGTGTTCTGATAAAATAGAGGATCTGTACCACTATTATTATTTAAGAAAAGAAAATATTTCAAAGCATTAAATGAAAACAAATAACAGTGGTTCTTAATCCTCCTTTTTTCCAGTATCTGTCATGGGCTAGATCGCATTCCTCTGGACCACAGCTCTGGCTGTACCAACATTGTGTACCATGGTTGTTCCTCACAGGATATTTCAGTATATTTCACTCCAGTCTGAGAGGAAAACAGACATCAAAACATTTGAATTTCCAGTAAGGCAGGTCATCTAGCTTTTTCTCAGGGCTTGTCCTTTTCTCCATCCCATATGTCTGCCATCTTTGTAGTTGTCGCTTGTCATTAGCTATCAACTAGATTTTCCTCTTCATGATTACTTTTTTTTTTTTCATTTTCTCACTGTCATAGTTTAACCCCAGCCAGCGACTAAGCACCACGCAGCCGCTCACTCACTCCCCGCCCCCCAGTGGGATGGGGGAGAAAATCAGGAAAAGAAGTAAAACTCGTGGGTTGAGATAAGAACAGTTTAATAGAAC
>JAVJGG010000005.1:10566031-10579333 GCA_035590195.1 Aviceda cuculoides | reverse complement strand
TTTCTGTTCTGTTAAACTGTTCTTATCTCAACCCACGAGTTTTACTTCTTTTCCCAATTTCCTCCCCCATCCCACTGCAGGGGGGGAGTGAGTGAGTGGCTGTGTGGTGCTTAGCTGCCAGCTGGGGTTAAAACACGACAGGTCTTTATAAAGAAAGAAGTGTAGTTGGAAGACTGGGTAATTCAAGAAATAGGAGCTGATTTGAATTAATTCCAGCACAGTGCCTGGGACTGATTATTACTTGGTAGCTATTCAGGAGTGTATAAAAAGAAAAACATTCAAAGGTTCTTTCGGTGCGTTTATGATTATGTATATGTACATGTGATATGTATGTATCTCAATAATTATACAAAATTAAAATTCAGTGATCTAAGTGTGATCAGATCTGAGGCATAGCTGTGGGTTAACTTAAGGATGCCCAAAGGACTGACATATTTTATAGCATCACTTTCATGATATTCTAAGCTAGTGAAACTGAGACACTTTTAGACGAAACAATACTAACAGATTGTGGGAAAACCATCTGAACATGCCACCAGGATCAGAATACGGCAAAATTTAGGATCGAAGTTGCCATTGCACCAGAAATACTTTGCCACAGCCAGGGTAATTAAATTTTACAATTCCCACAGTCTAATAACATTTCTACATACATTTCTAATAACATTAATTTAAAACAGATCAATAACCAGAGAAGAAACTCACAGTACTCTAAGAAGCTATTTTGGAAGTATGAAAAATGTTCCCTCCTTTTAGATATTCCATTACAGTTCAGACAATAAGCATCTTAGCTCAGTACTTTCTACGAGAATGTAAAAAGTCTAAAAATTAAAATGATAATGGTCTACTCTGTAGCCCCTCAAAATCAGCAAAAAGTTGCATATTGATTGTGAAGGCTTTGGGTCAGGAGAGCAGATTTTGTATGGGATCAAGGACTAAAATATTTTTCTTTCTTCATGTCTATTTGAACTAACATGAATGAGACCAGTTATTGTCCATTTCTGTCAGTACAGCATACACACAATAAAACGGTAGACTTCTCACAGAGTAAGACTCTTGTCCTTCATATTTTGGGTGTATATGCTGATGAAATTGTTTTATACATATGTGGATATCTTCTTAAAGCTGGAATGGATAGAAGAGAAAGATCTGACATGATTTTGGTATTCTTAAAAGTTAAAAAGACATCCTCAAGAAGGAGCTCAAGAAAGAGGTTTAAATGTAAAAATTCAAATTATTCCATTTCAGTCAAGTTCTAGTGAAGGGCAATACACAGCTGGTCCTGAAATCCAGAGGTTATGGACAAAATGAAATGTCCTGCATGGAGGTGAAATAACAAAATGACTATACCACATCCAAACTCAATTCTGGCATGTGGGTTGTATCAGTGAAAAGGAGGTTTGATAGAGGAGGTTGACGATTTAGTGATTGCTGGTCACCGGAATACTCCTTGAGCTTATTTGAATGCAGTTTGGCACACAGCTAAAATGACCTACCTTGCTTTAGTGACTGCAGTGGCTTCCTGCTAAGCATAACAGTATGAAGTAGCAAAGATGAAATAAGGCAATTTTTTGGATCTTAATCAGGGCACAGCATGATGATCAGAGAACTGGCATCTGAGTTCTTTGCCCTGAATAATGTAATTCCTTCCTTTTTTCTTGGTTTTCCTGTCTAATTCAAAGTATATATCTGCCGTAAGTTTTCATGTTTGCTTTAGCCACAGTGCACTATCCAGATCATTACAATGTGTTCTCTCTCCTGTAGTATACTTTAAAGATCAAATGATAAAATTTCATTTTCTTTTGAAAACCATTTCTGGTCCCTTGCCAATACAATGTGTGCTATGAATTAAGAAATTATAATTTTCAAATAGAGAACAAGTTGCTTTCCAATTTTTCTGTGCATCTGACCAAACAAAATAGGATTATTTTAAAGATACATAATTACCTAGTGATTAAAAAATTAAAAATATTTAAGGACAAATATTTTCTCAGATTCAGCTTTTCTTTTTTTTTATATATATATATATATATATATATACACACACATATATATATTTCTTTGACTGTGGGATATTACATAGTCTTCAGTGTTGGCCTGATTCTGTATTGTCAGAGCAAGACAATTACAAGAAATCTACCATACAGTGTACTTTCTATCAGCCTGTAAATTTTACCTTTTAACTTTAAGGGAAACATACTGGCTGGGTTTGAACTGCCTATTTTGTGTTCATTCAGCCAAAAGTAATTTTACAACAGGCAGTGATGAGAAGATTAAGTCATTTGTCCTAGTTAGTGTGTGTTGCATTGCATTCTAGGGGAGAAAAATCCTCAACAAGCAAAGCAACATAATTTCTTTAGCCAACTTCTTTTCTGCATGTATCAGAGAATCTAAACATGTCACAACAGAAATATTCCTGCTTCTACAAACTTTTAGATCCACATTGGATTTTTATGTGGATTAATTGCTTAGTGAAAATGCTGGATATGTATGTAAGTGCAAACCTGATACTCTTCCTAAATACCCCTGTCACCACTGGTCAATATAAATGACATATTCTTCGTTACCTCTCATTCATTAAGGAAATACTAGACAGAAAGATACAAGCCTGGCTGGTAAAGCCAAGCTGTATGGATCACGTCTCTAGTTGAAATCCATTTCAGCCATGTTTTGAGTTAAAAACCATGTCAGCCAAGATGGGAGCTATTCTGTTCACAAGGGAAATCGGGAGGCGGTTGGGGTGTTGAGGAAGAGGCTGCACGGCAGCTGGAGATTTTCCCACCCTGTGACTTGCAGTGCAAGCCACTTGGCTCATGAGGCACTCAGTATGTCACCCGCTAAACAGCGCAGATACTAAAACTGCAATTTGGGAATTGAAACCAACAAAGGAAAAGAAGAATCCAAAGATTGAATCGGTTTAGGCATGGAAGAAGTATGACCCTCCCTTTTGTGTTTTCTGAGTTACAAAGCTGTTGTCATGGAGCACTTCAGTTGTTAAAATAGAACTTAAATCACTGTTTGGATTTGTGCTGTCCAGGATCACAAGAAGGAGAGTGTTAATGGGTGATAAAATTATAACAATTTAAACATCCAAATGTTCCCATAGATTCCAGAAATACTTTTAAGTAGGTTCAACTGCATGCACTTCTCAGCCTTCTCCGTTTTGTTTCTGACACGTTATTTAGGGAGTTTGGGGTTTTTTGGTTTTGTTTTGTTTTGTTTTTGTTTTTGTTTTTTAAATGATTATTATTAAGCCATGACCATGAATCTGAACAGTAAGAAAATTTGCATGTTATTGTGACACTCTTCTTGTGCACTAGTCAGACCCTGTGGTTTGCTGGGAAGCATGGATCTAAATATAACTGGGTTGGCAAGCCTGTAGCTATTGAGGCAACTTACATGCAAATTCAGTGGCAGGGCTAAACTGGTGCAGGGCTTCTGTGGAAGTTCACAGGGGAGTCTGTGAAGTTTCTAGCACAAGCTGGTCAGAGATGCAGTGTATGCTCATGCCATCTTCATTACACAAGGGTGAATGCTTTTCAACTCTACTTTGCAAATTGCTTCCCTTGTCTATCCATGTGACTTCTAACTGTATGAAGCTTTTGACAAGTATCTCTTAGGGGTCAGTAAGGCCAACCAGCCATGCTGTACCTGAACAGTGTACACAACTCTTTCAGCTATGCTTTTTCTTCTTTTGTAAATGCTAATAAATGAAAGACCATATATGGATTTTAAATTGCTGTGACTTTCTGTTCCCTTTGAAAATTAACTTTTAAAAACTGTTAGCCAATAAAATATTGGCAGGATGTTGGAGCTGTTCAGTTTCATAAGCATCAGTAAAATATCGTTTTTAATAAACTCTGTATTTACTGCTAGAAGCCCCGTAAAAATTATCTGCAGATTTGCTGGCCTTCTATGGAATACATTAACATCTATCACGTTGTGTGCACCCATTAAAATTTTATGGAATAGCTAGTGCAAAAAGCTCTTTAAATCATTGCAAGATGTTGTCTGGTTATTTTATGTTGGTACACTAAATATAACTGTAGTGAAGAAAGAGTGCAACTCATGGTTGAATATTTAAGTCAAAGTAGCAGTTCTATAAAACACACTTCTTTGACTGAGACAGCAAAAATTATCAGTTTAATTATATTTTCCTTTAAATATAAGTAATTTTTTGGTATATGCAGCAAATGCTGTTAGCTGTAGTGCATTGGAGGTCTTAACCTAGTAGCTGTCTGGGTTATGGCTGATGATAATGAGCAAGCTGTAGAATAATGGTAAACAGCCAAAAATGATGAGAAAGACACAGAAAAATTTTAGTAGGATTCAACAAAGTCAAGGCAAGTTCTTCATTGAAAGCACTTATCTTTCATATTGACGATTAAACATCACACAATAAATTAGAGGTAAAATAAGCAGTTTCCTGCTAGAAATGACCCAGTCCAACCCTATTGGACTTTGAATCAGGCCATGAATTTCTGAACATTTCACTAATTCCCAGTTCAGAGTTTATTTGGTTTGGATTTTATGTTCGCCCTTTATTTTGTTCAGGTCTTGATTTTGCATGGGGTTGTATAATTTCTAAAGAATCACTTTATCACAGAAAAGGGATTTGGTGATGAAGAAAAAAAAGAAAGTCTGCCAGCTATGGTATTTCTGGTTCTTTCAATTCTTCCTTAAAATCCACTTATTCCTCTCTTACACTGTCCTCTCATCTGCCCTGTATCCTAACTATACTACACAAGTTGTTCTGTATGTCTCTCTTGGCACATCTACAATGCTACTATATAGGGAAAGAAACTTGAGCTAAATCCTCAAAAGAGATTTAGACTTAAGTGTTCCAGTACACAAATTTTCTGTGCACTTTTGTTTATGGGAATTTAACGCTGAAGTCTGTGGTACCTCTTACACAAACATTTTGTGCTTAAATAGAGCTTCATAGAAATTGGCCTGTGAGTGAGGACACACTTAAGCTCACCACAAAGAAAGCTGAGGAGAAGGATAATACTGAAGAACTGTGCCTCAGAATACGTAACTGAACTGGAGCAAGTTCTTCCTTCCATTTAAGATCTGCAGATATGGGCCCTTTCTGAACTGAGGGAATGATATCAGATTAGTCCTGGATCACAAAAGAAAATAAAAACCAAATAAAAACCAAATAAAAATGAAGGAATGGAACTGCTGTTAGCAGTTTTATCTCGGCCAACTGATCAAATTCAGAGATGTGAAAGAGTGAATTTCATGTACTTCTTCCTCTGCAGTAGATAGACAAAATAAGGCTTTTTACACCCAACACAACCATTTTTCACACAACAAAACAGAGGCAATTCTATGAATAGAAAGAATGTCACAATTCATGTATATGTGGTGCTATTAGGAAGCCTGCTTTCCTTTCTTTGGTTAAAATGGCACTTCAAGCTGTGATCTGTTACCAAGGCACCGAAAATACAAATTCATAGCTCTTAAAAGCAAGGGAATCATATACACTGTGTATCCATCAATAATAAGAAATATTCCCTTTGCAGAATCACTGACACTTGATTTTTACTTTTGTTAGAAACATGGATATTAGTTTTTCTAAGGATTTATTAATGCAGGGGATGGCACATTTTCACACTATACATCTCTATCCTTGCTTATGCTTTGTATACTGCTTTAGTCTTGACATATAAGTTCAAATATCTCATCTAAAAGTCTAATATTTAGTTGTTTCAGAAGGGATCCACTATTTGCATCCCCTCTTCAGTACTGGTAGAAAAGTGTTGGAGGGCAAGCTAGCAAACAACTGCTTGGAAGTCCTAGCATCACTTCATCCCCTCCTTCCAAGCTTCCTGACAATTTAGAAGAAATGTCAAATGATTGTACCAAAATAGACATAATAGTCAAGTCCTTATTGTTAATTTACTATGGAGGTTGACATACCGTGAAATAGCTAGAAGTCAAAGAGAAGCATGAAAGAAAGATACCTCTTTAAGTTCGTGGAGTTCATTAACCTTTCTACATATTGCCAATGCATATATATTGATCTAAGCAAGTCACTGGTGTAAGAACATGGCAATATTGGCAGCACAGAAATCTTAACTCCTAAGCTAATTCTAGCCTTTAGGATGCAAGAGAAGATGTCTGGTCCCCCTTATGATCTGAATTAATGTGCATTATGCACATGATGATTAACATCCTGAACTGTAGCATAACCAGCCAAATGTCATGCAATGGAGCTTTATCTGACTGTGGAATACTTAAGTACTCTCAAGTTAAACCTCATGGAGAACCTTAAAAGTAAACAAGATCACTAATAAAGATCAAAATCCATGTGTTTGAATCACTACTGTTAAATTATTACATACAATTTTGACAGAAACATTTTGTCTTCATTTTGGATGTTGAAGCCAGTCACATAAAGATGAAAGGAAGGAAATACTACAGGCTTTATGTCCTAACACAACTGTCGCAGAAACACTGGCCAACAGCAATATATTTCAGAAGTCAGTGGTCTTTAATGATATCAAAATGCAACAGTCAAATTGGATAAGAATGTTAAGCAATATTGAAATATAACAGCAAGGAATATTAGGTTGTAAATGCTGTGACAAACACAACTTATTTACAGGATCAGGATGTCAGCTGGGAACTATCACTACATGAACTGTGACCAAATCTAAGCTTAGAATGATGATTCAAAATGTGCATATCACTCACCGATAAGGCAAGACACTCAACTCCAGGGAGTTTCCTTAGACGGTGTCCCCATCTGAGGGGAGAGTCTCCCACTGCAGACCCACTCCTCTGAGGAGGACTGGGTCTTCCAGCGGCTCCGTTTATACCCTGGGGTGGATTGGGGCTTGTGGTCATGTATAGTCAGGGGTCTAGAAACTTCTGTGAAGAGAGATGTTTCATTGGATGAGGTGTTTCTGGCAGACTCAGGTAGATGGGGTACCTGACTTGGGGCACTATGTGTATGTGACTCCAGTGACCATGGGCTGGGTGGCTCAACCTCCAAACCATGGCTTCTAGTTTAACCCTTTCCTTCCAGCAGTCAAGAAGTTTTGGTCTTTATCGAGGTGGGTGTACCTGCCACAATAACCCAGAAGAAGATTACATGAGTCCAAAAGGTTTGACAAAGACTCTTGATACAGGAGGCAGGAGTTATATTGTACAAATCACTTGCTAATGAGTGCTTGAGGTAGTAGAACACAGCAAAAAAGAAACCCCTGTCAATGTTTCAATATGAATTAAGAACATTCAGAAAAAAACCCAGACTTCGGTCCATCAGTATAAGAAATACCAATGCTCATCCTTTTGAATGCCTTCATTTGACGATGCTCACAGTATGTAGGTCTGAAAGGCAGATATTAATGGCCAAGTAAATCACTGAGATTAACATTCCCTTGGTCTTCAGAGATACCTGGAACACAGGAACACAGACTTACATGGAAGTCAAGCCAAACGAATCTGTACCCAGTATCTCTAGATAGTATCTACACAAGCATCCACAGCTGTGAAATCTCATTAAAGCAGACACTCTTTCAAGCCCTGTATCTGATTCATGCCTAACTATCCTTTGATGGAACGATCATTAAACTGGGTCCTACTAATTTCTGAGGAACTAATTTTATCTTGAAATAAATTATTCTAACAAAGCTACAGTTCAGTATTAGAAATACTATAGTTAGAAAAATGGTATTTGGGTAAGCTGCTCATTATTTTTGTAATATTTGGATAAAAAAGAATAATTGAAATGGACTGTCATGTTCTTCTAGCTGCTGTCTGTAAAGAAACAGCATCATAATATTATCCCAGTTAGTATAACAGTATGAGTGATGAGTTTTTATGCCTTTACCCATCAAAAGGAAGAGATTCAATTTGACCTAAGAACTTCTTCACCCTGCTGTCAGCTGTTGAGTTACTGCTTTTTGATTTTTTTTTTTTTTTGTCCTTCTACCCCTTCTAAAGTTGCTTTTGCTAGTTTGATGAACCTTCATTGTGTTATGGAGGTGAGACGAAAGTCTCACGATTTCAAAAAAGTGACTTCTCATCCCTGCCAGTCTGAAATCCACCTGGGAAATACACAAAAGGGTAACCCTGGCATTCAATGTGACAGCCTTGATAAGTCTTCAAGTTGTAGCTTGATAACTTATTTTAATTCTGAGAACTGAAAAAAATAAAAAAGGGAGAAAAATAATGTATGAAAACTTCAACAATGCCATTGGGCCACCTCCCCTTGATTAAAAGATATTATCTGGATGGCAGAAATAATTTTTAGTGATAAGAATAACAGTCTGTATCAGGTATTTTTCACATTTTTTTCAGTGAACTAGGAAGATCAAAGTACTAGGGACTATCATGCTAATGTAGAAAACAGCAACATGGAATCTTAAAGCAAATATGCTAAACGAAAAAAACCCCAATGTTTCAGTTTTTGTAGGGTCTAATGCATTGCTTTCTATTTATTGTAATTGATAAGCTAATACTAAAAGGTACTATTAATAATTAATTAAACTAGCGGTTTCTGCTATTTCTTCTTACAACATAAAAAATGCATAAATACTATTTAGTTTTGTTCATATTCATCCTATATTGACAAGTGCCATCCCATTTCTTTGTATTCTGATCCCCAACAGAAACGTTTTTCTGGGACAAGGGCAAAGCACAGACATAAGATAAAAGACCTCTAATTTTGATCTAAGGCTCCCTTATCTCAAATAGCTGTCTGAGTTGGTTCCTGTAACAATTTCCAGCTGTTTGCTGCCAGTTCCAGATTTGTGCTTGGTTTCCCAGAACTCACACTCCTCTCTGCTAATTCGCCCAAGAAGACTCACCAGTATCAGTTGTGTTAGCACCAGGATACTCAGCACATTGACCAGCTGCCCAAATCCAGACACTACAAAATTGCACTACATCCATGCAGTTCACTGTTCAGCTGAACAACTGCAGGCAGAGAAGCTAGGTATTTCTTTATGTCTGCTCTTCCTTCAACTCATCATGCTAACCATGTAGAACCAGAAGTTCTGGCAACCCCTCACAGATGCAACTGAAAGCCAATTACTCAACCATGCAGCATAAGTAGTGTTTGCCTCTGGCAACAAGCTGAACTGTTGTCTTTTTATCACCACTATCTTGCCAAAATATATCATTTCAGTGCATCTTCCTGTTTTTTTCTAGTTGATTTCTTCTGGGTTGGACAATTGGATGCTGTTCCTTGTAAGCAAGTTACATTTTGATTATAAAGGAAAACAATCCATACGATAGATGGTGGAGAGACAACTGGAGAAAAACAGAAGGTGTTAACCATGGATATGGGCAAGTTATGAAGTCTAGTTTCTGGTCTCCAGAGTGCCCCCTAATCTACTTTTGTCGTTTAAGAAAATGTGCTTAATTAAACATCCAAATTTCAATTTAGAAGCTCCTTGGAACTAGGTATTCATGCAGCAGACTTCCCTTCACTGCTTTTTTGGCCTGTATGTTATCTTCCAATGCAAATTCCAGGGAGACAGTAAAACATCTGGGGTAAGGGCTGCTCCTCCTGACCTATGGTTTCTGTACCTCAGATTCTCATTTCAGTGGGAATTTGGCACAGGCGTAAGTTTAGGATTGCAGCTAAGAGGTTAATAATTCCTTCAAAAGCATGGAAATTTTGACTGCCTCTGGATCATGTTTAGAGGGTTGGGACTGGGGAGAGGACTGATGGACAGTCTGTTCTCTGACCCTATTCCACATGTAATTGTTGACATCTGTGGGCTATTTGTGGGTTACTGTCCACACATCATAAGGGTGACTTAAGCTGTTCATCTTTGCAGGCCCTTTCACCTCTCTGGGAGGAGACATTAAGGCTCTTGCAGAAAAATGAAAAGGATGTTGCTTCTACCCATAAATTTTGGATATTGGAAGCTGCAGAGCTTTTTTGAAATATATCACATTCGAATCTGTCTAGCAGAATAAGTTTCACTGATTCACAAAAATATGTTGGTATCCAAAACAAATAGACATGAATATGCCACCCTCTCTCTAGGTACAACATGCCTATTAGTGTCCACACTGAAAGAAAAACGTCTTGAATATGTGCTAAGAGGTAATGTGGACCTGATTTTTTTTTTCCCCACCCAGATTCTATAAAATTTGTCTCAAGTTGCCGTAAGATTGTATCAGCATAGTGCGGATGGTCACCAATGCTAGATACAGGTCTGCACTCAGTGTGCAGACCAGAGCAGTCCCTTGTGCTCACACTGGATTGAGAAATGTAATGTTAAATGAAACACTTCACAAGCGACAGATCCTGCTACATAACAATTTAATGAGTTCCCAATTAAATCTAAATTTAAAGCATTTTGTTTATCCTGGGCATGCTCAGAGGCTTAACAAAGCAGTTAATATCATAAGTCCTAGAGTAAACTTACATTGTTTTTTGTGTTGCTGCTCTCATACTTTTGAATCCTTAATTGAGCCCATTACACTTCAAAACTCCTTTTTCCACTTTCCTCTCTTTCTCTTTCACTATATTTTTAACACTTCGTTTGTCACCATTGTTTAATCATAGGGTGGGAACACAAAGTCAGGATATGTAAATTTCTCAACAGTAGTGTTGATCCCTCCCCAAATGCTCCCAAACTCTCCTATTCCTTCAACTTGACACGTTTAAAAAACTGGTTGCCAGTTTTGGTTTTATACTACTTGCACTCATATCCACTTAGTCCTCTTCACAGTTTTCCCTAGTATGACACTGCAAGTGTGTTTAGATTCAGGCAAGGTTCTTAAGATTCTTAAATTTAAATAGCGATTTAGCTTGCAACTCAGCCCCATCCTTGGCTGTGAAGTACTGTACAATTACATAGGCTTTGTTGGAGTTGGAAGTGCCACCGTGCTACTTAACTAGCAACTGCTGAATGGTAACAATCACAGAAATCAGAGCATTAATTGCTGCTTCCTTTTGTTTGCAGACTTGGATTATGCAGGTTGATGTGGCAGATTTTTCTGTTGGTTTCATGACCTGAATTTCTTAGGCAGAACAGCTTTTATTAGGTAGAAATGCTCTGCATGTATAAGAGATTAGACCTTGTCCTTATACATAGAAAAGATGTCAAGAGGGGGTTTTTTGATTTTTTAAAAACCCCTCAGATCTGCTACATCTGAATTTAACTGAGCCACCTCAAATCTGTATGCTTAATTGAAGTACATGGTTTCATATCTAACCACTAAACTAGGATTCAGTTTACCTGAAATAGTAGTATGAAACTGATATTAAGTATGACACCACTTCTAATGTATTAATAAAAAATAAATAATATAAATCTTTGAGAACATATATACTATGATACTAATTAGGTCAGAATTCTTGCTATTTTGGTTTTTCTCTGTGTTTACAGTTACTATTGCATGGAAACACTGAAATAATATTTTAACTTGAAAGGACTAAGTTTAGCTTCAGAAACAATTTTTCTATTGAAGATGGAAGGTTGTTTCCTTTCCTCATTATCTTCAGCTGCTGAAAATGGATCAGGAAAATTCTGACTGAGTCAAGGATTTAAGGCTATTTCCCACTGATACTGAAACAGGCAGAGGAGAGCACATTGCCAACCTCCCTCCAACATCACCACCAGCTGTAATTTCAGTATGACAGGTCTGGATTTGTCCTGCGTAGTATAACCCCCTAATCGAGATCTCTAAATCAAACACCAGTTTCCTCAGTGGTAAACAGACAAACATGGGCATGTTGACTACAGGTGTGATGTGGGATTTTTATGCCAAGTAACTTTGGCCCATGTAAATTCTTCATGTTAGCTAGGATTAATCTGGCTTGGGTTTTTTTTGCTGTTATTGTCATCAATAGGAATAAGGAATACTTAACTGCTCTCAGTAAAATTGGCAGTGGAAAGTGTAATAGGGGAATCATCTCTGGACCCAGTGTTGTATCTTATGGAACAAAGTTACATCAGCAACGACCTTACATCAATTTATAGCTGATCTACTATTGATTTCAATAACTTGGTCCATTATAGCATGTTTGTTTAACACTCTCTTTTTGCCAGTAATTGCACTATTTAATATTTCATGTAATTGTCTATGAGTAATAGAGCAGAAAGCCACATGAGGCACCATTTTGCTGTTTCTCCCCTTTTTTCTTTTCTGCCTTGCCTTTCCTTGTGATTCCTTGTTCCACGTCAAACAACTAATTTATGAGCAGACTCTGAGTCATGTCTGGCCTGTTGATTTATTATTGAGCAGTGTTGAAATGAGACTGTCTGTTTTGAATTTTCATCTTTGTAAATGACAAGCAAATGCCGATTTTATATTACAATTTCTGATTTTCTGCAAGTCTATGGGTCTCAATTATTTTAAAGATCCTACCATAATTTGCATACCTATACGTTATGTCACCTTTTCTTCTCAAATATAATAAGCTATAATCTTAAAGAATTTTCTTAATAATAAGAGCTATGCAATCAGAGGTAAATGAAAAGAGTAAAATAGTTACAATCATTAAAGATCCAATTACGAAAAATCAGGTTTTAGTAGTAGACTGTTGGTTAAGTTATATCTTAAGGAATTTAAATATGTCTGTGTAAAAAATGTCATGTAAAATAGAGTTGAAAAAAAGGAGTCTTTGCTTCCTATTTCACACTGCTTTGGATTTTTTCTGTTAAATTGTGTTGTTACATTTCAAGGTCTAAATGAAGTGCACTATTCTTATTGCTATGTAAACCCATGTTACCCTTTATGCTTTTTATATGTGCACATGTATGTACACAGGAAATTTTAATTTAAACTAATGTTCTAAGTTCTATGAACATTGAAACACAGCAACAGGCAGTTGAAAACAATTCATGTAATGCAGTCATGAATTACAGGCCTTTTCCTAGCCTCAGAAACAAACAGATGCTACAATTGTTATGTTCAGATCAGTAAAACACCTTCAGACCAAAAATGTCATGTAAGAAAGGGCTGTGATGTGTAGGTGTCCTTTCCACTGACTATGGCTCCAATGCGGGTGTGGATCCATTCTCAGCAAGCATTACATATATGAGAAGATGTAGCATACTCTTCTTCCTCGCATTAATTTAACAAAGCACTTAAGTACCTACTCAACGTTAGACACCTAACTGAAATCAAAATATCTACACCATGAGTTTAAACATGGATTTGAGAGTGGATAAGTCAGCTGAATTCTCTGTCTTTTTCTTTTCCATCTACAAGTTTGTAAGGGCATGATGTATTCTCACAGAAGAGGCAGGCTCAGGATACCATCTCTGGACTGCCTGATGTACTATTGTGCCTAAGAATTCCAGTTTCTCTAGACTACATAAT
>JAVJGG010000005.1:10529574-10560539 GCA_035590195.1 Aviceda cuculoides | reverse complement strand
GATGCCCCATCCCTGGAAGTGTTCAAGGCCAGGTTGGATGGGGCTTTGAGCAACCTGGTCTAGTGGAAGGTGTCCCTACCCATGTCAGGGGGGTTGGAACTAGATGATTTTTAATGTCCCTTCAAACCCAAACCATTCTATGATTGTATGAAATGTTGGTGAAATACCAACAGAGCTGCTGTCAATGAGAGGCCACACAACGCTGAGCAGAGCCTTCAGCTGAGGATCATAACTTGAAGCATTGACAATATCCCAGTGAGAAGCACACAGCAGAGCATTTCTGAGGAAACCGTTGTCTCCTGCTGTGATAAGGTCTCTGAAATATTTCAGAATGAATACAGGAAGCATATATCTGTATGTGCATTCATCAAAGATGCTGCAAGCATTACAGCACCTGAACTGCCCATGTATTTTATTGTATTATTTACAAGCAGGAATGCATGCAAAAGCTTTTTCACAGTTAGACACGAATAACTGCTAAAGACAACTATCTTTCAGAGAAAAGAGAGATTCCCTGGAAGAAGCTGATGTTGACTATATACTTAGAGAGGATTTTTACACCAGTTAAATTATCACAGGTATGATTTGCTGCCAAAGGGAAGGGCAGACCTGCTGTTCTATGCACTGTGAAGTCCAACCTCACTCCCCTTCTGTAATCGGAGCCACTCCAACTGAAAATTCCCCCCTCTATCTCCCAGGCATTGATGCCTGAAAAGTACCAGTGAACGTAGCAGTGAGAGGCCACCACAAACCCTGGTGCTCCCCAGGCACAGCAGCTGCTCCAGCTTCCCCCATCTGCACTGGGCTTTCACTGTAAATCTGGTTATGACATTCTGGAGAGCCTGTGAGAAATACATTACAGGCTGACCAGAGTCTGTTGCCTGGAAACATTTGGAAACAGCTTCCCTGGCAGCTAGGCAGGGATATAAGGGGAAGGTAATGGGGGTATAGGATCTTCTCCTCCAGGTAGTACCACTTGCTGGAGCGCTCATGAGATGCAATAGCCCTATAGGAGTTTGTAGCATCCTCCTCCATCTCATAGTAGCACGCCACCTAGGAAACACATATTGGTAATCAAAGGGAAATAGGATTCAGGCTGATTGGAAAAGGCCAGGTAGAGGGACAGCTCTGGTGATGGCTGATGGACAGTGTCTTGATTGTCACTTTATTATTTAAAACTTGAAGCTTTTTTTTTTTTCTTGTGCATTTGTAAATGTGTTTTTTAGAAAAAATCTGTAACTCGGGGTGAAGGGAGTGGGGGAAGATGACTATAAAGTGCACGATTATTCCTAGCAGGATATTTCTCCATTGCCGATGCAAGTGGGAAATTGGAGCTGCTGTGACTCATCAATTTTCCTGTTCATGGTGTCAGGTATGAGTGTCACTCTATATTCAGAGATATCCTTAGCAAGGATGATAAAAAAAACTATGAAGTGCAAAAACAAGTCAAGCAAGAAGAAAGTCCTAAACCACTGAAACGCAGGAGAGGAACTGCTAAAAAAAAAATCAAAATTAACACTAAGCTTTCTGGAAGGAACTACCACAGAGTTAATTTAGTGGTAGCAGTGTGGAACTGGGAATTCAAGCCGAGGTTACAAGTAGTCCTGACCTACATTTGCCCTGGTTACTTGAGCATGATTCCAGTCTGTGCAACAATTGTAAAGATGTATCCTTTACCTGTTCCTTAAGATTCTTAATTAAAGTGATGCAAAAAATGCAGAAGCAAAATCTACGTGCCTGGGTGGTAAATCATGGAAGAGCATCTGGGTTTATTCTGCATTTGTGAGGTACCTAGCACATAAGGAGCTGTATAACACTGAGATTAAGAATTTGGGAATTGCCGCAATACATAAAATATAAATTAAGACTTTTTAAGCCTATTTGTACATTCAACTTTGCCTAGAGTCCTGTCTCCAAAACTTTTCCGGAGCTATTTCTTCAGAAGTCCTGCAAGGCACAAAAAGCCAGCAGACTTCAGGACATGCTGCAGGTAGTAATTATCCACCATGGCAATAAAAATCACTAGTGAGACATCATTCCTTCGTGATTACACCAACAGCCTAAGGGCTTCAGCCTTCTCAAAACAGTTATCAGCAGCAGAAGAGGAACAGAGTAACATCAGTGTGAAATCAGGGAAACAAGAAAATGTGACCCATGACAGATATCTTACCCACTCCACGAGTAGGCTGTGTTTATGCCTCTGTTCTGCCCTGGTGAGACAGCTGGTATATGAAAATACACCTGTATAGACAGCCCAAACAACAGGACAGCAAGTAGCCTCAAGAAATATGCAGTGATAAGTTGCTTGCTTGCTTGGACCCAGCAACATGATAATGGGTGACTATGTTGATTTGCTTTGAACGCTGTAAACCCTGCAATGCCTACCACAGCTATGGATGCTAGACCCATTCCCAGCACCCTAGGCACCCCTCCATACTGGAGGCTGGTTTTTATCTTTGCAGCTGCATCCATATCTTTACACAGCTGCTTCTTCACACACCTCTGGTATGATCTGATTACACCCAGCACCAAATGGCAGGGTTACTTTTGGGGAATTCAGATGGAAAAATAAAAGTCATTCAGGTCAGAAGGTCATTATACATTGACTAATAATGCAGTGCCATAAGCCCTAGAGTATGTAGATCCACTACTGAAGTTGCAGGGATTCTGTCAGCTAAGCTGGAGAAGGCATGAGTAAAAAAATCTCTATTTTAATTTCTATAGACAGTTTTCTTAAAACATATTGCTCAAAAACACATTTAATGAGAATCACCAATATAATTTGTTTTTCTACCTATTCCACATAGTCTTTCTTTAAAAAGAAGAGACTGTAGATTTACAAAAACTCAAATGCCTCTGCAGCCCAAGGGTAGCATAGTTAGCAGACTGTATTGGATAATTCACCTTCATTAGCAGATTTTTCATCCACAGTGAAAACTAAAAGAGTGCATACTTCTGCATGCCCATTACTCCACTTTATATTGTGTCTTATGAATTGCCAGTGTCGGATTTATACAAACAGAATTAAAGTGCTGGATTCTATTGCAGCTCCTTAAGTGTTAATATGTATAGACCATGATGTTAATTTAGCCTTTGGAAGAGGACAGATCTGAAGGATGATGCGATAGTGGCAGTAGAGGATTTCCATAGGATTTGAGTATTGTCACCTGTCACTAGTTTAGCTGCTAGTTCTTTAGTTCTTGCAAGCACTTAAAGCTTCAGATGGGCCCCCTTCTCTCACTTCTTTACATCAAAAATCCTACAAATGGACAAGTTGTAAAATTGTTCAGAGCAGCTCTGAACCTGCAGGAAAGGTGTCAAGTGTACCACAGAGAGGGAATGTGAAGCATACTTCTTGGAGGTGCACAACCATGGGTGGGCCCTGACACACCACCTCATTCACTCAGGTCAAGGGGACCAGAGCAATGGTCTGCACTAACCCTTTCAACTCACGCCCTTACATGTTGTAACATCAGGCACATACATCTATAGGTAACTATTGTACAGCTATTACTTCTTTTCTCCTGCTGCCATTCTCCCTGTCTGGTTGCACCACGTGTTCTGGTTATAATTGAGATGAAACAGAACGATTACAGGAAAATAAGTGCATTAGGACATGCAGTCAGCTGGAATTGTTCTTTCATGCCCTTTTATGAATAGCTGCTGAGTGGTCAGGGGAAAGTGAATATAAGACCTTGATACAGTTCGTTGCTTTCTGCATGAGTTGTGTGAAACTTATACTCTCAATGCAGTTAGCTGACTGAGGCTTTTTACACCTTCTGTCCCTTTTTCAGTTGATGGACTGGCAAGCAAAGGCAGCGCCATATATTAGGGTGGCCACAGGACGGGTACATGCGTGATGTATTGCAGTGCTCTAGAACAGCTAATGCTCCACTGCACATTGTACTACACAGCAGCTGTGCAATGAGTAGCGTAGATCACAGGAGAGCGGAAGATGGCTCTCTTCTTCCAGTGATATAATTAGATCCTTTGTCACACCAGAGTGCTGTGGCAACAGACACTCAGCCATCTGTGACTGCTCCTCCATCAGGAACACTGACACGTCTGCATGTTGCCATGTGCCCTGGTAGCAGGAGCTCAGACCTCTGGCTTAGGCCTATGTCACTTTGGCTCCTACCCATGCTGTCTCCAACTCTGACAGCGACAAGGGGCAGAGACAGCAAATGTAAAGCTGTATGGAAGGATCTTCTTCTCTGGATATCTCATTCTTCTTCCTATATCTTTTGTGTCTTGCCATCTCTTTTAGTGTGCTTTTCTTTGGATGCTCCCCGGGCACATAGATCTGTCATTATTATTTAGCTTCCCTTGTGCCATCTAGAGCTGTAATAAATGCTGAAGGTCACTGTCATCACCATATTACAGTACAAGCATCACAGAGAAATGGGGTCTGTCCTTATAGGGAGGAAACATCCTGAGCCTCAGAGACAAGAACTCAGGCCTTCTCACATGGCAAAACCTTCATTTGCCTCTAGCGGCAATCCTGTGAACTCCTGGGTCCAAGACATTGCATTATCAGATGTTATGTTTCACTTTGCTGTTTCATAGCAATCCTCCTCAAGGACACAAGGCACTGTGTCTTGTAGCAGGGATGTTTGATCTGAACTTATGACAGCTAGACACCAAAAATGAAAGTTAAGTATTTTTCAACATTCATAAATGTTCCTGCCCAAGTGGGATGAAAAGTGGAACCGTAGCAAATGTTCAAAGGCAGATAATCTTAAGAAACAGAAATTAGATCCTCACACATCAGTTAAAATGTTTCATTTCTGTCACAGACTGTTTATTTATGGGTTTTATTTATAATTTATGGCTGTATCAAAACCCTTTGTGACATTAGCGAAGGCACAGCAAGGCTCCAGATTATGGTCATGACCTTCTTCCTGAAGCTGCCTGGTTAAAAATGTACCTGACAGTGGTGGAGAGGCTGAGGACAGCAGTTTTCCTTCCTTGGACACAGAGCTGGAGAGCTTTGGCCTCCTTTGCTTGGTGTCAGCTGGAGCCAGCTGAGACAAGTGCCAGGGGGTGTTTCCCATAAAGTCCCATCATGAAAGGACCTTAAGGTTTTGTAGCTGCTTCCAGCCTTTCCAGCAGCTGGTGGAGGGAGAGCAGCTGTGGCTGCGAGTCGCAGCAATCACTGCTTGCAAAGGGGGAGCTGGGGTTGTGTGACACCCCCATCCTCATATCCTCCAGCACCATCCTTTCCCTTAGGTGGCCTGGACTATCATCAGTTCTCCCCTCAGAAACAGCAGCCTCTGCTACTCTTGATAATACTTCAGTCATCTCTATCCACACAAAACATGCAGCACACATTTTTCAGCTGCACTCTCCTGCAGTGCTCTAAAATCATTTAAACAAGGTGTTTCAGGGAGATGCCATGGTTATCAGGCATTTTTGCAGGCAGAAGGAAGATGGATGTGCTGCTGAACTCCTGTGGATTGTGTTCGGCCACATCAGCTGGAAAAGTTGAGCCACATCTGAGCTAGATGAGGCTCTCCTGTCTGATATGTGTCATAGAAATCATGTCTTCAGCTGATGCCTTGCCACTGGAGGCAAAATGAATAGTATCAAACATCTCCAGAAAGGATGGTTCATAAGGAAGAAACTCCATGTTTTCACTCTGTGTGATATGTCCAAAGACCTAATTTTCGCATAGTAAGACCTCATTTTTATGTGCCAGACTTGTGAGTGAAGAGGTTGTTAACGTGCTGTCATGGTTTAACCCCAGCCAGCAGCTAAGTACCACACAGCTGCTCACTCACTCCCCCCACAGCGGGATAGGGGGAGAATCAGAAGAGTAAAAGTGAGAAAGCTCGTGGGTTGAGATAAAGACAGTTTAACAGGTAAAGCAAAAGCCGCACATGCAAGCAAAGCAAAACAAGGAATTCATTCCCCACTTCCCATGGGCAGGCAGGTGTTCAGCCATCTCCAGGGAAGCAGGGCTTCATCACATGTAACGGTTACTTGGGAAGACAAACGCCATCACTCCAAATGTTCTCTCCCCTTCCTCCTTCTTCTTCCGCCAGCTTTAATGCTGAGCATGACATCCTATGGTCTGGAATATCCTTTGGGTCAGTTGGGGTCAGCTGTCACAGCTGTGTCCCCTCCCAACTCCTTGTGCCCCCTCAGCCTCCTCACTGGTGGGGTGAGGAGCAGAAAAGCCCTTGGCTCTGGGTAAGCACTGCTCAGCAGTGATGAAAACATCCCTGTGTTATCAACACTGTTCTCATCACAAATCCAAAACGTAGCCCCACACTACATACTGTGAAGAAAATTAGCTCTACCCCAGCCAAAACCAGCACACTCTGGTAGACTCAAAGAATGAAAAATTTTAGAATGAATACTTAATGGTTAGCTAAGTTGTAAACAACTAAAACCAGTGTCTGTATTTGTCTTACAATCACTCCTCTATATCTACATCTACACCTTATTATGTTTAAATCATGGTTTTGGAGAAACCATCATAGACATAGCGCAGGGAAATCTCAGGATATCAAAAAGATGACACTGATATAATCCGTCTCTTGAGTTCTTCTGACAGATCGCAGAGAGAGGACAAAAGGCTCAGGACCTTGCTTTATCTTGCCTCTCTTCCAAGGCAATATCAACAAGATATCTTAGCAAATGCTTGTCGTAACCTTGCCTTAAAAACCACAAACTGATATGACATAGATTCAATTAACATTCCAGATAGAGCTTAGAGTCTTGAAAAGGTCCCATTGACTTTGCTTCAGATCTGTAGCTCATAGTGGTGTGATGAATTGGATATGAATTCATTCTATGAGTGCTAGGTATCTTAACAAAAATGTCCAGCTCCTTATTTTTCTAGCTCATGGATAGTGCTCAATTTTAAGGCTTTTAATAATTAGTGGATATAAATAAGTTCACTTGCACTGTTTGCACTTTTATTTGCATGCTCTGTTAGCACTTTACATTTCATGTGAATGTACTGATGTTCACCAACAATTTATAAAAGGAGCAAATGTGTCACCTGGACATAGTAATGAAAGCAGCAAGACAACTGTTAGATAATGACTTTTCTTCTTTGGATATTCGCCTTAAGCCATATGTATAACTGTGGACCATAATCATGCAGACTCTTTCACTGCAGTACTCTCAAACATAAGATTTACTGAAGGTTTGTTGCAATATTTCTATGTAAATACCAGTTTGAATCCCCTAAACACATATGCTTTGGATTTTGGGAGAAAAGTTTCTTCTTCCGTATCCTCTATTTGTTTACTTCATTACTGAACAAATTTATTTTACTCTACAATTTGTTGGAATGTTTTTTGATGGCTAGTCTGTAAGGAAAAGAATAGTGGGGCAAGGTAAAAATTTACACATTAATATTGACATTATTCATTGTTTCAACTCCTGTATAAAGCATTCTGGAATCCTTGGGTTTTGTACCAGTCATGTACCAGGGTTTATTATGTTGACAAGAATAGCCCTAGTTGTTTTAAGAAAGAACAAATGTAAATTTTCCAGTTCTGTGTCAACAAAATTCTTCAGCATTTGTTTGGTATTTTTCTGTGGTCTTTCCAGTTCTCTCAGTACTGAGATGATCAGGGAAGAGGAATTCTTATTTTTGTTTTCTTTCATATTAATAAGACTTTTCCTGTAAATAAGTTTCCAGTTGGTTTGTTCCTAGTTCCCAGCCTGCAGCTAGACCATCTCCTGAATAAATCCTGATGTGAAAGAGAGGATAGTGCACATGGGAGTACATATTATATAGACAATACAAATGCAGCTATTAGGAGCTAACTTTTATATGCTTGTACACAGAAGGTGGGGTAGCCTACAGTAGCCTGGTGGCTGAAACACCCAGGGAATGGATGAAATGTGCATTTTTGGTTTGGCAAGCAGGAAATTTCCCTGGTATTAGGGAATGGATAGCATGCCTTGGAGTTTAAGAGGCATGAGAAACTTGTGGAGTTAAGGAGGAACATAGGAAAAGAGAGGAAGATAAATACTCCTGGGCATGTGTGTTATCTCTCATAAATCCTGAGGTCATGTCACCGCACATGTTGTTAACCAAAAATCTTTGTGATTATGGCAACATTTTCTATGACATCTAGGTGTGTCTGGTCTTTATAAAATGTTTTGCCAAACAGGAGTTTCTGTGCACCAATTTGATTAGTCATTTATTCAAGGAAATTCTATGTCAGTTGCCAGGAGATAGGAATAGAGAGCTTGGCTCTGAGAAAGTTCTCTTGCCATCATTTGCATTTGAAGGGACTCCCAGGCAGATTGAACCTAACCTTTTCTGTTGCCAATAGCACCTGACAGACGGGCTCCTGGATATGCTCTGACCCATACAAAATGCTGAAATCAGCCCTATAGCTGACAGAGGTTTGTGGTTAGGTCTTAAGTTCTCTCCATTCCATATGCTGTGTATGTTTTGGGGGGAAAGAGTAGTGGGAGAACAGCTGATGAGAGTGATGTTTGGTTTCAGGTATCCACTGATGCATTACAAGCTTTAATTAAAAAGATCAGAGCAATATGTCTTCTTAATGTCATTTTTTGCTTCACAGGGAACCTAGTAAACAAGGCAGCATAAACTGCTTCTTACTCTTTAACCATGCATCTCAAAAGTGTACCCATCTCTGTGCAATAATGCTGCCATGTTTCCAGTTGATCCTATCAAGTATTACCTAAAATAAGACATTTGGAAAATCTGCCTTCTTTCTATAGACCCTAACATAAGCCCGAGCACTTTGCTCCAGTCTTTAATGCTGACGGTTTCAGGAATGCAGATGTGTTTTTTATCTACACATACCTCAGAATGGGAAATCATTTTTGTTTGTTTTGGTTTTTGGTTGGTTTTTGTTTTCATTGAAAATTGGGGCTGAGAACTGTTCTGGGTCTATAACAAACATATTTCTGTCTCCTCCTTGAATTCATCTCAGCAGTCCCTTGACTCCTCAACATTACCATACTCCCCAGCTGGGGACTGAATGTTGGCAGTTAAGTACAGACACTGTAAGCATAAACATGGCCCTCTGTAGCAGTGAAGAGCTCAGAAAGGCAGAGAGGAGAAGTGGAGAGAGGGCGGTGGGATGGCGTGAGAAATGTGCCAGGGTGAGTGGGTCTTCCTCCTATCTTAATCTGTCTACGACCTTTGAAGTTTTGACGGGAACCAGATTACAGGGTTGTTTTTGTAAGGGGCAGATTTCCTCAGGAAAAGGGGATGATATTTCACCAAAAAAGTGTGAAGCACAAGTAGACTTATACCATTGCTCCTCATTGTCTAGGATAGATTTGCATAGTCTTAGTCATATAGAGGTGAGTAATCATGTGAGTGATGCCGTTGACTTCTGCAAGTTTAGTCAGTGTGTGAGTAGGAGAATTACACTGTTGTCTGAATGTGATATCATGAGCAGCTGCTCACAGTTCTCTCTACCTTTCTTTCTCTACTTCAGCACACAGAATCTTAAAAAGTGATTTGCTGGAGTCCTTTCTCCTTCTCTTGTTTATTGCTTATGAGATTTTGAAGTTGAAGTCTGCATTTTCCATTAGAGATTTAACTGAAGTACAACCATTTTGTATGAGGATATTTTCCTGTAGTTTAAGTCGTGTGAAATGTTTTATGTTGTGTTAGAAACACATCTCAGAGAGAATTTCCACTGAGTTACCATGTCCTGAATAATGTTCTCATCATAGAAGAATAAAGTGTCTAGCTTGGAGAATTCTTCAAGAAAAGTGATTCTTACTATTCTTCATCATCTTGTTTTGTTGCCTTAACTAAGCACATCCAAAATATTGCATTTGCCACCCTTCACTTTAGGAGTGTAGTTCATCTTGGAACCATGGATGATGTTTTCAATTTACCAAGAGAGAAAATCCTACTAAGTAGTTCAGGAGTATTTGTTGTAACAGGATCATTGCCTTGTTGGTCAACATCATAGAGCAAAGCAGATGTAGACAAAATCTATATCTGGCATCTTGGTTGTAACTGGTTTCCTTTGAACCCAGCTGTTCAGCTAAACCCAGCTTAAAGGCACTTCGAATTGCCTGGTGAGAGTTTCTTCCCCTAGCAACACATCTGAGATCGCATGTAGTTGGCTGCAGATTCCCTCCTGTGTTTCATTTCTGAATGCTTAGCGTAGTGCTTTCCTGACTTTGCTTGATCCTATTTGGTTTGGGAATACATTGTAGGAAAGACTTTTCAAATTTCATTCCTTAGTCTGGCTTCTGGCTTTTGCTTAGACCCTTAGTGTATTATAACACCAAACTACTCTCCTTTTGACCTGGCCTTACACCTTCTGAATCCTGCTTCTGGCCCACCCTTGTATCAGTGGCCATAGCTGCCTGTCTACTGGTTAATATCCCTTTACTAGATGCTTACAGACACCAGCCTATTCTGACAGCTACAGGCCTTTTCTACAAAAAAAATACGTGATTTTACTAACCCTGAGTGCTCTTCTTCCTAGCTATGGAGACATGTCCCTTTTTTTTTTTTTTTTTTTTTAAGTGCTGGCTGTTCTTCTTCTTCTGCAGTTAAATTCTCCTATAGAGGGAGCTGCAGATTTCAGTGCTGAGTTAAGCTTAAATCTTTAAATAGACTTATCTTCAACAGAAAATATGAGCTAAAATAAGAGGGATTGATTTGCTCAAGGGCATCTGTGACTCATGAGCACAGCTGAAGCAGAAATTAAATCTCAGTTCTCCAGTGCCACCTTATTTTACAGAAACGTACATTCAGACAACTTGAATGGAATCCATTTCTCCCATCTTAAACACCTAAGAATTGTATGTTTAGAGGTCAGCTTGTTACTTGAAACTTTTCTAACAGTCACTGAAGAGAATAGCCTCTGGAGTGGATGACTTGTCCCATCCAAAGAAACTTTTTTAGGGTGGGTCAATGACCTGTCCTTGACAAGGAACATATTGTCTGTGTAGGGAGACATTGGAAAGTAAGCTAACCAGGGATGACTAACCTCTTGATCCCTGGCGTTGATCAGAAGACTTCAATCCTAGAAGTGCAAAGCAGATGTCAGACATAAATATTGCTTCTGTGAGTAGGAATTACTATATTAAAGAGAAGTGAGAGGGTATTAGTTGCTCGATTCCTGATTTTAAACTGTGAGGCGGGCCACTACGCGTGATTGTCTCACAGTGAAGAAAGGCATGTGCAACCTGTGTCCCTGAAGTAAAGAGGACTACATAGAAATGAGACAATACTGGGAAAATCAGAACTGCAGAGTAATTGCATTGAGAATCAAAAAGGTAAAGTGGTCTTTATGTGATGAACAAAAGGATGTAAAAAGAGCATAACAGTTGAACAGTAGGAATCTTATCTCTCAGAAGATAGAGCGCACTTACCAGTTCAGTGACAGTAATTAATGACTCCCTTCCACCTTAATGATAAATGTAGAAATCATTTACCTTGATTTTTTAAATTTCATTTAGCACATCTAGGTGTGACATATCACCATTCAAAATGGGAAGAATCCTAAAGCTGCCACTTAGTAAAATGATTAAAACATACAATGATATTAATATTTATAACTGATAGCAAAAGAAGACCAGTAGCAGCTAATTAATGCTCAGTGGTATGAAAAGGTCTGTATGTTATCCCTGTTGGACAGCAATCAATGAAGCTGGATTCTAAGCTGACTAATACAACATCTCTCAGATGTCACGTTGTTTACTATTGTCATGCTGGCTTATTGCTTGCATGTGACATATACCCTTGGGGTATTGGTTTTCAGAAGGTCTGATCTTTTCCTAGACAATAGCTATCCTGATAGGCAGCTGTGGTGTTTTGAGACAGATGTGTTGGAACCAATCAAACCATGCTAATATAAACTCTTGAGCACACTTGCTCGGTCAATGGTTTGTTACTTGTTTTAAAGAATTATGATTGTCCTTTAAGCACTTCTCGAAGAACTGTGACAGAGTCTATGAAAATCTGTATTTCATTTTAATTTGAAATCATTCCGTAAATACAAGTATTCAATGAAGACAAGCACTCTTTTAAAAAATTATATTAACCATGGAAATATTTTAATTGTTCCTTGCAAATTTAAAGTAATTAGAGGAATACAGAACATGCATGATATAGGTAGAAAAATTAACCTAGATAGTGATGTTTTACATGGAAGTTACTGGATTTATCCAGTTGTGAAATTCAGGTGGCAAACATCTTAAAAACACTGTGATCAGTAAAGTGCTTTGGTTGACTCTGTAACTGTCATTTAAAGAGATAAAGACATCATAAAACATACAAAAGACAATATAAATTATAACAAGTAGGCTTCTTTCCTTCCAATAATGCCTGCTTGGCTAGGGTGTAAGGAAGTAAAAATGGGGCCACTATACATACTTAGACAAAAGAAACTATGAGAATGTGTAAGTTAACAAACACCCTCTTTCCTATTATTAAATCTGTCCTTTGTAAATTTTTTTTTTTTTCCTTGCTCCTTGGCATATAAGCTACTCTCACTCAACCTCCCACATTCGTCGTACGGCAGATCTGAGTAGGCTTAAGGGAATAATTTAAAATATGCTTCTAAAGATTCTTGAAAGTATTTTTTAGCCATTGTGGAATAAAGCAGTAAGGATTCAATTTGCTGCAGACATGGGGATCTGAATACATCTCTGTTTATATTTTATACTACATTTCATTAAACCCTCATTTCAAATATGGATAATTTATTAGGACATCTCTTAGGTAGGAAAAAATGAGCTGGCATGTAATTTATGTTCAATTTATGTTTCTGTATGCCGATCTGCTCATCAAACTGTGAGGTGTGGAGCATCTTGCTGAAATGCCAGAAAGTTCTGCCTCTGGAAGGTCTGACTCCCCCTGATAAGATTATTTTTCTGAAGAAGGTGTAATGTGTTTCACCAGAAAATGAATTGAGTGGAAATCTGGAGTTCTTTCATAACTCTGCCACTAGCCAACTCTGTTATCTTGACCATATTACCCTGAAATAAGAAAATTTTACATAAGAAAGAAGTAGAATTGAGATGTTTATAGTCCATGTAGTCTTATAAATGCTTAGATTTTATACTTGGTTTCCTACCATATCTGCCATTTCTGTAGATAGAAAGTGGAGCTCTGCTCCTTCACATGCTTAAGTCTTAGCAGTGTTCAAAGCAATGTGGTACTGCTTAAGTACTTCTGGAGCCTTCTGCTTATGGGATTATATCCTGGTGGTTAAACTAAGTTCAAAGCAGGCAGAGTTGGTTTCCTCAACTTGAAATAGGAGGAAATTGAAATTTAGTTAGTGCTGGATATTTTGGTAAAAACATAGATATGACAGGGCCAGGGATGGTTTTGAGGGCTGTTTCAACACTTGAATCCTTTTTAGTGTAGCCCTAAATTTTCTGTAGCATCAGTCTTTCATTTTGTGCACGTATGACCTGTATCTAAGTGTACTGAAATTCAAATTAGACTTTCAAGTCCCTACATGATGTTGGTAAAACTGACTTTTTGTGGAGCTCTATTTATTTTAATTGAGTTACAGGGTTCTACATAGATTGTCATCCAGCATTTTTCTGTGTGTTTTTCCTCACTTGTGTTTTTATAAACTGATTTTATTCATCTCATTTCTTTGTAAATTCAAAATGAATTATTGTGGGAAGTTTTTTAAACTGTCAAGAAAGTACATTTCTTTATATATAGATTTTACCTTCTGTCTCCCAAAATACTGCCTTGAGAAATTGAATAGCATGTTCTGAAATATCACTTCCCCAGTAGCATCATGTCCAGAAGTGTCATCCTACACAGGTACTGCAACTGGGGGCAATGTTAAGTACAGCAGTCACAAAGGGAAAAGGAGGCATTTCAATATAACTGTGAGCAGAAAGAGGTCATTTCATTACTGTCAGTTTGGGTAGGTAAAAAAGGGAAGATGTAGGAAAGGAATCCAAGAACAATGGATCTCACAGCATTCAAACTGTAGTCTGTGAAAGCTCCACCACTTCCAGAAGAAGGTATATATTGTATGGTTGCCCCTCATGGCTTTTTCAGGTGGGTACCCCAAAGGACAGAACTGTTTTCTGGAGTCAGGAAGACTCTTGTTTATCACTTGGCGGTATGTTACAGTGACACTACTTTCTTACTGCTGCCACAGCCCATGCAGTTGCACAGGGCATATGCATTCTACTTTTTTCTTGCTTCTTATTTGTAAGGTATGCTTCAGTTAACTTCCCCATATCTTTGTTTTTACACTTTAAAGTTTAACTGATTGCAAAAATCAGAGCACTGCTATAAGACTTTAAGAACATACGAATTGCCATATTCTGTCAGACAACAGGTCCATCAAGCCCACTATCCTGTCTCAAGACACTGCCAGCAGCTGGTGCTGAGGGGAAGAGTACGAGAAATGTTGAGGAAAATGCTTTGGTCTCCATGCCTCATTTCATTCCATTTAGATTCAAATATTATTTGTAACCTTTCATCATATTTACAGGTGTGACAATTCATAGACATTCAAAGCCAAAAGGAATCTGGTATGATACCAAGGGTTTCTATTAATAATTTGTAGTGACAGCAAATTAAGGTGAGAAAATTCTTTCCAAATCTTCAATTTTAAGGTCTTGCACTGCATTTTGAGGGTTTAATATCTTCTATGGGGTATTGTGTCACAGATCTCATGGGTTCTCTAATATATAAAAACAAATAGAGTTTTATTATTTGATTTTTTTGTTACGGAAGCTGTGGAGTCTGCATCACCCTTTTATGTGTGCTGTGAAGAATTCCTTTATGGAGAAATACATTGGCAACAATATGCCAAGGTTACTTATGAGATACTGTCCTGATTTTGGCTGGGATAGAGTTAATTTTCTTTCTAGTAGCTGCTATAGTGTTATGTTTGGGATTTAGTATGGGAATAATGTTGATAGCACACTGATGTTGTCAGTTGTTGCTAAGTAGTGTTTAGACTAAATCAAGGATTTTTCAGCTTCTCATGTCCAGCCAGCGAGAAAGCTGGAGAGTCACAAGGAGTTGGGAGGGGACACAGCCAGGACAGCTGACCCAAAGTGGCCAAAGGGATATTCCATACCACGGGATGTCATGTCCAGTATATAAACTAGGGGGAGGTGGCCTGGGAGGGGATGGATCGCTGCTCGGGAACTAACTGGGCATTGGTTGGCGGGTAGTGAGCAATTGCACTGTGCATCGCTTGTTCTGTATATTCCAGTCCTTTTATTATTATTATTGTAATTTTATTATTGTTATTTTTATCATTATTATTTTCTTCCTTTTTGTCCTATTAAACTGTTCTTATCTCAATGATGAGTTTTACCTTCCCCTCCTGGCTCTCTCCCCCATCCCACGGGGTGGGGAGTGAGCAAGCAGCTGTGTGGTGCTTAGCTGCTGGCTGGGGTTAAACCATGACAGATACAAAGCAGAACTAACAAACACATGTAGACAGATTAAAAAACTATTTGAATGCTAATTAAAATAGTGCAAAGAGTTCCTGAGTTTCAATGGGTTAAAAAAATTTCTTTGTGGTGTCTATGCGTTGATGCCTCTTTCTAGACTGCTTTTGCTAAGAAAGGTTGGGCCGGGTGATCCTTGAGGTGCCTTCCAACCTGGAATTCTATGAATCTATGATTGATTCTGTGACTGATTTTGATATGGATTTATTCATATACCTCAGTGTAAATATGTGTCTAAGTTCTTCTTTTGATAAGGGGGTGAGAAGGTTTAATATGAACAAGAACACAATAAACAAAAGTTAAATGAACTGTTTCTTCTATTGTATTCTTTAGATCATGTAAAAGTTAAGATTTTTCCCTTCCTGCTTTTACGTTTGCCGGTGGATATTTATAACTGTCAATGACATTCAGTAGGTTTAATGAACAAAGAACATTGTAATGAGGCCTGAGCTGTTGTGTTAGTGCTGTTATTTTCTTTCTCACTTTTTAATATAATGTAGAAAATAAAATCTTAATCACTAACAACCATTAGTAAACTAGCATCACATCTCAATCCCATGGGGATGTTTTAGTCATACCTTGCATACCATATATAGCATTAAAATCTTTTAAAAACTTATTGCTTGCCATCAATTTTAATAAAAACACCTCACATCTGCTATTTTAGTTTTAATGAAAAGAAAATTACATTCTTTGTGTGTGTGAATGGAAATTAAGAATTAACTTTTTCAGCACATGCATTTCAAGGGGGATTAACTTAATTATTTATTCATTGTTTTTTTCTAAGTGTTTCATTAGAATTCATATTCTTCCTAGGGAGGACTGAAAATTATTAGGGTAGGCAAAAGTGGCAAAACTTTAAGTTTCAGGAACTGATCTAATAGAGGAATGCACAGATTCATGGCTTAATGGCTTTGTAATTATTACACTACATTTTTCAGTTTATAAGTGAAGGCCATTTCTATTCCTTTTATTTCTTGTATGCAATGGAAATGACTTTGTCAGCAAAGTGGTACCCATATTGATTCTCTAGGATGGACATCAAAATCTAAAATCAAAATCAAAATCAAACTGTTTTCAGTTTGTCTTTCCTGCAGGAGCTTTGTCTATTGGATCTGTCTCAAATCCTTTATTTCAAGGCCTTATTCATGTTATACAGGATGCTTTATTTTTTTTAAACATTTCTTCTGACATAGAACAAACATCTCAAGATCATAATATTCACAATTTAACCCCAGTCACTTATAATGTTTTTTTCTTAATGGTTTCCTGCTATGCTGTTATTCTATAAAAATGCTAGATATAAATCTACAGCAAAATGGGCATGTATTATCAATACGTTAGTAAAACCACAAAATCCTTTCTGGTATGCTTCTGTATAATGTCTCTATCAAGATATGTTAAAGTACTACTAGTTATTTCATCCATCATTTTTATCAGAGCTACTAGGCCAGTGCATACATTTTACTCATGAATGCAGGGATGAGCACATGCTGTCTGTAAAAGGGGTGAGACTGGTTGATGACAATGACAATCCTGGAAGTCTGTACAGAATTTCTGGCAGCTGTTTACCTGTGGTAACTAATGAAGTGTTGGCACATGAAGAAGCTGTTTCATTTCTACATTTATTAGATTGATTGATCTAATAGATTAGATTGATCAATAATCTGGGCAACCAGTTGCCAAGATCGAATTTAACTATATGCAGCCCACCCTCCCCTTAGTGAATGAAACTGATATGGTTAATTAGAATATTAATAAGGAGCCAATAAGGGACCTTACAAATGTTTCAGCCCTTGAAGACCATGAAATAATAACACCAACGGAGAACCTGCATTTAGAGTTGCTGCACAACAAATATAAAATTATGTTGGTTACAATTCCTATTGGTTTTATGTATACTCACATGTTTGTTTTGTTGACTTGTGTGAAACAGGCTGAGTTCCAGCTCAGGAGTAAATTTCTTGTCTGCCAAAAGAGCAAATTAAATTATGATTTTATAATCTAATTTTTTTTTTTTTGCCTAATCCCATCTGTGGCTAATATCCTTGGATAATATCATTAACCTGTTATCCTGATAACCTTTATGAAGAAGTTTTGCTGAGCTATATGCTCTTTAGATATTGTGATTCTGTCCTTACTATTGATGTCGGGTTTTAATTCCTCAGTTTTATTGTCTCACTTCTAGAAAAGATCTTAAATACTTTATGTTTGTTCAGCTAAAAAACTTAAATTCTACGATTTCCACTTTAAAAGTTAAAAACATATCGAAATTGGTTTTAAGTAATAATAAAAAACCCTGTGACTTTTTTATTTGTAACTCTAAAACTGATGATTTAGTCTTCAGAATTACTTTGTCCACTACAATTCTTAAGATTTCCTAAGCTTTTCCATCTGTATTTTTGTCAAGCCCAAATTCTTAGCAATGCCTCATGTATTGAGGCTGACATTCTACTGACCTAGCTTCAGTCATGTAATACCTACCTGTGGTTTATTATAAGATTGAGTAGGGATGCGCCCTCATTGTTGGAGTTCTCTCACCTCACACTAGGACAAGTTATTGACAAAAGAAGGCATCTCAGGTAGGTTCTTATTCATTTTATGGTCAGTGAAAAAAGACAGAAAATTTCACATCATGATTCAGCTTCCTTGATCTTGTCTGCATCCCATCTTTCTCTTACAGTAATCTACAGAAAGGTGGAAAAATGTCTTATGGGTTTCTAATACAACAATAGTTTCTTTTCATAAGATACTTTTTGGTTATTTGCTCTCTACCACATGTCCTAAAATCTCTAGACCATGTAGTAAAACAAACATGTAAAACATCAGTGAGGACTGAATATCTGGACCTGTCCTACAATATATTTCATGGTTTTTTCACTTTTTTTTAGCATATATGAGGTTTGATTCTCATAATTCTCATGCAATTAAAAAATCCATTGAATTTAATGGAAAAATATGATTAAAATTTATTATTAATATCACTTGGTGGGTAGCATTGCTTTCCAGACACTTCTTAAAATAAACCCCTTTCACTTGTTTCAGAAGCTAATTACCTGGACTGAAAATTTTCAGGTTGCATATCTACCTTAGTATTGTTGTTAGGCTTGTTTATTTATAGAAACTTTCACTCAAAACAGTTCATCTCTTTCTGAGAAAAGGCAAAGCAAAAGTGTCTTGGTAGAAAATATGCTGGTTTATTCTTTTAAAAATTTTAGGGCCTTCAAGCAACAGGGACTTGATAAATGATAGGCAGGTGACTTTTTTGAATTCAGAAATATGAACCATAGCTTTAAAGCTGGTCATATTTGGTCAAATTACCTAAATTTTGAAACATATTCTTTTTAGACTCAATTAAGAAGCCCTCTGCTCAACTACCAGGATATTCCTCAAAATCTTAGCTGGGCTACTGCACACTGTGCTGCGTGTATGCTGCTCAGGACACTTGAATGGAGAGCAGATACATTTATTAAGTCACCCTTTTCCTGTGCTTAGGTGGAAAAATTAAAAAGGAAGATCTCTACCTTAGTCTCCCCTCTTGTGCAAGTACTGTAGGGAGTAGATGGGGACAAAGAGCTGGGAACACTGGCAAAACCACTGAAGTTAGAGAGTGATCGTGTGCTAGGATGGAGGAAGAAGAGTATGTAGCTGGGAATGAATTATCAAGGAAAAGACTGTTTGTGAGCCAGGTGATGTGGATGGTGTGAAAACGGACATGGAAGGAGTGCTGCACTCCAGGGAGATGATGAGGGAGAGAGATCTACTCTGGACACAAAAAAAGGTATATTAAGACTCTACAGCAGTGATCGAATAATAAACACTACACTGTAGTGAACATAACATTGTGACGACTGTAAAATTACTAGGCCATGCCTATCCTTACTGATGGTTTCAAAAGTAGATTGTAATTATTTTATTTATATTATTGCAGCATGTACTGGTCACAGACAAAGTCTGGCCCCATTCTCCTAAATAACTTCAACTTGGAGAGAATACTCCCCAAAGGCCACCAAAGTAGCAATGTGTGTTTGATTGAATACTTTGTTGGGTCAATGGCTTGCAAGCACTGTTTTGGCCTTAATTGAAAGCTCAGTCTGCTTAGATAGGGTTATTAATTAAATAGGGTCATTGCAAGTTAGTGGGGAAAGGCTTAGGTGTGATGAACAATGTTACACAGAATAAGATCTGGTGCTAGCAGCATTCTCAGTATTGGAAGCTAATGATGTTCTCTCTTAAGGACACATATTTAATAGTTGGCACTTTTGAATCCATTCAGCAAGCCACATTTGTAAGTTAGCTTTCTTTGCTGTTCTATTTCAATACCTACATATTGAAGTGTCTGTACAGGAGAACCTAACATTTATTTGGAATAGAAAATCTAAATTTAAAACAGTTCTTTGCAATAGACTTTTATGAAAGGACCAGAGCTTGGTGATTTTTCTCTATTGTCTTCTGTGTGATGTTGTCGTATCTGGTGTAGCTGGTAAAAAAGTGGCTGACCTAAATTTCAGATTGATTAGTTGGTTATGGCAACTGTCAGAACAGATTTTAGGTTGCCACTAGTAGGATTTGTTCATGGGTTGCTGTTATCTCATAACATCCCTCAAGAATACAAGCCTGAGAGGAGACATGAGAGATGTATGTGAATGTGGCAGGACATCCTACAGCTGAGGCTCATAATCATGAAGCCTGAAATTTTTCAAGTTCAGTGTGTAGAGATAACTACTACTTAACCATCTTATAAACTTGGCTGAAATCTCTGTTTCTGTCTCAACAGCACATTAATATATATGATAATTTTATAATCCTTCATGGTATGGGTCTTTCTTTGTCTTTAAAAAAAATTAAATCTTGAACACCTTTGTCTAACAAAAAATTATGCATCCATAATAAACCCTGGAGGAAAAATTCAATACAGAATACATATGCATCAGGAATTCATTGAATATTCTTGATTTCCCTTGGTTCCCTTAGATTTTCCTTCAAGCTTTAAACTCCTAGGACCGAATTCATCCCTGATATATGCTGAGTTCCCTGCAGTCAATGGAGTTATGTTGCAGGTGTATTTGAAGCTGTGAACACTTGCAAAAGTATTCTGTATTTAGTCATAATAAGTATGTAGTTTATACTGAAATGCTGATGGAAACTTCCTCTTTAGGTCTCTAAAGAACAGTATTGTGTTTCACTTTAAAGGGAAATACAGTAAAGTAGAAAGTGATGAATATACCTGATTGGATATTCATTACCGCAGGCAAGTGATTAGTTACATTTTTTCATTCAGAAGTGGCTTGTTTTTTAATAAGCAAATATTCTTTGTGTCCCTGGTCTCCAAAGTACCTGAAAATAATTAGTATTGCTGTGGAAAACTGGGAATAGGGCTACACTTCAGTTACAGATATACCCAGATTTAAAGTAGGTGATGGCGGTGCTAGAAGCAATCTAGTATGGCAACGCCAAACTCAGGATATGCTGTAAATCTCTGGATGAGTTCTCAGAGGTAGATCTTAAATATGAGAAATGATTGTTGCTGGGTTTGAGAGGTTTAAAGCTTAAAATCATCCTACATGTTGCTGGAGTCACAATGTGTACCACACAGTCAGATGTTTAGTGGCTTCAGTTCACAAGTGCTTGTGGAAAGCTTGTACACTTTTCTGTTTTGGTGGGTTTTTATTCCTAAGATGAATGAATCTTTTGCTCCAAGCAATGTGCAACTTCAAATAATTCCCTCAACAAAAGAACAGGGAAAAAGACGTTATGAAAAATTAAACTTAATGAGAAAAGAAGGATAATTTGACACAGAGAGTACCACTGGTGTGATACTCAGAAATCACGAGGGGTATTGCAGTGTAATGGGAACAAAAGTTGTCTTCCAAAGCTGCAAGTTCTCCTTTAGAAGCTTCTCTGCTCCAGATTACATTTATTTCTGTGGAAAAGCTTATCTGCCTTTTTTTTTATCTATGGCAAGTTAATCATCTATAACGAAGCATTAGTTATTTTTGGACTGCAATTTTAATACAAGCTATGGCTACTAAAATGGCCCCACAGAAGAGAATGAAATGCCCACTGTTAAAGTTTTTTGTTAAATTTATACCTTGAAAAATGATATGTCTCACTGTACAGCTGGATGCTCACAGTGCTTCCTTCTTTCAGTCAGGAATGGATATCAGTCTTGAGATAGAAATAGACAGATGATAGATAGATATGTCAAATAAAGGAATAATACCCCATTTTATAATGAAAGGCCTATGGTGCAAGAAAAGTATGTGATTTTAATCAACTTCATTAAAAAAAACCCAAACATGAAACTGGTGGGAGTATGAATTTATCTCCAAGGAGTCCAAATCCAGGGCACTGATGTCTGGGTTAGGCTTTTAAAATACTACCAGCTCCCCAAGAAAAGCAGAAAGTGACAAATAGCAGGCCAAAAAACTGAAATTGCACAGGGTACTTCTCTGGCACATAGGCCGGCTGGCACAGTATCAGTCATTTCCATAACCTGGCTTTTCAAAACAATGTCCACATTGAAGCTGCCTCATCTCTGCATGTATCTTTTGCTCAGACTAACTCCCGAAGCATGCCCAAGGCTATTTCAGAAGAGTTTTACATGGCAAGGACCAAAACCACATCAACGATTAGCCTAAAATTTTTACAGTGTGTAGCAGGAAGCATTTGTATCTTATTTAATTTACTATATAAATATAGCGCTGGAGTGTCGAAGCCATTAGCCTTGTAGCTAGACACACTGGAAATAAGTCTGAAAATGACCTGGTCACCATAGGTCCCAGAGGAAAGAAATGGATGTTTCTTTCAGAGACCTTCACATAATAACCACAATTTGAAACAGATAAATAATCTCTATAATCTATATAATCAGGAGTGTGCACTTCCTGCTTAGTCCCAACACAGAATATATATATCATAGATAAAGAAAAATGTAATAGATTTACTTTTTTATAGTGGTATATAACCTTATATACATAACCTAATATAGAAGACAACACATCATAGTAGTCAGACAACTAAGTGCTGGAAAGATTTTCATGGAACAATTATGGATTCTCCTTTTTCTGAGATTCCTAAGAGCTTACCTCACATGCAGACCTCATACAAAAATCTGATATACATTTTTAATTATTTGTGTAAGGAGGGTTTGCCTTAAATGGACCAATTGACTTTCCCTGCTTTTCTAAAAATATGGTGATTACATAAAACAGGCCACTGTCAGCTGCATGGCAGTAACGTCCCCAGTTATATTGCCTGACTAGTTAGGGTAGGAGCCAGTTTACCTCACCTAAGTGCCTAAACTTAAACAGATCAGATCTCTCTTCACAGCCTTCAGCAATACCTCTCTATCTCTCTCTCCACAATTTGTTACAGAGGATTAATTCTAATCTTCGGAATCAGGCATTTAGGATGCCTAAATTAGATGAACTAGAGACCCACAATTCCTTTCTTTCATTTTAGCATTATTTTAATGCAAATTTCAAGATATTATGATTCATAAAAAATAAAAATCGCAGAGCTACACAGAACTCAGGCCTGCTGTGCTTTAAGTCTCAAAATAACTTACATTTACTACATAGCTTATTACAGCTGTGAAATTTGTGTAGGGCAGTAATGAAACTGTCATACTAAGCATATAATGAGCTATTTTGCTTTGTTGCTAACTGCCTCTTTGTTTGTATTATATTTCATAACTGTACTGTATCTTCATAAATATGATTGAATACAATAATAACTTTAAGGTAACTGCAGGAACTGCTTTGTTTTGTGAAAGGTAATAATTTAGTGTCTTGCCATTTGTATTGGACTTGTGCTGAATATGAGTATTTGTAAAACTAGAAGATTTTAAAAAATGAGGAATTTTTTAAAGTAAAATATGGCACTAATTAAAAAGAAGCCTAGAACTGTGCTGAATCATACAAACCTTTGTTACATGTATACATAACCTGACTTTGAAATACAAAATTAAGCAAATTAACTAAAACTCTAGCCTTATTTTCTAAAGGTGGTAAACAGCCAATATCTCATGGATTTCATTAGAAACTATCAGGCATTCAGTGCTTGCAAAGACAAGGAAATGAGTAAAGACCTCTTCACCTGCAAAAAATCCATCAAGTAAGCATGTTGATATAGTTAAAGAACTTCAGACCTTGAAAATTGCTTTCCTGCAACAAATAAGATTATAAGGGCTTGGTTTTTTGCACAAATATGGTAACAAGAGGTGCAGTCATAGAGATGGATGTTAGGTAAAAATCACACTCTAACTCAGATAAATTAATTTCTGTAAAATTATCACACCTGTGTATTGATGAGGCCTCACTGTGAACTTAAGGATTTGACTTGAAGTAAACACTTTTTTTTAAGGCTTGTCTGTGTTGTAAGCCCCTCACAACACACTGGCCAGTGCTTTTAGGAAATTCTTCTCATTTGAACACCTTAATAGCATTATTTTCCTTTTATTTTTAATTTCCAACTCCTTAAAACATTTCTCATATGGCAATAGTTGCCTCTAAAATAAATTTAAGCCTCTGATAATAGATGTGTTTTTTCTTAACTACCTTTAGCAGTCTTCCCAGAAGGATCAGAGGTTGTAAACCATTTTGTTAAATGGCCAAGGACTAGCTAAATACTTAAAGAAGGCAAAAGTATGCTAAATGTGCAGTGTGAAATGCCACCCCAGCGAGCCCCCGCTGCTCCTGGCCCCCCACCCATGTAGCTCTGACCCCCACTGCTATTTGACATCTTCTTGTTCACATCTTCATTTCTCCCTTCTTTCAAATTACTGAATTTATAAACAAAATGCTCCCATTAACTGTATTAGGTAAATAAACCCTTAGTTCCTTAGTTCCCAGCTAAATTGTGGCTTAGGTCCGAGAGTGCTAAATCCTGAGGTATTCACCCTAGACCATGATCTAGGAGGTCTGCTCTCCAGGTTTCTTAACTTCAGGGGTTCCCGTGTTAGCTAGGGGTCTCCAGAAAGTTTCAGGTGCTGAATTTCAGTTGTCCATGTTAGTTCAGATGTATCTGAACAGGAGATTTCATTTCTGAGTACGAAACAGGTTTCAGTGGATAGTCAAATAAGATCCACCTTAGTCCACTTGCCTGTGGGCAGAATAATCTTCAGACCTGTGAAAAGGAGCAACTCTTCATGCAGGCATGAGGGGAAATACAAAACCAGTTGGAGAACTGGTGACAGAGAGCCTGATTCGAGCACTTGTGGTTGGGTCAATCTCTTAGAGAAGGCAAAATGCTTTGAATCTGGCTAATTGAAATGGGCTTGCATATCTTAGGTTAAAAAAGTCAGCATGGATCCTGGGAGTGGGACCAAATGCCTTACCCACTCAGCCAAATGCGCCAATGTCAGTGTTAAGCCCAGGATCACATTTTCCTGATTTTCTTGTGGCTCCGTAATCCTTTTATGCTAAAACCCACCACCATAATGCCATGTTCCTTCAGCAAGAAACTTTAGAAAGCCAGACTCCAGGTCAATCAGAGCGTCTGCCTTGTCCTGTTGATTCCCTGTATTCATGAAAAGGGATAGACATTTAACCACTACTCTAACCCATTGATTGAATAAAATGTCTGCATTGGATGAACTGGAATCCTGCCCGTAGATTTTTTACAGGCACCTATTTCTCTCCACTACCTGCACATGCATTATATGGAGTACCATGTAGATAATTTCATGAAGCAGTGTATAATGTAGGTAACTAAGAAAGTTGGCCTGATATTTTTCATTTCAGATATGCAGATGACTCAGAGGCAACATGATGGAATAATAAAAATCCAGATTAAAAATAATACTGAATATAATTAAGCATAGGAACAACTTAATAATGAAAAGATTATCATCTATGACTAGGTATCTTTCTGACACACACTAGCGTAAGAAGAAGCTATGATCTTACGGCAAAAAGAACGAGGAATTGTTCTGTTATATTGATTACTTCTAATATCCTATTCCTCTAACATTTTGCTTCATGTATCACGCTCTCACTCTGAGGTGGCTGTATCTGCAGGATTTGCAATTTGTGGTTGCCTAAATGGCCTGTTGGTTAACTCTGTGTGTACTTTTAGGGACTCTGGATAAGAAATTAATGACATTCCTTTAGTATACAACTGCACATTATAACTGGAAGTTAGCATTAAAAGCCTGGAGAGAAACTAAATTAACTAAATGGAGTGTCTATTATATGTCTGCAACGTAACAGAAGGTATTAAACTATAGGGTTTTTATGATGAAAGTTGTTGGGAATCTCTGCTATTTTCTAGTAGCAAGTAGTAGCAAGCTAAACCAAATTTACGGTCTCTTGAATTAATTTTTACTGTTTGTAGAATGAAAACTAGAGAGTTTGTATAGTATTCAGTGCAAATTATTCTTGCGAGATTATGAAAGCTTCATGGCCAAAACCTGATTTCACTCACTGGAACATAATTAGTGTTGTGTGTTGACAAGGAACAAAAATAATGTAAAGGTTATGTTTCCACTATGGTATGGTATGTTACTGCTGTCTGCATAAATGATACACTGAGGCTTCACATCATATATATACATGTAGTACAAGTTGACACAGTGCAAAAATTAAAATGAAAATCTCCTATTGCCTACAGAAAAAGCATCACAAAATATTATTGGGGTAGAGAGCTTTCAGTCCAAAATACAGTAAATAAAATTGCTCTAAGAGACTAGAAGTAATAAAATACAATGAGGCTAGAACTGATATTAATAACTCTGTCCAGAAACATTCAAGATGTAGAGACAGAGCCCTGCACTTATACTTATTCCTTGACAATGAAAAACTGGAGACGTCCTTGTAAAAGACAATTTGATTTGCTGTGGGATGTTCAGCTTAGTTAAAGGACACTTATCCTATCAGGAAAAACTCTCTTCTTTTCATAATAAAAAAAGACAAAAGTTTCCTCTACTACCCAAGTAGATTATTATTGAAAGAAAAAATTGTTAACTAAGCAAAAGATGTGATGCCAAACTTGTGATAGCTACCTGATGAGATGTCAGATGAAGATTTCCAGTAGTATTCCCACTGGCTGAGGTAGTAAAATTTTCAGAAAGTCTTAGGTTCAAAAAGGCACTAAATCAGACTTTCAGAAACATTTCATGAAAGGCTGATGAGAAGCATTCATCAGTCCAGCAAGTAATCAAAACCCAAATAAACCAAGTTGAGGTTATGCATTGAATTTATTCTTCAATAGAATTAAATTCTAAAATTATTTGGAAATAAACAGATGTTTGCTACACTTCACATAATTAACTTTTAAGACTCTATACTTGGGGCACAAGGTGAACATTTTTCTGTCATGCTTTCACCAGATCACTGTGACATTTGCCATATTTATCATTACTCTTGAGGTGGGGGCAGGCAGGATTTAAGATCTACAGCAGCAGCCTTTGTGTACTGGGTCACCTTACCCAAGTTGCCTCCTCTAAAAATACGCCTTCAGTGGGATGGATTTGGTACTTAAATACAATTACTTCAGCTGAAAGCTGCCTAAAACCTCCATAACTTCCTTTCCTGATTATCTGAACAGCAAAAATATTAGAACAGATACTCAGTCTACACGTTAGTGACTGTTCTTCTACAAAAGTGTTCCAGCCACATCGAGAAGACACATCCCAAAGGGAGATCAGTAGTGTGCATAATGTTTGGGGCTGTGATTTCTACTGGAATTTGTGCAGTCAGTAATTTCCTTAACATAAAAACAGTGTTTGACTAGTAGCTTCAGTCTGTAATCCTCTTCTGTGTGGGCCAATAGTAAAGGAAAAAAAGTGCAAAATATCTGTCCTTCTCCTTACTGCTGACATCATGAAAATAACTCATGGGCACATCATTCAACTGTTCACTTTATTAGCTCCAGTGGAGAGTCATGTCTGGCTCCTCATCTAAAACTGACCTTTTCTCTCACTACGTGTTCCTCTTCCAGTCAAAGTGTACCAATGATTTGGATCACCTACTGCAGCTGAAGTCTTCTATTAGGATTTACCTGGGTGTGAAGGGATTATAGTCTTTTCCTCCCTGAAATATCTTTCCATCACTACATCAGGGAGTAACATTCCCACATGTATCGGGATGAAACTAGCAACAAGGCTCTGCACATCTGTTGTTTGTTTATATGAACTCTATGTTAGCCAATCTTTCCTCAGGGTTTTTCATCCAGTTTTTGTGTAGAAACTTTCAAGCTGTTAGCCTCGAGGAAGCTTGTGTTCAGTTCTGCTTCTAAAATGCTGGTCTGAACTTTTGATTCAAAACGTGGTAATTGTGGTAATACCTTCCCTCTGGACTCACTGAGAATATCACTGGAGCAAGATCATGGATCGTTATATCTATATATGAGATATTGAATGACATTAGGTTCACTGCATATTCTTTCTCTGTTACAGATCTTGGGAGTTCTAAGCTTCCAGATTTTTTGAAATCAGTAACAATATCAGGTCTGCAGCACTGGGAATCTTAGTGCAATAGATGACAGTCTTAAAAGGGAGTTGATAACTTGAATTGTGTTTTTGCAGTTTCCTTTCAAAATACTTCACATTATTCTCACAACTGTGCACCACAGACTAAATGGTGTCTTTCATCCCATCTCAGAGTTGTCTGTGAAAAGGTTCAAACTGCATTGCATCTGTTACTTAGTTATAAAAGTTATCTCTGGCTTGACTGGTTGGAGTCTTAGTGGGCGCATAGGATGTAGTGGCTTGTGGCAACTGATGGTGATTAAAGAGACCACTCACAACTCTGGATGCCAGAGATGCAGTGGTCATCTGAAGGACAGGCAGAAGAGCCAAGAACAGTGCTCTGATGTGATACCAGCTTCTAAAACCCTGCCAGTGCCATGCTGCTTGGTATTTTAGGTGGATAATTTATGTGACTTTTCATTATTCTTGAAAAATATCATAGAGATTTGCTCCTTGTGTGACTTTATCACAGTTTGGGAGATAATGGGACCTGGACTTGGCTTCATCCCCAGTCTTACTGTGCTTGGAAAAGAACATGATTATGTATGAAAGGAGAAACGTATAATCCAAGAGGAAATGACAAAAAGGAGCACAAGAAATGCTCCCATTAACTCTGTGCATTCCTGCTGTATTGTAAATTATGTCCTGATCTGCCTGATTGCAATCAAACAAAGGTAAAATTTTATAGTGAAATGAATACATGTTAAAGCTTGCCTATTTGGTTTTTCAGAGATCTCAGAGCTTTAAAGACAAGAAAAAGAAGCACTTTCATTTTTAGTCTGTACTTGCAAAAACTATAATCTAGAAAGTTAACATTACTCTCCCAGAACATAAACAATATACTTATCAAAGAACATCACAGTCTGGGGACTTCTGCACTGAAGTCTGCCCTTCCCTTTCTGGCTAAACTCTGAAGAATGAATCATTCCATGAAAATGTTTTCTTAATAGTTCCTTTGGTTTTCCGTTTTTCCCATCTGGTAAAAGCTCTAATTATGACTTTGTCCCTTGAATTTCGGTGAGAGTCCTGGGCTCCATATATAAATTTAGGAGATTTTTAGTTTTTATTATTATTATTTAACTTATTATTCTTGCTATTCACCAAGGTGTATTACCATCTTCCTTCTGAACAAAATATTTAAAGGGCACTCTGAACATCTGGGAAGGATGGTCACTCTTATCTAATATAATGCAGTAAGTACATTGCATGTCAGCTGGATGTACACAAGGCCTTCTCAACATTTCATTCTGCTACAGGCATAGTTGGAAAGTTATCAATTTCTATCACTGTCTTTAGCAATTTCAACAACTGAAGCACAAGTTAACACGAAGCTTAGTAACTGTTTCACTGGCTACTGTAATTTCTTTTCTGGACAGGTCATAGACTCATAGAGTAATAAGCGTTGAGTGCCATCTAGTGTATACATTGCAGTGCATGGACCAAAGCAGCCTAGGAAAGTCTAAAGAATCTCATGATTACAGTTCGTAGCAAAAAAGTGTGTAGAAAGGTTTGCTATGTCTGAAATAGGAACCATTAAATTACATTGTCCCATTAAAAAAAAATTAAGAACATATTTCAGATTAGAGGGAGAGATGTATGGACACAAAACTATTGGAGGGTCATGTATATTATTGCTCCTGTAGGCTGAGCTCATTACACACACCAGGAGTTCCTTGTATCCTTTTATTCCCCACATCATTTCCCAGTGTACCACCTTCTCATCCACTTTATGTCTTAGAACAGTTAAGCCATTTACAACTTGTAATCTGCTAAATTACTTCTTTCCTTCTGGGAGAAAAGTAAATCTTAACTGAGATGTTTGGCAGGGTTAAAAGCTGTTATGTTGCTCCAGCTCTTTGATCTATAGGCAATTATAATCCCGATAGGTGACAAATAGACTTATCAATTGCCATAACTTTGTTGGTCCCATCTCCAGTTTTCCAGTTCTCACCAAAATCAATAGGACCCTTCATACTGATATCTGGCACTATTTTCTAAAAGAGTGCTTGCACTATGGCCAGGCAAACAGAGCTCTTGCAGAAAAATGCCGCTAGTGTGAATGTAAGTCCTTCAGACTTCAGACAGTACAGCCTGAAGAATTCAACCATGTAAAGGCTAGGTTTAACCCTCTATTGTAACTTCTAAGGTGATAAATATCTATGTAAAGTGATAGCTGGTAAGGTTTGAAATGGCAAAAATGTAACTTAAGAATCTAGTCTTACACACATACCTCATAAGGGTTTTTTCCAATGGAAGCTGGATATTTACAATACCCACATTTGCATACATTAGTCCGATTTTGGTTTACCTGATTCAATATATATGATTTCTCATCTCATGTTACAGATGTAAAAACCTTATCTATGGAGCTGGTTAATGACCAGCTGGAGACATCAGTAGATGCATTTCCAAACTTAGTGTCACTTCATTTAACATCTAGTCCAACTTTCTTCAGAAAGTTGCTTAAGTCTGTATCTCTAGATGCTCCAAAAGCCTGGATGAGATTGAATGTTAATAGAAATGCCATAACATATTTTTGATGAAAAAAACTTTTGAGTGTCGCTGTGTTAAAAGAAGAAAGTAATAGCTCAAAGGAAAACTTCTATAAAACCACTGAGAAGGTCTCCAAGTTGGTCAACAAAATATGAAACTTGCTCTTTTAGAAGAAAAATAACCACTTCAAAGGATAAATGGCTCATGAAGTGCTTGTTAAGTGCTATATACTACATACAGCTATATGGGTACAAAGGTAGAGGGGAAAAAAAAGCTACCTGCTGCTGTCAGCAGAGAAACTAATTATCCAGGAAGCTGTTGCTCTTTGTACACCTGAAGCAAAAAGGACAGAAAGAACTACTGCATCCAAGTTTACTGACTCTGGGCTGCAATACCAGTCACCTTACTAGGTAGGGAGGCTGGAGGAAGAAACACCCCCCCCGCCCAAACAGACCTGCTTAAAATTCGGAATAGACTTAAGCTAGTTACACAGCAAAAGCTAACATGCGGGAGAGGGCTGCTGGGTTGCAGCCGCCAAGCCTGGCGACCGGCCGCCGAGGGAGGAGCGCTCTTCTCTGCCAGG
>JAVJGG010000005.1:10498561-10529043 GCA_035590195.1 Aviceda cuculoides | reverse complement strand
GAATGAACTAAGAAACACATATGTCAGAAATCAAGCAACAATTTTAGATGAATATTATATACTAGATATTGTCATAACAGGCAATTTGTTACATATTCTGTATTTGAGGGATGACTTACTAGAAGTGGTGTAGTGCTAGAAACAGGATTAGCAGCCGGACCAAAATCAACATGTAACCAAGTAAGTTTGGGGTGGAAGAGATTTACTGTTGAGACATCAAAATACCAGGTGTGAATGAGTCATGATCTCCTCAAATCTCAGGACTGAATCATGGCTCAGTAAATACCATGTGCTTTCTTCACACAATTAAAATGGTAAGAATTCCTCAGTTTATGAGCCAAAGTGGAACAATTGATAAACTCCTTTGACGAAAGCTTGGTTTCCATAGAGAGATGAAGTAATTCATCAAGATAGCTTTTGCTGGCATTTATTACCAAGCAAAAGTGTTTTTTTTAATGTGAAATAATATGTTTCATCAGAGTAGTTGGTTTACCTGGAAAAATTAGGCAAACATTTGAGCATCAAAGCCCTTCTTCAGGTTTAAGACAGGCTTGGCATATTTGAAGGCTAAGCAGAAATTGAAAACATTTGTTTAGGGCCTGGAGAGACAGGTATCGGTAAGGTCATCTCTGAGAGAAAAACTGTTTGATGATTGTGGAGTAGATTGTATATTCTCAGAAGAAAAGGGCAGGGGGGCAGGGAAGGAAAGGTACAGAAATAAATATAAGGTAGTTATTTTCTGGATGGAGGAGAGAAACATAATTTATATAACAATTTAGTAGAGGGGAAGAAGATAACAGTATGTCCTAAAAGCAATACCACTACTGAGTTTGGTTTTTGTGTATCTGGTAGAATTATGAATCTTAGGTCCTCAAGATCACTGAAAAAATACGATTTGCCTGTTTCCGCTGAAGATAAAGTCTTAGAGATCAGAAATAGAATGATTTTTCTTTTTTAGAAATATTAATCTTTGTTATATAGCCTTTTGCAGATGTTTTGGAGTCCTCATCCAAATATGAAAGGGATTGTGATGTTGTATACACTATTTGATAGCTGACTATGACTGACACATCCCTTGTCTCCAGAAATTACTCCTAGACATTCACTCTGCAGTACACACAAAACTTGCACAGGCTAACACTGACAGACACTGAGAGAAGTACAGGAACACTGCATCATGGAAGGAGAAGTACACAGGACTTAAAAATTTGAAGTAACACATGGAGAACAGTGAGCATCGTAGTGTTGCCTCTGCCAGTCTGCAAGGTTTGGAAATGAGCTGGACCTCCACCACTACAGCTGTGGGGAGATGTGAGAGTTGCAGAGCCTGGAACAAAGAAGAAGAATCTAGATGCTTACTCACTTACACATGAACCAAGCTCCAGAAGTGTCCATCCATTATTCATTCAGATGAAGACGGTGTTACACTAAAAATCTTGTTTGTGGGCAAAGGGGAAGCACACCACATATTTAAATGAAGCCAGAAAATTATTGCTAGTGTAATCAAAATCTTAAGAGTTTAATCATTATTAGCCCAGATCTCATTGTTAAAGAGAAACAATAATACAGTTAGTACACATAGTAAAGTCTCAGTAATAGCAATAAAATAGTTAAAATTGCTATATACGTATTTAGTTTCTACCCCTTTCCCAGTGTTATGCTCATCCTTCCCCTGCTCCTCCGGTTCCTGAGGCTGGCAGCTTCCTTCTGGTAGTGGTAGGTGGTGAGTTGTCAGCATGTGGAGTCCTTTGTCAGTAGGAATATGATGTTCATGTCAATGGTTTCTTCTTCCTCATGCTAGGATCTATGTGAGGCTTGTTGGGAGCCTTGTGGCAGACACAGTATTGAGGGAGATGTGATCCTGAGCAGGCTACGCCACCTGCTTGGCCTTGCCTTTATCTAACAGTACAGCAAGGAAGTTCTCATGAGAACACCCTTGAGGAATAGAGTTGTTTTCTTATAAGGAAATTATATAATAGCTCAGATGACCAAAAGGGAGAGCATGTCTCCATAGACAGGATTAACTCTGCTCTGTGCAGCATGCTGGGGGACAATCCATCCAGGCTCCATCCGATGTTGTATGAATGCCGGCTGCCCAGCCTCTGAAAGGATTTACTCCCTGCCTAGATTCCTTCTCATTCTGTCTTATTCAAGCAGTTAGCTTATTAAGCTATTTGTTTTCAGGGCTTATTGAGATCCTGCAGTGGCTCACTCTCACATCACCCATGATGTGCAGAACATGGGCCTATTTCTAAATATTTACTAACATGCATTTGTACCTTCCTCTGTCTTCATCAGTCTGCACCTCCATGTTACATCCGAATTTACTATATGCCATGACCTTTGCGTGTGTTAGACACAAAATGCTAGATCCGTTTGTTCTCCTTGTTACCCCTAAAACCAGTTTTGCGCAGCTCCAAACTCACCATTGGTGAGTTAAAACAAAGTTGCAGCTCTGGAGTAGTTCAGACAGAGCAAGCCAGACAAGCCTCTATTATGGGGCCATGCAAACTCAGTACAAAGCTTTAATAAGCTTTAATACTGCCTTTAAGTATTTCTAGCAATTTTTCATTAAAGATAAAGACAATTATCACTCTTTTATCAGTGCAAAAATTTTTGACCAGTGAGGCTTATTACGCATAAATATGGTTCTTGTCAGTTGTGAGAATAGCATCATTAATAGTAATTATTACTTCTCACCTGACAGGAAATTTGTAATATCTGAAAGAGGTCTGTGGATAAATATCTTCAAGATATCTGGATACTCAGGTCTGCCAATAGCTTAGATTTCTCACTTGGGTCACTGGCTAAAAATTCTGAAAGAAGAAACCATGGTATTTTGTATGAAATGGAATAAAATACATAATAAATTTATCAAAGATAGATAAATAACTTTTGGCTGGTGCCACTGAGAGATTATGGGCTACACTGGACAGTAGCTCTTTAGTAACGGGCAGCATCACAGAAGGTAATATTAAACCTGGAATATGCTGTATGTACAATTTCAGTTGAATCAACTGTTAGAGTTTCAGTAGGGAAAAGAGGTTCATGGTTATGCTTTGAGTTTATAAGTAGTGTAGGTAGACTGTGCTGTACTCAGCTTGGGTTTCTACATGGATCATCAAACATATGCTAGAGTAGACAACTTGGGATCTGTCTTGAAGGGGTCCCTCGGGCACCTGCTAAAAAGGCAGCCGGATGCTGTAAATAACCTGACCTCAGCAGGACTCAGGTTACCCCATGGACATTCAGTGCTCCAGCACTTCAGGCTGCTCCCACGGCTGAGCTTAAACAGGTTTGGCTGCCAAGCTAGGTCTCAGTTTCAGGAACGCGGTTGGATCAGTCCAGTAAGATCCTTTCAGGACCAAATAACTTATCCTAGAAAACTCTCCACTCTAATCAACAAACCTGTAGCAAATCCAAAAAAGTTTGGATGTTAGTTGCCTGAAAAATATTTACAGCTCTGCTAAGTTATGGAAGTAACAAAACTGATGTCAGCTAAATTTCCCTTTTTTTCCCCATCATGTCCTTGTCTAAGAATCTGGCAAATGGCAATACCTTTTGCTAGTTTTTATTTCTGCCTTGTATCAGCTCAAGTTCTGTAAAATACAAGTAAGCAGGGTGTTTGGGTTGCTTTACGGTTAAAATGTTCCAAAATTAACAATAAAATGAAAGGCATGAGGAAGGTGCAAAGCATGCGCAATTCACATGGGCCATTCTTACTCGGTGCAAAATGCTACCTTGACGCATGGCTAGTTTTAGGGAGGAGGAGGTTATGGCATGGCCCTAAGCCTCCCAAAGCAGTCATGTTTTCTTTGGGACCCAAATTCATTCTGAAAACAAGCATGCTGCTTTATGTATCATTCCAAAGTATCTGTCTGGTTCTTCCACTGTTAGTTCATAAGAGCTAGCAGTATTTTGATCAATCTTCTATCTGTAGAAGTCTTACAAGTTTCAATATATGAGAGATAAAAATTAAACAAAACTACACTTACTGAAGCAAACTAAGGTAAAGAGCAGACCAAGCCAAGGAAACCAAACTCTGGATTATGTACTGGACTTAGCTATTCATATGAGTAGTTTCCTGTGCAGAAAACAAGCAAACAAGCAAGCAAGCAAGCAAGCAAACTCCCCAAACCAAAGAAATTTAAGAAGCCTCCAAAACTGGAAGTTTAATACTGTGTAGGTAGATTTTCTCTTCATTTTACATGTTTAAGGTCTAGAGTTTCTGTACAGCAGTGTTAAAAAGAAAACCTGTACGTCTTTTCTGCTTTCCTGTTGCATAAAACACAAATATACGTTTTCTGGAGTTATGGCACCATCTCCTGGCAAGATGGAGTGTTTGCGCGTAATTGACAAAGCATTGTGTGAGTCGAATCAGAAAAGATCTAGGTGGTTACTCCGAACTTTCCAGCCCCAGTTCATTTCAATTACCAGAACTCCCCACTACTTGTGGTACATTAATCGGGGCTGGGGGAGCAGGTCCATACTATTTGCAGCATTTTACCAAAAGAAAAACTAAAACAGAAACGGAAATACGAATGCATTTTTGGAGAGACTCAGAAAGCAGTTTTACCTTCGTATGTGTGCAGAGAGACACATCCTCTTACTTGCAGCGTGTACAATGTTGTGGTGGATCTTCACTGTGAAAAGGGACCGACTTTTTTCCCCTTTGCTGCCTTCCCCCTTCACAACGGCATGGGTGAGCCAAATCCACATCCCACAGCCGATGACTAGGTTAGAAAATCAGTACTGAGGTTAGAAAGTGTCTGTTACCACATGAACAGGATGTCATAAATTTTTCCGCAATTCTTAGTGTTTTGCTTCATGCTTCAGGTTCAACAGAGCCCTCAAAACACGCCAGACACAACCTTCCAAGGTCCCTTCTGGCAAAAAATCATCCTTTGATCCTACGGATTCTTCAATGGTATGATTCTACTGACTTTTATTAAAAACATTAGTGACAATTTAATTGCTTATAGATCTGGGAAAAATACTACAGGTGAAAGAAGAAATACATAAACACAAACTGGTGAGTTTCTGGTCTCTGATTAATGATTTTTTTGACATACAGATTTATGACAATGTTCTGTCACATCTTACAGATGCCACCAGTAGTCTGGTAACATAGTGTTACTGCTTTTGAAGTTGTAGAAATTATATAATTAAACCAAACTAAAACTGCAGAGCACAAGGATGAGTATTCAAATGGTAAAAGCTATTAAACGACAGTTTTCCAAGGAAAATGTTGGATGCTGCATTTGTTTGCTTATATAAAAATGGACATGATCATATGGATAAAATTGCCTTAGTAGAAGAGACAAGCTAATATTAGGTCTCTTGAATTCCTAATTTCTGTGATGTCTAATACACCTCATTTACATCAATAACTTTAATTTTGTGCAAGCTGAACTGAAAGAAGACATAGGATAATTTTATTAACATATGTTAAAAGAGAGCTCTTGCTAGATGTAGTAATTTATGAGCGGGGCATGATGTTCTCTCATCCATGTGTCCAAATGAAAATGTAGCAGCATTGACCTGAGATACCTAAGGCTGCTTTTAGCACTCTCGTATTGACTCTTTGGGCATTTTCCCACATAGCTTATTTTGCAATGCAAAAAGAATGAGTGAATTTTCTTACTAAAATGCTAAAATCTTGTTCAGTAATTATCTTTATGAATATTGCTGTTTATTAATACCTTCTCTGTACAAAAAAAATTATAGAACTTAAATTTTAAAATGTTGGCCTGTAATTACTTGTATATTTATAGGTGAAAAAATAATTTTCAATTCACAAATTTATGTGGATGGTTTTTTTCTGTTTGTCTCTATACCTAAGCATTTTAAAAGCTGTTCTGAGCAGCAAGACCACAACAAGACCTCCTGGTACCTTTTTGGATTGCCTGAGTTATGAGGAGTACTGTTCACTTGTCTGAATTGCCCCTTCTCTTCAGAGCTGGTAAAGCATAAGCAATTCTTTTTAACATACACATCACACTGTAAACTTTCTTGGATAGACACACTCTCTTTATCCTGTTTTTTGTAGTCACGATCCATGATGGCTATTGACAGAAGCTAGCATCATTAAAAAAACAAGAGAAATTACTTTTGATTGAAAATAAAAATGTTTAGTTAGCTTGTAAGACAATGTTTAAACTCCTAATTGTTTCTCAGATTGTTTCTGACTTCTGAGAGAAGATGGGCTTCTAAGCTGGTAAATTGGTCAATGAGATTTACTTTTTCACTCCACAATTAATGATCAAAATTTTATAAAATTCCTTCTGCACAATCACACTTATGCAGCAGTACCTGATTGTGGGAACAGGAATATATTACAATATATAGATCTATCTATATACAGATATATTCCAAATAGTTCTTTCTCTGAAATCAGCTGGACACATCAGTAAAGCAGTGTTGAAAAATATGTCCTTAAGTAAGTTGATGTTTCTTTCAGTAATGGATTTTCATTTACGTCTTTGAGTCTGGTTTGCTAATATTCAAGTAGTGTTACACATAAAATTGCAATTCAAAATGTTTATTGGTACAATACCTGTAGCTTAAAAATAGTGTGTCTGATCCTGAACTTTATTCACATTACTTTTAGCATAGATGGAGTATGGGAAAGGTGGCAGATGGAGACACAATTTTAATTATGTTTTAATTCCTCTGGCCTTACTCTGAACAAGAACTAGTGTCTTATTGAAGACACCAGCCATTCACCTTCTTCTGGCAAACCCCCAGATAAAAGAGCATCCTGTTCTAGCAGACAAGTCCTCCGACAACTCCTTAACATACTTGTATTTAAGTATTATCATAAAAACTATTAAAAATGCTTTTTCATTTGATATGCGAAAGTGTGTATGACTGTGACAGCATTAATAAGTAGATAATGTTGTAATTTTTAATTTTTAAAAGGCACACTTTTCTGATGATTTTCTAAAGCCTCTTGCTAGCCTGCCGAAAATGACACTTTGCATGCAAATGCTTCATTAAAAAAAAAAAAAAAAGTTTCAGTGGCAGTGCAGCAGGTTTCATGGTTAGTTTTTGCATCATTATTTTCAGCTGCATATCCTGGGACTTCTAAAGGAGAGCCCTACATGCCCTGTAAGTCTGAAATGTTGTCACATCATCACTGCTGAGTGGCTTGGACTGTCTGCAACACATCAAGATTGTAAAAATGAACATTATGGGTTAGCACAGGACCTCAGAAATACATTCAAAAAATTTGTGGATTGGTAACATATTTTTTATGTTTAGTCCGTACCTCAGAATTCTTGGTCTAAAGAATTACTTGCTCATTTTTAATGAAGAAACACATTTTGAATTTTTAGAGGGTTAGATCCACTCACAGAATTTGCTGCTTTATAAAGCCAAGACTTCCTCAGCACTGATGTGGCTAAGAGAATATTTGTAAGGATGTGTTTCCATGTAACATTTTATTCAGGAAAAAATACAATTTTACATTTCTTTTAATTTTTTCCTTAGAACTAAGGTCCAGACTCATCAGATAGGGTAGCTTCTCCCCCTGAAGTCTACTGGAAGTTGCAAAATTGCTATCTATGTACAGCTAGCCTAAACGCCTGATGAGTAAACCTGAGGGCAATGCTGCTGTCGCTAGTGCCATCTGCTGCTTACTTTAAAATCAGCAACCTTTAAATGTCAGAAAAAAAAATACCGATGTGAAGCTTAGAGTTAAACTTCTGAGTTTCACAAATCCTAATAAAAGATATAAGAATTGCAGCTTACAACTGGTCTTCATCCTAAATAAGATACAAAAATTATTTAACTGGGTTCTTCTGGGTAGTTACATCACTGTTAATAACATTTAAAGTATGTGGAAATTAATAGAAGTATCTGCAGAAAACATGGAAATTAATAGAAGTATCTGCACAAAACAATCTTCCATAAAATAGTTGTTAAAGTTTATTTTTAGTTTATAGTTTTAGAAAAGCTTTTTCCTCCTAACTTTATCACCATATTTATATAAGATGTGGTCATATTGTCTTTATCTTCAGCTGATGCCTTTTAAATGAAAAAGATAGCATATATTTGTGGGGAGTGCCCCAGATTTATGTAGCCCCTGGGTTTTCATCCACAAAAAGTGTACTCACTCGTTTATTCCTTATTCTCATATCTCTAGGCTGTTGCCTAGTCAGCATTCTTCATATTCTTTTGAAGTTTGAAACAAGGTTTTTGAAGACTTGCTGAAATGTTTCTGATACTGGAAATGTATCATAGATCCAAGGCTATCATTAAAAAGTCATATTAAAATTCAGAACACCAGGGATTCTTGGTAATAATTAATGCCTTTTCCACAAATAAAAATGGCCATTTAAAATTGTTGTTGTTATTGCTGTTCTGGTTAACACAGAATGAAATTAGCAACATCTGCACAAACCCTGAAGTTTCCATGCCATGCTCTCACTCACTTTTACTCTCATCTATAAACATGTGAAAAAGTATATTCTTCAGAAATCTATGCTTACAACTATTGAAGTGGTTTTTGCTTATCTTTTTGTTAAAGCCTCATTAATCTACAACATAAATTTTTAAAGTCAGGGTTAACACTTGATTCTAACAAGCCAAATATTGTATTATTAAATTTTTAAGAAGATTAGTTCCAATATCGCTCTGGATTTTGAGCAATGTTGTGAGCGCCATAGCCTCTGTTGTCTTGTGAGGTTTGAAGTGCCGTAGCTCACGTGCCCAGTTCTGGTGGCTGGTGAGGAGAAGCGTTCGGGGCACGACCGCTTTGAGTTAAGTCCACCGAGGCACTTCAGCCACTGCTACTGGCTTCTGCCTCTAATCGTCGAACTTGGGTGTCTAGGGCACAGGCTGTGTATGTTACGTATCAAGATGGACTCTGCAAAGGGTCTGTTAGACCTTTAGCTTTAAAGAGTAATATTTTAAATAAGAATGACTGGGCGATCTGGCAAGCCACATTTCAGCAAATTTTTGCTTTAGGAGTGTATACAATCTTCCAGACTTATATCGGTGATTTCTGTGCAGCCTGAGCTCACCCCAGCTCCCAGAAAGATGTTCTGATCCCGGTGATTTCTTGTCCAGCCCATGTGTAAGAGTCCTGAGCCCACCCTCACCCCTGTGGGAGGGCTGACGGGGCTGCTGGGCCCCAGGGCAGCGCAGGGTGAGGGCTGGATGAAGTTAGTAAAGAAGAAAAACCTGCTTTCAAGACTGTGACAAGAAACAGGTAGAAAAGAGGAATATGAACCATGCTCATTCACACTTCAGATGAGTGCCTAGTTGTTGAATGCACGACCATATCAACTTCTTTACCTTTCTCAGTCCACCATAGATGTCTAAGTCCAGCAAAAAGTTTTTAACTTCTAGTCTTGAGAAAGATAAAGTGCTGCCCTCCAGCCTGGAGTTTAGTGCCTGAATCTTTGAAACGTAAGAACTGTTCTTTGATAATAAAGAGCTACAGTGTTAAAAAAAAGTAATAGTGGTGGTTTTTTTTTTTTTTTAATTTGAAAAACATAACATAACTTTTTTTTTTTAAAGTTTTTAAATAAGTTTTTAATTTATAGCTCTTCATATTGATCCACACAGACCTTGACTGGGCTGTAGGATTCTCTAATGAATGCTTGTGGATGTGAAGTGTATCATCACAGCCATTAAAATAAAGATTAAATTTTTTGTGTAATTGGAAAATGGCCTGAATCCACTAGAGACTTGTAATTACTGACTAGATTTAATTCCAAGGCAAACGGGTCACTGGTACTGTGTTTTTTCCTGTCTATAAGCAGAGGCCTGAAGAATATAAGCATAGTAGGACATCAGGGGTCCTAAGGTTGTGAATACAAATCTCATCTGCTGTACTGCTTCTCACCGAAGCAATGCAGCCCCGAGAGCTGGGCAGAACCTGCCTCAGACGCAGCAGAGACAAGAAGAAACACGGGCTCGTCCCGTGTAAAACACGCCGCACAGCACGGGAGCCCAGAGGGGATGGGAAGGTGCGAAGGGCCCTCACAGCCCCTGCGGGAAGAGGGGCAGACGTGGAAGAGAAGAGAGCGGGACGGCTCCAGCCCTGTCTCTCCGGGCAAGGGTGCTGCGCCCGGGCAGTGCCCTTGGGGGTCTGCAGCAGGTCCTCCAGGTCCTCCACCTCCCCTGGCAGAGAAGAGCGCTCCTCCCTCGGCGGCCGGTCGCCAGGCTTGGCGGCTGCAACCCAGCAGCCCTCTCCCGCGTGTTAGCTTTTGCTGTGTAACTAGCTTAAGTCTATTCCGAATTTTAAGCAGGTCTGTTTGTGGTGGTGGGGGGTGTTTTGCGCTTCAACCTCCCCACACAGTAAGGTGGCTGATAGCACGGTGCTGAATCAGAGCAAACTTGGATGCATCACATCTTGAAAGAAGCCAGGTGGCACTGGCAAAAAGGCTGCTGCTTGGTGGTGTTGGTGTTGCTATAGCAGGAGTGTTTTTCAGAGCTTCAGAAAAAAATAAAAAATACTGGTGAATTATTTTCACTTGCTGCATTCGCATCTGTCAGTGATATTAAATACACAGAACTGAAAGCATCAATTTAAACCTTTTGCCTCTTGATGCTCTTTTCCCAAATGCTGATTATCTTAAAAAAACCCTTCTTCTACTTGGAACATGCAAAAAGATTTGCCCAGAAAAATTTTTCAAGGTAACTCAGTGATACAAGGAAATATTTTTCCCATGGGCATCAAACTTCATAATATTGTTGCATTGCTTCAAACTTCATAATATTGTTGCATTGCTTCTTCATTAACACTATGATCAAATATTTTTCTCTGTTTCTCTTGGCTTTTTTGTTGGCCTATATACCAACAACTACTTCATTATTTAGCTGATGATATTATGTGATTAAACCTTGTCTTTGAGAGCTTATTATAATGATTAATATTGCCCTTTGGAGTTTCTATGTAGGCACATTGTTTTACTGTGCTCTCAAACGTTTACTCTTTGTGTTGATCATACCAAGACATAGAAACTAAGGTTAATGATATCAAAATACCTAATTTCACCCTCACTGAGATTTTTGAGAAGCCTCAAGGCATCAGAAAAACGCTGTCTGTAAAATCATGTTGAACTTAAAGATCTTAATAAGCATCATGCTAGGAATGCAAAAAGAGCACTTACTCCAAACACAAGTTTTACTCAAGAAAATCATGTCTTATGTAATTTGGAAGCCTTTTTATTGATTTCAATAAGCTTTTAATGCATTCAGGCTAATTTTTTTTTTTTTCCTAGCACATCATTAAGAAAGCACAGACTTGCTTTTCTATTCAAATGTACATCTCTATGTAAATGTTGCTGTGCTGCACATCACCAGACGTGGCTCTTTCAGGAATTTAAGTCACGTTTCATTGGCATGCATGCACTGCCTACTCTTTAGAAAAATTCTTAGTAATTCTGCAATGTGTTTCTTCCTGGGAATACTGATTCCAGGATTGCCAGTATTCAAACATTTAATTTTTTTTTTTTGTTTTAAACTGTATTTGAAAAATAAAATAGTTTAAAGAAATTGTCTGTTTATTTGTTTTTGTGTTTCTGAGCTTTTAGGGTGCATGCTCTGCATGTTTTCTGCCTCTTCACTACACTATGTGATTTGAAATAAGCTAAAAATAATTGAAAGCAGTTGCCTATCGGAGAAAGCCTGGCCTTTCAGCAAAACAACAAAAAAGAGATTCATTTCAGGTAGCTTTAAATGTTACCCCAATGCCCTGAATAGCTCAGATGAATCCATTTTGTGTGAGTGGTGTTAAACAAACACAGTCTGGAGCTCTGGATTCTTTTCCTAAAGCAACATCGTACATATCGTATAGTATCAACTTGTCTGTCATGAATAAAGGATTTCAGTCAATGTACAGGATTTATTTTCATTAAACCACATCACTCTTGTGTGCTTACGAGGCACTATTGCTTCTAAAATTGTAGTGTTGCCTTGGCTTGCAATTTCATGATGATAGTTAAGACTTCCAAAGTAGGATTTATTTTACCTAAATTTAAATACCTACAATGCAGGCCTTTGAGGATGTGTGACTCTTCTATGCTTGAATATAGAGTTAATATAAGCTAAAGAGGTGAGGAACCATCATCTTATGCCAATGGGAGACAAGGAGTGAACTAGGTGAGGGGTTCCCATCTGTGTGACATACACCAGAACTAGAAAGAAAAAACTCTCTGTGGAGCAACAGTGCACAAAAACCAATATTAACTGAACAAAGATCACAATAAGCGAACTCTGGTAGGAAAGCTGTTGAAAAGTGTGCATGCCTGCATCCCTCTATCTATAATAGAATAATGAAAAGAAAAATAATACTAAATTCTACTGTGCCCTGAAGTCACGCTAGATGAGATTGAGAACAGAATCAACAGTCCTAACAAATCGAGTCTTAGCTTTCAAGTAGATAATTTTTATTTTTTTATTCCATCCTCTGAATGCCTAGGATGAAGCAAGTATTAAGTGCCCCCAGGATGCAAAAGCTCCTCCAAACTCTCAAAGCCATTGATGAAAATGAGCCTGTTATTACCATTGTCAATTAGAGGAGAGACTGCAGCTCTGAGCAGTTACCAAATGTGTTCAGCCCAAATCTGCTTCAAAGACAGCACGCAAGCTCCAGGCACTTGCTGTCAGCATGAATGCTTACTGCTCTTTACTTGGAGTTTCCTTTCTGGCCTCCTCTCTTTAGACACAAAAAAATATTCCAGGTTTTATTAATTTGATTTTCAGAACACAGCATTGAAATGAGGTTTTCTTTTATTTCATTTCCTCTTAGAGGAAGGGACTGAATAAGTCTTATCATTTACAAAGGAAAGACAAGAAAGTCGTGGTAACTTCAAGACCTTTGGAAAGAAACTTGTAGCTCTATTGTGCCTCAGCTCTTCCACTCGTGAAAGAAAAGGAATAGCACTTCCCTACTTTTTCTAGATTGCGTGGATGAAAAAGCTTGTGAATTTTTATAGTAATCTTTGTTGTTCTTAGTAAGTCTTGAAATGTAACTGGCTGAAATATCAGCAATCCTCTTGTATTCTCACTAGGATGCAGACATTTCTTAGGATTATCAGGACTTGCTTTCAAATGGCCTGTTTCATGACCAAAAAAAAAAAAGTCTAAAAGTATCAAATTTTGATTGCTCTGTATTTTGAAATGCCAGTAACAGAAAATTAATTTTGAGTTAGTTATGGAAATAGTGATTGGGTATAGACGCCCAATCCCCATTCTCTAACACCTTTATCTCCACACTATTTGTTTTTCTGGCATTTTAAATACACTTCATAGAAGGTATCTTATGCTTTCCTGTTTTGTTTTTATTGCATTCCTTTCAACTATTCTTCACAGAAAATAATTAGTGTTTAATTCATATTTGGAGCAGGACTTCAAATCTTTGTGTATTAAGAGTACTCTGTCATTTTCTGATGCTGAATGGGAGATGTCGGAATCATTACAGCTCCTACTTGTAGAATTAGCAGGGAATGTTTGTTCAAAATCCTCTGTGAATCCCTTAAATCCTCAATTTAATAGAATTTTTCATGTTCGTATAATGAATTGGCGATGCAAACTATTAAACAAATCCACTACTGTTTTTTTATTCTTAAGCATAAGCACATGCAATAAACTCAGAAATTAATTTAATAATGAATTACAATATTTCCAATGATTAATTAGAAATAAACTAAAGGACTTTCTGTGAATAAGAGCAGGTAGAATCACAATCCAGTGAACAGACCACTTTTAGAAAAATCTAGAGAATTTAACATCCTTCCAGTAGCTGTGCTAGTCATTGCTTAAATATTGTACATTCTTTCATAAAAAGAGGACTACAGGGCTTTTAGGCCCTGGACTAGTCCTATTCCACTTTCACTGCAATGCTGCAGCTCTTTGTCTACTTGACTTTTGCATCCCACTTGGAGTTGACTGTCCCACTGGCCGATTCTTTTTGGCAGAGACAATCCTGAAGCAGGAGAGAAGATGTAGTGCTGTGCAGCAACTTGGCTCTCTGTGCCGTTTCCCCACTAAAGTCCTGCACTGCAGCCTGACCCTATCTTGGCACACAGCAAAGTGAATTAGTTTGGAAAAAAAAAAGAAAATTACGGCCTTTGTGTATGAAGGTCAAATACTTCACCAACTAAAATAACTCTGAAATGAAACCTAATTTCTGAGTGTCTTCTGTTCCCTACTGAGTAGGAGGAGTCTTGTGTGTTCCATAGCTATTCCTCGCACCAAGAATACCATGAGAAGACTAGTCTAAGAAGAATTTTTGTTTTGACTTCCTATCTCAAGAAAGCAATGGACTAAATGCACAGGGAAATGGGGCAGCAGTGTTTAAGACTATATTTCACTGTACAGTAGTTCACAGCAGACCTGTCTAACACCTGTTCTAGCATCCTTTTTATTCAAACATTTTTGGATTAATAATCCTGTTGAAGCTGGGTCACTTAGCAGCCAGACAGCAAAGAGGAAAAGTTCCCAGTAGGAACAGGAATATGTAGGCTAGTAGTTCCACCACCCAACCCACCAATATTCAAACCTTTGAGTTTGTGATTTTCATTTATTTTTCTTATTTGTGGATCCATACCAGGCTAAAGGGAAGGAGGGGACTTGCAGTAATAGTAGTTCTCTTGAATATTTTTGTGGTTTTAGATTACACGCCCTTTGAGTTTTTTTAAATGGCACCTGAAACTTTTGGTGGCTCCTAGTTGTGATGTCTTCTAAGGACTGTTCTACTGGTTTTTTTTTTTTTTTTTTTTTCAAATATAATGTGATATTCAGTGAGAACCAGTTCCACACCAAATATGGGCTGGAGTGTCGACTTGCAGTTGTACGTACCTTTTTGTTATTAGCATATCCCTTGACACAGCTCTGACGTGTCAAGTGACACACAGACATCTAATGGCAGAGACTGCTCTCAATAGCTGATTTTGGCAGAGTTACTTGTTTTCAGACACTTAAGCATGAACCAGTCCATTCCAGATGGCCTACATGGAAAAGGGTGAACCCTGTCACTGTTCTTTTTACAAGTACTATTTTGCATTTTGGCATAGCTGGGGAGACGTAACTTCTGCTAGACCTCAACCACTTAGTGGTCTGTGGGAAGAAAGCCCTCGCGGAGATCTCCCAAAGCATATGGGGATTCATGGTCAGGACAATATGCCTGGAGATCCAGGTTCCTGGAGACAGTTTTGACAATTTAAAAGTATAGGTTCTTATGTCCAGACATGCTTGAGTTACTAATATAAGAGAAACCAAAGTGTGTTGAGTCGACAAATCTGTAAAACCTGTAAGAAGAGAGGGCTCGAGAACAAAGTCCTGAAGGGAGAGTGCACTGAACTAAGGACAGAATACAGCAGCAAGTGTCCCTCATATGGGACTTCTTTGGAAGAGATAGGAGTCAGTTAGACCTATTTCGATTTAAAAAAACAATAATAAAAAATGCAGCACCCAGCTGCTCAAGCAGCAGTGGGTGGCAGGTAGCTGCAGTGCTGGACGATGCTGCGAGGGGCAGCGCGGCCCCGCACTTGCGGCAATTGGAAGCCCGGGGCTCTTCTCACACCGGGAACTTGGTGACTATTTGGTGTTTGATTCCACTATCTGAGAACTGAAGGACTCATCCTCAGAGCCAGAATGCTAAGCCAAATCTCTGGGTATATTTTTCAGTGACTTCCCTCTATACGACCTTTAATTTCAGCCTATATCTTAAAAAACATTCCATGAACTGCCTGTTTCGCATCGTATGCCACGTATAGGAGCTGGCTTAAACCCCACAATAGCACTGTGAGGAAATATTTCATGCACACTCTGAACTTTGCTGAGTGCTTTAACTGAGTAAACACACATTTTTTTTTAAACTGTTAATTATTTAAAAAGAGGCATATTATTTATTCATTCTCTCTGTGTGTGAGTGAAAGGATACTGGGATTTTCTTTCTGCAAAATAGTTTCCTGGAGCTAGATTCAGATAAACCTACAGCTTCCATGGCAGCTAATTCCAGTCAGCTTTCTATCTCATGAAGTTCTTAACATTTCAGAAATGCTTTCTAACCATTTCTAGAGAGCCACCATGCTGGGCGGGACCTTCCTTAGCAAAATAAAAGAGAATACTGAGGGGTGAAGCGTTGGTTGTAGCCATGACTATTTCCCCAGAGAGAGGTACCCAAAGTACCCTGAACGTATAACGCTGTGATTAAGGCAGGTACTGGGAAGACTAGGGTTTGGCTCCTGATGGATATTAACAGAGGTTAGCTTGTGTCATGGCTAACGTGAAAAAGGGCACCTCTTTTCTTGAGGCATCCTCAAAGCTGTTGTCTGTTTCTCACTACGTTACTTTTTAAGAAAAGGGCATCAACTGATAGAAAAAATACCAGGCTATGTGTTCCAGGTGCCACACTCAAACATCAATTTATCTTACCCGGGGAACATGAATTTTTTGTTATTTGTATCAAAGAGGAAAACTACGTAAATATAATAAATATAGGTCTAGACGTGGCTCAGAAATGCAAGCTTTATCGAAAAACCTCACGGATGTTCTGCAAGTCAGGCACAATTCAGTAATATCAAAATGATTGCTGAAAGAAACTGATTTCTTGTTTATAATAAGGTCTAAAAGATATTGTTCCTGGAAACCTTCTTTCTACTGGAGGAAAGAGCCAGAAAATCCCTTTAGGGTTCATCAGATGCTTTCTTATTCTGCCTTCGTCAGGAACTTAAAAGGGTACAGAGTTAGGCTATATTTTCAACTCATTTTTTCTTCACAGTGAGGAGACAAAACCCTGTTCATTGCTAAACTATGCTGACATATGCACATTTATTTATTGTCTATATAGGATGCCAGAGGTGAAACTGTGTGAAGATATCAACAAGCTGCATGTCGATTCTGGTTCTGACTTGTTTGAAGAAGTTTTAATGAACTAACCATTCCTTATTTCAAAATGAAACATGGGACATCAGTGATGCCCTGGGAGGTGTGCTAATGCCAAAATAGGACAGATTAATTTGAGCGGTGTGTACAGCATTACAATAAAACCACTGTGGTCAACAAATGGTAAATTTGAACCAGCAAAATAGATTTTCCTGTTAATTAGGGAAAAGAAACCAAACCAGATATTTTAAATATTTATTTGTCAGGCTGGGATAACAGCCTTTATACAGCACGATTTGCATAAGTTCTCAAGATACATCCTGTATACAATCACAAAACCATGACATGGATTTATACATAAAGTGAAAACTGAGACAGATTTACAAGCATTTTTGTACAATTCTCATACCATTTTTGTTTCAGTTTTTACAACTTTCAGAACAAGTCTGTATTTTTTTTCCTGATGAATCTGGAAGCAAAAAGAAAATTAAAAGAAATTCAAACCAAAATGAATATCAACAAACCACCATCTATGCATGCAACATTCACTGTGGAAACATTACATTTCTCCAAAGACTAATCTTTTTTTTGTGTTTTTGTGGGGTTTTTTTGGTGTTTTTGCATTTTTTTAAACATTGGGTATGCTGTACACGTTGTCCGTAGCATGACAGCACACACGCTAGTCAGCCGTTGTTGAGCACCTGAGCACGTCACTGAACATCTATAAGACACAATCAAATAAGGACACATTCACATGCTTGGATGTCAGATGGAGTTAATAATTTAAACTCAGTTTGTTTTACAAAAATGTATACTTATTTACAGGGTAACAAATTAAGAAAACGACTTTTGCTCAAATCACCTATTTTGAGTTATGGATATCTATATATATTATAACTTTTGAGCTCATCAATATATTTGCTTATTAATCTTTTCAAAATAATAAACCAGAACATATAGAAAACATTAAAATGCTTCTTATGATTTAAAGAGAGAGTATCCTGTTTCACTTATTCCTTCTATTTTCCTTCTAAAGGCAACATGTATTCATAAAGAGCAACTGATCCTGCATGCCAGGTGTACTGAAAATTCACAAGGCATGTAGGACTAGGGTTTAAATATAATGTAGGTGGATACTTACACTAAATTTCCTCTCTGTTTCATTACCTTTATAAGTTACACTCACACAAATGCAAATTTTCTCTGTTATTCACATAGGTATGTACATATCTAGATATATACTCAAATAATGAAATCTGGGACATTCAACATTGTAGCAATGAAAATAAAGTACTTAAAAATAGTGTCAGTTATGATTCAAATAATAATTTAAAAAAATACTATTAACATCTTTATGATATCTCCATGAAACTAAATCCTAATTAAATAATCTCTATTGGGCACACGCTAGCTTACAATATAATAGATGTCTTCTTTTTCTTCATCATCATCCTCAAAGTAGGAATCTATATCAGCTGGTTACCAGCTACCATATCCCACAGCCTAACCATGCAAATATTTCCTAGGTCTTGATTTAAAGCCAGTTTAAGTCAACAGATTGGTTGTTATTGACTTCAGCTGGTTTGGATTGGGTTTTTGTTTCTTCCACACAGGATCCATGTAATGTAAAAACATGGGTAATAATAAAGAAGCAGCACTCATTGCCCCTGGATACTATCCCTTTAAAGTGTAATGATAAAGAACTAGCTCAACATTCATCATAGAAACTCTCATGTCTAGTTTTAACCTGGAAAAAAAAAAGTGGCTGTTTGCTGCTCATTGTACGCATAATAATAATAATAATAATGATAATGATAACGTTAGAAATCCCTGTCATTTGTAAACACACACACTGTGCTTTTGCTCATTTTCAGCTTGTTTCCACTATACAAGGCCTTGAACAAAGAAGCAGCTTCAATCTCTGTTGACTCAGCAGATTTATGAATAAAAAAAAGTTAAAATGTCTCTGCTATTGCCTTCCTGCAATATGTGTCTTCAAAGCAATTGTAGAAATGTATGAACTCATTAATAATCAATCACTCAGATATGATAAAAGCTGTTGCCACATCTAAACACTTTTGGCCAGGTAAAAGAAACAAAAATTAATGAGAAAAAAGTGAAAAAAATATACTGAGATATATACAAAAAAGTAAAAAAATACTAATAGTCCTTGTTTGATTATTTTTTAAAAAATATTGTCACAAGAGAGTTTTTCCTGACTTCATTCATAAAACAAGAAAAAAAAAAAAGAAAAAAAATGCATTCAAACATGAATCTGTGTTGCATAGAGTGATTCCAGTACAACCTAGAAATTTGGTCAAAAAACGGAACTTGGCACACTTTGGAAGCCTCCTCTGAGCTCTGAATGACGCTGCCTCGGAACAGAGGGAGAGCGTGGGCCCAGGTCTGTCGCTCGCCCATCCTGGGTGACACCAAAGGAGCCCTGACCTTGCTGTAGCTGGCCAAGGCCGTGCCGTGTTCCTGACATACTCTACTCTTGGTGTTTCATGATAGGAGTCCGAAACTGCCATTTCAACACGCAGAAACATTTTGTGTGTTGTTCAGAGAGCCAAAGTTGCCGACAGCTGATTACCCCGCAAAGGTAGCTGTTCCATACAGCCGCAGCTATACCACCCAACACAACTATTTTATAAAAATATTGGCCACATTTGTATGTGTGTGAGAGCAAAGCACGCCTGTCCGCTTTCTCAATTAAGAGTGATGATTACAGGCTTCCCAGTAAGGCAGCCAGACAGTGCTCGTTCCTGCTGGAAATCTCCATAGCAACTACCAGCGTGACTTGCTGTCTTTATAATAAATCTTAGCAAGAACAAAATTACCAGCAGTTTGCACAAAATTGCACACCTCATGGCTTGTACTTCACACAGTAATTGAAACTGGACTTTTTTTTTTTTTTTTTTGATCTTTTTTCAAAGAAAGAACACGCTATAGCCATCAGGAATGCAAAATAACCCACCAAAAGAGCAACACATACGTCAAATATATCCACACAGGATTTTTGGTTCAATCGGGGATTTTTTCTTTGAAGTATTTATCTTCTTATAAAAACATACACAACATCAAAACATATAGGATGTTTACAATAACTCCAGAGGGCTGTTTTTAAAATATATGAGAGGTAGGGTATACATATACTGGTGAAAGCATAAAATTCAACATTAAAGCACACATCCTACTTCCACTGTCAGTGATGTTGTGTTTTTAAGACAGCTAATAAGATTTTGGTAAGATTGCTCTGCTTGCAAGTTAAGCAGGCTACCAGCAGGTTATAGATACCAGGAGTTTCCTTGGTGTGTGTAGCATTAAAATCTTCTGTGTGTTTCTTCTCATATTCGTTTTCCACGCTCTTATTTTAAGTTGACAAAGATAAATCAAAAACTCTATGTGGGAAGTGTCACCAGATTAAATGGTGTAGCTTTTCATGGTCAGTCCGGCTTCTGAATAAACTGAGCCTTATTTTTCTTTCTTTTTAAAGCACGTATTATTTTCCAGAAGAGTATTTTCAGTTGGTCTTGCACAACCTGTGGAAGTGTATTACATATATTCAGAAAACATAAGAAGAGGTACATTAAATAATTTGTGAAAAGTCCTCATGGGCAAGAAAAATAAATGTCTGAGGTGCAGAAGTTTGGTTGTTTTCTTTTTAAATATGTAAAGATCATCAGGTAATATTTTCAGGGTAACTACTTTTTAATGAAGCTGTGAAATATTAAACAACTTCCAAGTAACATGGGAGTTAGTACCATACTGATTCTTGTTTTTTAAAGGAACTGCTATACTTTTAGGAATGGGAGAAAAATCCCTCCCTTCTTCTTCAAAAATGGTACAACGGAAAATACAACAACCAGCCTAAGCCTTTCCCAAGTGAGCTAACTGCTCAGCTTCAAGCCCCTGAAAGTGGGACTTTTAAACGTGGGAGTGCTGACACAGTCTTAAACGGTGCAAGTTACCCTCCTATCTACTTCTTTCCTAACTGAGAAGCCAGGCTGTTGAGTGGATTATACTCAGACATTCACCTGAGATAGCAAAAGGATATTCTTAATTCTCCCTAATGCGACAGCATCCAGGCAGTAAGTGCCCTGCTATCCCTTCCCCTTAGATTTCAAGTGTGTCACTGGTGTTGATACAGAGCCCTGCACCGAGTGGGCTGGTGTTAGCACACTGGGTCTATTGCTCCGAAGTGCCCACAAAATAACCTAGAATTCATCGTCTCTGTACAGTTTCAGAATAAGACTTCTTGCTGAAAAATGGAAGGACTAGTTGAATAATTGTGTTAGTTCCAGTGCTTAAAACTCTTCAATTCCAAACTTTTTAAAAGCTGCTGATTCTTAGGGTAGGGTGAAGTACAGTGTCACTGTCATTGAAACAGCATTTTTTCTTCCTGATGTAGTGCAGTTTACATCCTGTCCTTTCTTTTTAAAACCACATCCTAAATTATAGACCATTAATATATTTTTATCCATTACATTCTAGGACAGTGGTTTATACTCATTGTTAACAGACAGAAACAAAGGAAACAATCAGATCTGATTCTCCACAGCATAGTTTTTGAAAGAAAAAGAAAGAAGGAAAAAAGTAATGTAAAATAACATTACCACTCTTGCAAACACACTGCTGTTTGTGTCAAGTGGCATAATCTCACTACAGCAAATTATCAGAGATCCTAAGGTGCAGAGGAACAAGTTTTGCACTTCTGATAAGTGAGATTTGGAAAGTCAGTCACCCTAGGTGCTTTTGCATAAAATGATCTCCTTCTGGTTGCACAGAACACCAGACTGCTCTTTCCATCACACTACCTCCAGCTGCAGCCGAACTCTGCATTAACACCTGCCTTCCAGCCTTCATTACTTCTTTCACAGTTACTCTCTTCACAAAGAGTCCAACAACACGGAGCCCTCGTGTCAGTCTTCGTTTCAAACAGCCTCACTTTAACTTCTGGGCCCAGGTTTTCTTTTACTTTGCTGTCTTTTGCAGCAAAACAAGTGTACTAGCCCTCTTTTAAGTGTGCTATGTAGCCCAGAGACTGCTCTTTTCTACTTTGTATTCTGAAAGACTAGCTAAACACAATGATATCAAACTATAGTCTTGGAGTAATGCTGTTTATAGCAGACTCTGCAGGTTTTGTGCCCTAGGCAGACAGCTCTGCTCAGTGTGTTTGTGTGGAGCTGACCAACAGTTTGTGCCAGTTTACTATTCTTTTCCTTAGATCCACTTTGTCAAGCCAGATATAAGCTTCTCCAATCAGTGTCTTTTTCATAAACTTCCCTCCATTGGAGACAAGCAGAATCTGGAAATATAATAATAATAAAACATAATTATCATTATGCACATAATTATCAATGTGCATATCAACATACTGCATTTGCTGGCAAACACGAAAAATTCAGAAATGTTGAGCTCTGTTTTTGTACCCGCAGAGGAGGAAAGAAACACTGACCATAACCCTTTCTATAGAGTCATCTTTCCAATAGAAATGACGTCCTGTGAAAACTGAAACTTCCCTCTCTTCGATTTTATTATCATGGGATGTAGCAACTGGATGACAATCCTCAACTTTAGTGAGCAATTTCTTCACCTGCTGGTTGCCAAAGACAATCACAAGGTCAAGTTTTAAGTTACAGGGTAAAGCTTTATGCAGGCAAAGTACCAGGCCTTTTTAAGTGTGCGGGAGTCAGTGGGTGCCCTGCATATATAGGCTGTAACTCAGAGCAGACTAGCGTGTGAGAAAGTCCAGAGTTCTGGTTTCCGACCTCAGCAAGCAGTAGTCTAAGCTAAAATGTAGACTTGGTCTGAAATCTCCTTCCTGCTGTGTCTCCGCCGAGACTCACAGTATTGCGTCTGGTCTTACGGCTCTTGCTCGCCCAGCCACGGAGAGTGGGAAGGGCAAGGAATAGCCCCGGCACTTCTGTGAGCCTGGGTGTCCAAGACTTTCCCCGACATATCATACAGGCACATGTTTTCCAGCTAAGCAGCCATGCAAGCAATAGACTTCTCTGAAGGACTTGATTCATTCTGTGGATCTCTAGGTTCATTCTACGTGTTTCTGGGAGAAATATATTTGATAATATATATACTTCAGGGGGTCAGTTATAGTTACACATTCAGATTAATTTTAGCATTTCTTAATTATTGAGGAACTGAATTAACAAGCTCAATGCTTTTTTTTAATCAACTTCCTAAGTTTTTCAGAAAGAAAAACAACTCATGAAAAACTGCATTTCCATGATAGGATTAGCAGCAGGTTTATAATATTCACAGTCACTGAGCAGACCTCTGGCAATGAGCGAGGGAGGTAACTGATAACAGCAGGAGGCTGTCACCCTCTGTGTGAACCAGCAGGATAGAAAATAGGGCATTTTGCTGCTTGGTTTCAAAGATCTAGGCTAACAGAAGAATCGCAGAAGTCAAGGATTTTGTACTCCAGTACAAAATACGGCAGTAGACACGCAACACAACTGCAGAAGAACTATAGTTTCCAGTAACCAAGACCTTCAATAATTTTGAAAATTTTCTATTCTGATTTGGGAAACAAAGTAAAAAATGAAAACTTTACATTACAATGAAATTTTTTTTTTTTAAAAAAAAGGAAAAAAAAATTGCAATAATTTTCCTGGATGGGCTTCCCTGTTCCTTGGCCAATTTTGACATCAGTTGGCAAGTAAGGTATGTACCCAGACAGCTTAGACACCTACATGCCCATTAGTCAACAGGTTTGAGGAGGAAAGACAAAATGACCCTTAGGCAATGAGCTGTTAGTGAACTCCACTTCACCTCACTCATCAGAAAGCCCATCCTTGGGGAAAATAGGCAGCCTGCCTCTACTGCTGGTGGCTTTCTAGGTCATCTGGCTCAGTGTTTCCTGAAGAAATGGACAGTCTAGAAGCTGTTGAGCCAACCAGAACATCTGTGAAAAACATTCTTCCATTTTTTTCTGATTACCCTCACATAGGACATTGTGTATTTCTAATTGCAGCAAGCCAGTCAGCCAGGAGCCAGCTAGGGAACAAGGTGAAGGAGCCAGGAGCTTAGTGCCTTCCAGAAGGAAACCCAGGTGGGTTGCCAGGGAATAAGGAAATCAGGGAAGCGAGCAAGCAAGCTGCCAGGGGCTGAGGCAAGTGCCTGCCTGAAACCTGTCAAAATGTTTTCTGCAGAATGTTTTCATTCTGACACATCAACAGTTTTGGGACAGAAAAAATTTCTCTAACAAATTTTTCATCACTTCTGCCCCTGATACTTCTCTCCACTCCTCCCAGCTGGATCCCTAGTATCTGTCTTCTCCAGCTTGTCTGTCTCTCAGCCTTGTTTCTTCCCTGCTCCAGGCTTTAAATTCCAGAGTTGTTATCCTGAATCATCTACTCTCAACGTTGTTTTTTATCCTTATTCCCAATACTCCTGACCAGAAAAATCTAGCTTTTTTCTTCTCTCTTCTTTTTTTTTTTTTTTTTATTTAATTTTTCTCTCAATAGTCCATGGTCCCATTTTTATTGCTAATATTCACAGCTCTTGCTGTTGATTTTTAGAGTGCAGACCCTTGTCCTAATTCTTGCCTCCAGTTGGTTCTCCTGTCTCTTTACAATGTACCTTCTATGATTACTCATTTTAATCCCTCTCTCTGATATTACTTCGTGCCTTAATCTCCCAATTCCATTTCTGTTCTATACATTCTGGATTTGTTTCATGTCCCTCTCCCTCAAATCTCTTTTGACAACGTCCATCTCTTTGCCCCTAAATTTTCATCACTGAAATTCAGCATTCAAATCAGCCAACTTCATGCTTTGCCACAGGAACAAATTGACTGATAAGTACAAAGAGCATATACAAACAGATGTACTGAGTCAGATCAAAGATCTCTCCAGGCAAATATTCTGCTTCCAAAAGTGTATAGGGCAGTGTATAAGGCAGAATATAAGAACAAGACAATCATGTAGTGACACTTTCCCAAAATACCTACTATGATCCCTGGACCATTGAGTTCCTGACTCACAAGTGGCATGTTTGTGTTTAACAGGCTTATGAGGTATTTTGCCCATGAATTTGTCCAATCGTTTTCTCCAGTTACTTTTTCCATGAAAAAAATTAGCATCCACAATATATTACGGCAATAAATTTTACAGATCAACATCCAAGTTGTGTGAGAAGAAACACCTTTTGTGTGTTTTAAACTTGATCCCTGCTCCTTTTACAGTCTTCATTCTCTTACGTCTGGTGTGCAGCACCAGTACATACCACAGAGTTTCTGAGGAAATATTGCCCAGTCTCAGGCTGACTGTTCCTATGGCTAACTCCCTCACTATCTCCCTCCTTAACAACTTGAGGGATTATTTTTCCATAGGACTCTGTGGGTTCTTCTTTACTGATCTACTCACCCCTTATGGTTTCGTCTTCAAACCACTACTGGAAGCAAAGTTTTTACAGGTATTTTAGCTCTTAAACTTTGGCAACACTTTATTGACCACTCTGGATTTTCCCAGGCAGTATAACATCTTAAATAGTCTTTTACTGAGTCTATTGAATGAATAAGGATGTTAGGACATCTTAACACAGGGAAAACAGTATCTATTTTTGTTGGCCTTGTTTTGTAAGAAGCATCCATTTTGGTTTTAAATTTAATGATACAACCAATAAGCCTAACATAGGCATTTAGATAATCCAGTCTAACTTTAGTCATCAAACTGTAGCTGGCTTGTTTATGTCAGTCTTCCAAATTTAAAGGTACATTAAGTGGATGCTGGTATGCCCAACAATTCCTCCCACTTACTTTTAAGATTAGCTTGCAGATACCCCTGGAATTGTCTGTCCCTCTCCACTGACTAGAAGAAGCCTGAATATCTGGCTTATATTAGTTGTTTACTCATGTGAATGTAAATTAAGGTAGTTAAAGTGAATCCTACCTATCTGAAAAAGCAAATCTGACCAAATGATCAGATCCGGCTAAGCAACTAAAACACAGGAGAGGGAGTATTCCTGAATCAGTTCCATAAGCAATTTGATGTGCCACAGAAAATACTGCTATCTCCTTTACAATGTACACAGAGAATATTTATTTGACTTGGCATAATCAGTAATTTTGCAATATCCAAGATTATGACTATTGTGTCTAATTCTAGGCACCACAACTTTTAAAGAAGTTGAAGAACTGGAGAGAATGATAAAATTATTAGGCATTTAGGTAACAGGACATATCAAAGAAATATGGTTTACTTATCCTTTCCTCTTTACTTAGGAAAACAAGAGAAGAGATATGATAACAACCTTTCAGTGTGCAAACTTTTTTTATAAAAGGAAAGCAGATCAGTTTTCCTCTGTGCTTTGTGAGGATACTTAATAAGTGAACTTAATTTAAAAATATGGCATATTTAAGTTAGATATTACATTAAACTTTCTAAATACACAGAAAATTATTTTTGCAAGAAATGCGTAACCTCCTTCTCTAGGGGGTTTGAAGAATAGATCAAGCCTAAAATTTTCAGGCCCAGTCTATAAATACCCTTCCTCAGTCTGAGGTGACGGATTAAACTATTTTTTAAAGTCTCCCCCAGCCTGATATTTCCATTATTATGTAATTGTGTTATTTCCTTTGTAATTTTCTCTTTTCAGCAAACAACTGGGGTAGAAGATTGATCTCAAATGCCCATAGCACAGCATGGACAACATCCAAAATTAGGTTTTTATAAAATGCAGAATTACCTGAAGAGAATGCCCAGCAGGACTCAAGCTAAATCTAAACGTTTCATTGAATGAAGGCTCTCGGTCATGCCTGCATACCCTGGTTTTCTTCTTAATTACTCTCTTTTGGGTAGAGATATTGACAACGTACAGCTTCACATACAGGTCTGGGGAAGAACAATTCAGTGAGTTAAATACAGAAGCTTTTAAATAATCATTGTTGCTAATGTTTTCAACAGAAGGGAAGTGTCGTGAAGAAACAGAGCATGGTACTTTACAGAGCCATATTCTATTTTCATTCACATGGTGTAGAAATGGAACCACCCCACTAAACCAAGGGAATTACTTTGTGTTTACAGTGCTGTCATTAAAGGAACAAATACCTTTATGTCTTTATGTCTGTATAAAAATATTATTATTAACCTGATTTTTTAATTTTTAAAAAGCTTTTTCACCAAAATACAATTTTTCATTAGATATCATTGTTCTTTAATAACCTAGGGATTTATAATTTTTATTAAAGTTAAAAAAGGATTAATTTTTAACAATCAAAAGTAAATTAAAAAGAGGATTAACTTCTGAGAGTTAATTTGCTTCTATGAAATGTTTTTGCTTTCATTAAAGTTGCTCTTAGAAAAAAAACACTTCGAAAAGAATCCTATAGAATATGTCATTCTGGTTAAGAAGCAATTTTCTTTCCCATTTTAGTGGTGATGTTAAATGACTTCAGATACATCCTACTTAATGTTTTCAAAGTATCATGAAGCTGGCTTCTGTGTGATACCTGGTAGATGATCTGGAGATTTAAATTTGTATGTGATATTTCTGCACTGAAGGATTTCTACTATCAGCTGTTCTCCATCTGTCTTCATCTCCTTCTTTAATGCAATCTTGATTTCACCCATAACCTGTGTTTTACCTGGAAAAGCAGAAAAAGTAACCCTCATTAATGTAAAACGAAACTGAATGTATCTTTCTAACTTGGAAAGAAGTAGAGTTTTATGGGTTTTTAGATTGATTTTTTTTTTTTTTTGTCTTTTTTTCTTTTCAGGACAGCTTATGGTTTTTAGTCAGGGGCATACAGATATTGTATTGCTTGGCTGAACAAACGGTAGATACATGCAATACACTTGTATAACTAGATTATATGCTTCAAATGTGTTCACTTCAGAGGAGCTTTTTTCCTAAGAATACAAATTTCTCTAGGAGTCATTACAAGTCATGTAACAGTCACCACAATTCACTTTTCAAGAAACCTTTACTACAAGATTCTGAAGTTATCTCTTTAAAAAAAAAAAGGGAAATTAAAAAAAAGGAGAACATTCAATAGAGTGTTAAAGATTCTGAAAGGCGATGAGTTAAGACTTTGGTGAAGTTAGCATTTCATTTCACCTTCTTATGTATATAGAGCAATATAATTCACATAATTTAAAGGGAAGTGCTCACTGTGACCTTTAAAAGTAAAGGTGATTTCCCTTCTTATGTGGGCAGAAATACAGAGACATTATTACTACATTGTATGGATTTCTCTCCAAATCAGTCCAGAGATGGACAAAAGGCGCAGAATGAAATGTAGGCAAAGCTGGTTTGCCTTTCCCCTCTCTGTCCTCCCACAAGGCTTCGCTGCAGCCAGGCAGACCAGGTCAGGGCTACATCTTCCAAATGGGTACACTGGTGTAAGCAGAGCCCATGCCCTCAGCAAAGCGCCATCTGTAATAGCACCGTGTCATAAAAGGGTTGTGCTTCTATATCCGTTGTCCTGCTACCATAAAGTATTATTTCACCTTCCTCTTCTCTTTAGACATTAGTTAAAAAGAAACCAAACTGTTAAGCCTCTGGGAGTTTTTATTATCCAGTTTCTGGTGCCAGCAGGCTGGAGCTTTAATGCATTACCAGGAAATTCTAGAAGCTGGTGCCAAGATGTTGCAAGGAACAAAGAAATTCTGCAGAAAGTAAATGATTATGATACATCTGGAGAAGCTTCTTTCTTAAAGAATAGAAAGTTACCAAGTGGCATTCAGAGATTACTTACTTGTATCACAAATGGGTAACCAAATTTGAATAATCCTCACTAAAAATGCCAGCTGTAGTTTCACAGATGTCCATAAGCAATCATACATTCTATTGTTTTTCCAACTTAAAATATTTGGGGGGATCATTAATAAAAATTTAGAAACAAGTAATCACAGCTACCACCTGGGCCTCCAGTCCTCCTTATGAACTGAAGCTGGAATCTAACTCAGTTACAGTCAATAACAGGGTTGCAACTGGGCTTCAGCTGGGTCAGCACTTCAGTTTGTGGGAGAGGACCTGTTAGGAGGCAAGTGATTCTTTCACCATATTTCATCATCACAAAACACTTCCTATAGGTTTGAACATGTAATAATAGCATCTTGCTTTCTGCTACATGTTTATGCAAAGAGAATGGAGCTCTCGTGATGGCAGCAGAAAAAAATGTCGGTAGTTGGGATCAAAGAAGGAAAGGCCAACAATGTTCCTGTTGTTATTCATTAATCTGTTACAGTGCCCTTTTTCTGGAAAGCCTTGAGTGCCCAGCGGGTCTAGCTTGGCTAAACTGTGGTTTTCGAATGACTGGAAACAGATACAAGAAAAAATTATAATGCCTCCTCTGCTCTGTGTATAAACTATCAAAATCACTGATGAAGACATGACATATCTGAAAGATGTTGCATAAATCTGGCTTTTTGATCAATACCGGTTCTTGCAATGACTCCAATGCTTGACCATGAAAAAAGCCCAGCATGGACAGCTGTAGCACAAACCTAACACTAGTTTCAGGCAATCTTTAGTTAACCACAGCCTTTTCTGGAAAAATATGCTTGGCTTATTTACTTTACTTTATTCCCTCTCTGTCCTGTAAGGTCTATTTGCAACATTTGTTAGGCCCTCCTCTTTTTTGATTGCCTTAGTAACTTCTTTTTCACTTAGAAGTGCATTTGACCTAAAACGAAATCAGGTAGGGTGGATGTACCTGTGCCATTGTGAGCTAGAAAAAGGGAGAAATGGTCCCAGTAAATCAGAATGTGTTTGAAAATTCCGGCACCATTTTTCAGCCTCTGGAAATTTTCCGTGGACTATTCTGTATCCCCAGATACTCTTTACAACAAACAATCCTGCTTCACTATTTAAGCCTCATGGGGAAAACAATGATCTCCAGCTGCGAGCACATGAAGCATGCTAGTTCTCTCATGCTTCTATACTAATTTTCTTTTCTCCCACAGCATGCAGTGGAAAAGCCTTAACACCAGCCTTATGAAACATTGCACTAAAATAAATCACCATTTCAAAATCTAGCAGAAATTTGAAGACGGAGAGGAGATTCCTATTCCTTCTGTTGCATGGTTTTTCCCCCTCTTTCTCATGTATGTTCATTATATCTTTGCTTTGACAGGTGTGTAAGAATAGAGCAACTGTACATTGCTTTGTGGAGTTGATTCTTTAAATGGAAATAGAGCTACACTGATGAGGGGAAGTGTTAATAATGAATATCTATGAGCTGTTGAGAGAGTTCACAGTGTGCTGAGCTGGACATGAATGTTCTTTGGCTCATATGATGGAAATAAAGTTGCTCGGGGTGTCATGGGATTGGATAACCCCGAGGATTGCATAACCCCGAGGACTGCATTGGTAAGAATAGCTCAAAATACAGTGCCCAGTCTTTTTGCATTCTTACATAAGTTTAGAAAACATCAGTCATAAGTGATGTGTGAATGGAACCAGTTGTGGGTATTTTGGTACATTGGATGATGATAAACAAATGTTACAATGCAACTCTGAAAAAAGTAAATACAGTGAAAGAGACATTGCATATCTTTCTAGGAAAGTACTAATATGGCCAAGACACTGGAAAATAATTTGTAACTTGAATATTAATATTTGCCTCAATAAAGGTCAATTCCAGATGAAACAGGGCTCCTCCTGTTCCAGAAGAG
>JAVJGG010000005.1:10486929-10498551 GCA_035590195.1 Aviceda cuculoides | reverse complement strand
CCCCCCAAGATATGGACAATAATTTCCCAGCATTTTTCTTTCCAAATGAAGTTTATAACAGAATTATTATTTCCAAAATAGGTAGGAAATGCTCTTCTGGAACTTCAAGAGTCATACGCTTTATCATCAAGGATTTAAAATCACAGAAAGGTCATTCTGAGCAGCTTCCAGTGAGCCTGGCCTACTGACTGTGGCAATGTTAATTTGGGGTTGTGATGGTGGGTTTTGTTGTTGGTTGTTTTAATTCCTTACAGCCCAGATCGTCCTCTTACTACTCAATCAAATAACTCAGAGGCAGGAAAAAATAAGCAGGACAAAACAAACAAAAAACCCCAACCAAACAAAAAACAACAACAACCCCCCCAGCTTTACTTTCATACACTTTGTGGCTACAATCGACAGGACTAGCATGCCTTATCCATCATGTATGTAGAAAAGGAAGGAACATAGAGCCATGCTTTGTTTTAGCCAGATTTCTCCTCCTATTTTTCCTTTTGTGTGTGTTCAGAGAGATGGCTGCATTTTAAGAAGAATGCACATTATTTCAAGGTTTATTTCTACACTTTCTGATTCTGAATACTCATGTTACTTCCACTTTTCTGAAAGCATCCATCCCAGAGAGCAATCCCAGGTTTCCAAATGTTGGTGCAGAACAACATCTTGCTCTATGGCTGCAGACAAGCCCCCTTTGAAGCAGACCAGACACATCCACACTGCTTTACTGTTAGCACTATGTCTTCTGAACCACATCTTGTTGCCCTGTGGCAGGAGCACACTTTTTTTTTTTTTTATTTTAGTGCAAAAAGCCTGAGAAAATTAGAGTTGTCTTATTGTAGCATGATGATGGTGGTATATAGAGAGCATGATGCTGCCCTGGGGGATGGCAAGGGAGAACATGGGAGTATTTGCCAGTGCAGGGCCAGCTGTGTGACAGTCAATACAGAGCACAGGGAAACCATCATGTCCTCCACGCTGTGGGGAAATGGGCAGACTGTCTCCAGAACCTAGGTTTTGTCTCAGAAGGAGCAAATCAGTCTGTGCTAAAAGAATTCCCAGAAGAAAACTAAAATTATTCAGTATGGGAATCAAAGAATCCAGATCAGAGAGTCAATAACGAAGAGAAATTATATGACAGTGCAAATGCCAGTTATGAGACTACATGATGCAACTCTGTAAATGTTCTCTTGAGGAATGTTTAGGAATAAGAAGTCTCCACAGATTTTTGCATTAGTGGCTTCTGGTATTTGCTACTTGTCATATTTTGTGTGAGTGTTCCCCATTAGCAAACTGAAGTGAGTGAAATCTGTCTCCCAACTTGTCTTAAAATCATTTCTGAGTATAACATGAAGTATCATTCCTTCTGAATCTGTTACATTTATAATTCTGAAAGAGTAAGTAACAAGCCTCAGAATTTCCATAATCTTTCAGTCTAAGATGAAGAGATGAATAATGATTAACACAGTGTCATCATAAGCATATGATCAGAAATAAAGACTTCTTTTGTTAGAACTAATTTCATTTCCTTAGGTCTTTATCTGTTTTATCTGTATCAGGTCTGATACCCTGAGAGATTAAATTACTGAACCGCTGAGAGCTCTGTACAGTGTTCATTGATGGAATACAGGCATTTCTTTGACACGTTACCACCGTTTGTCTCATAGGTATCTAATGACCTGGACTTGGTGCAGCTATAGTTATCTCTAATGCTGTGTAATGAGACATCATGTCTTCCAGAACTGAATAACTCAATTGTTCCTTATGTAGCTGTATTGCTTAAATAAACAAAATCTTGGATTCAGCTATATTAGGGTATGTTTGCAATATTTAGAAGGTTAGAATATGTAGTAGCATGTCATAAAATCAAAGGAGTCCAAGGTGGGTTCTTGAGAACTTGATTCAAAAAAGCTTTAAAATATGGGACATGATTAAAGGGAAGCAAACCCCATGGGTTTTGTCCCCAGATCTCCATCTGTTAGTAGCTTTCTGTGATCTTAGACTTCATCTCTGTGCCTAATCGCAGAGGTGGAGATAATAACACCTATTTCTCTAAAAGCTGTTTGGATTAGTAACTGAGATTGGGTATACTGTAAAGAGAGAGACTTTGGTCATGTTAGCATAAACAGGGCTCTGGTGTGCGATCCCTAACACCATGAGAAAACACAAAGACTTAGAAAGGCTGATGAGGACCTATGCCATTTCCCTCCACCATAATCCATGAAGCTCATACAAACATAATTTTCTGCCTAACAGAGTGCTGCTATAGCAAGAAATATGTTTCTGCTGGATCCTTTAGCTCTATTTTGAGAACCAGTAGTCCATCCTTCAGCAGACAGTGTTGCTTTAGGAAAACAAGATAACATCATCTTATTGCAGTAAATAATTCAGTATTACTGCAAATACTGGCCATTTATTATTTACATTTCACTATTGGAGTTAAACAACTCCAACTGAAGGTAAAGCAAAAGGGTATTCAACACTATTTTAAAATTAAATATACCATAGATAAAAAATACCAACCAAAAGCAAACTCTTCCCCATTTTTTTTTGTTTCATGTTGTTTTGTTTTTTAAAATTTTTAACATCACATCAGTTACTTGCAGTACCAGCTGTTTGTATTCATAATGCCTTTCGTCCTCTTGCTGGGACATGAGCTACTGGCAAAGCTCTTGCAATATATTGATGGATGAGCTTTATAAACAATGCCTCCCAATGTTTACAGGCTCTGGCCTTTTCTGTCCTTTTGACTTTTTTTCATTACCTTCTTTTTATCTTTCACCTTTCTCCCACATATTTCTTTCTCCCTGAAAACCGGCACAAATTTCTCCACAGGCTGGTTTTATCTTTGTGTTCCCTTCAGCAAGAAAAATCAGACATCTAATACAGTCTTAGCTACTACCTCCTCCTGTCTCATGGTGCTTTAAATAGATGTTATTGGGTTTACTGGCATAGGGCTGACTCAATAAACATGCGCCCCAGCTCCACAGATGAGCCTGAATGCATGCAGGTTCTGAAATTTGTTGCTTCTCTTGCAACTGGCTGCCCAGTCTGTCCCGCATGGTGCTACCAGCTGGTCATGGGACAAACTAAAGCTCAGAGTAAGGCTGCTTGTTTTTCCCCTGCTCCGAAGAGCAGTTGCAGCTGCTGAGGGTCCTTGGTACTTGTTCAAAGTCTTCTCTCATCTGCCTATGTGAAGGCTAGGTGTTCTTATACATGAAGGGCACCTGAGCAGGTGTTATCACAATTTATTCTCTCTCTTACCTGATGTAGGTAGCGATACTGTGTGCAGGCAGTCATGCTCCTCCAAAATGGTAAATGCTATGGGTTCGGCCCCTGACAAATGGGTTCCTTCTGGGATACAGGGATGCTCTGCGGTGGCAGCAGGCATGACCCGAGGGAGCTGCTCTCTCTTTTTCCTTCCCTCTCCTTACCTTGAAGATGTGAACTGCTGTGAGCAGACTGCATATTATGAGATGAGCAAAGATTAAGGTCTTTTCATTAATATCTCCCTGTCTCCTCTGATGTGATGTGCATACAATCATGTAATGAGAGAGAAGAGCAGAATTAAGGAACTTTGCTCACAGCAAACACAATTTACAATGTTGTGGGCAGTGAGAGAGGCTGGCTTTAAGGCTCAAGCATATGAACAAGCTGACAGTTTTATGTTAATATTCTTAGAGCTAGCAAGCTCACTGCCCACAAAATTTTGAATATACTAGTGCAGAAATTTAGTCTCTATGCCCAGAATTCTTAGCAAGATAAAAAAAAAAAATATTGGAAGGAAAATACTGTTCAGCCTTTATTTTCAGATGAAACAAAACTGTTGTGCAAAACACATTTTCAGAACAGAGAAAGCCTTTTGCCTGTTGAGATTTTGAGGTGTGGAATAATTCCCAGAAAAAAATATAAACTCTATGTGTGTGTGCCTCTTTCAGAGATTTGATTCATTTCTTTTAGAAGAAAAAAAAAGAAAAAAAATAATGCTGGCTGTGGACTGATGGCATGTGTGAAAATCCTTGGCCTGAAGTAAAGTAATTCGTGGGAAAATAACACTGATACTTCATACATGCTCAAATATGAAAAATAAAAATCATAGACTTCTACCAATCCAGTTTCAAGCATCTTTATTTCTGTTAGGTGGCATTCTAAAATGTTGCAGGAAAAAGTTAATGAGGCGGTAGGAAGAGGTTAATGAGGCGATATGCATAGAGGAGATGAATTAGAGGAGAAAGTTTCACTAGTGTCAGAGGCTGCCTGTGTCAGTGATCTAAAGGACATTATAGGGGAACAGAGATTTCTCCAGAAAGATTTTTTCAATATTTTAGTGACACTGGTCCCTGTACCATAGAGCCATTTGGAAAAAATGTGGGGAAAAGCACAAGAACTCTAAATATCACATTCAACCAATTTAGGTGATTATGACTACAGAGATTGCTTTCAATGATGAAGACAAACACAGAATAACTGTAAGTATTTGACAGGTGGTAGGTAGAGGGAGAATAAAAATGGGGTGAGGGAAGTCAAGAGAGTTACAGAGCTAATTCATAATACATCCTACTAGATATCTCTTATTCGTATTTATTTATACTTATTTATACTTCTGTAAATGGAAACCCTTACGTCTAAGCTGATTATTCTTTCAACATTGTCTCCGCAACTCATTCAAATACCAGAATACCCCCAAATTTGGGTTAGAATAATAAACTAATGAGAGGGTTAATCACAAGGAAGTTTAGGTGTCTAACTCAAACTCCCTAAACTCTGCAGTCAATAGGGCAGCACCTCCTTAAACTTATATCTTAGGATGGATAAATGCCTTGTGGAGGTGCCTGCCTTTTCTTCCGAGACAGTTGAGGGGCAAGGGGATGGCTTTGATTTACAAGACTGATTTTTAAACAGTGAAATTAGGCTAGAAGTATCAAAATGCAAATCTACAGCTCTATCATTTTCCATAACTTCAATGAAAGAAAGCTAAAATGATGTTTGAAATGAGTCTTGTTATTTTACTTGAAGTTCAAAGATAGGTGCAACTTAGATCTGAAAGGGGGAACTATGCAGCCTCATGTCTCAGAAGGCAGAACTGTCTTCAGCCACCTTTGCTCCCTTTCATCCTCACCATAAATCATTGCTTGAGTCTAAATATACGTTCACAGTCTTCTTTTCACAATTTTAGCATCTTACATAAGGAGACATATCAGACGCTGCAGATTCAGCTGCATAAAAGATGCCTTGCCACAGCACAGCTGAAATTTTGATGATGAAAGGCACACTTTGCCCTGGCTTTTGGATGGACAAAAGTTCATACAGGGAAAAGAAGAAAACTATTTAAAGTCATACATACAGAGCAACCTGAACCTTGATTATTTTAAGCCTATTCTATTGCAGCTTTACCAAGGAGAAAATGTACTGCTAAAGGGAGGAGAAATTTGCACACTGCCATTAAAAGTCTGTATTTGACACAACCACAGTTCCATAAAGTATTTTGCACAACACTACAATAATCTTTGTGTAATATAGCATAAGTGTTCTGTTAAAGTAGGACAAGTGAGTCTGCAAGCTCTTTTTCCATGTCAGTATGAGAACACAAAATGGGTTTTACTTATACAAAACCAGGGAGGATTTTGCTAGATTTTGCTTGGGTTCTCATCTAAATGATGACACATTTTAAGCTACTTTCCCTCTCCCATGGCAAATACATTTTAAATCTTTTTTTAGTTTTGATATGCAAGTTTTTGAGAGTTTGACAATATAGTCTGAAATTACAAAATCCCTTCTGAGCCAACCTTCACTTTCTGTGCCAAAATAACAAAAAAGTTTACACCTTCTCACTCTGAATACATATGTGAAGATGTGAATATCACAACAGTTTTATTTATTCTTTTTGTCTGTTTTATGTCATGGAATTAGACATTCTGGCTTGAACCACTAGAAACCCCAGGAAATGGATTAAAGTCCATTTGGCTTATATTACAAGATGAGGAATGTATAATGGAAATAATACAAGCACTTTAAGATGAGTGAAATTACTCCCATGGATAGGTAGCAAGAGATAATAGAAAATTTGTCCAATGATATAATAAAGAGGATCAAATAATTGTAAATATAATTCAGAGATATTAAGCAGCACAGTATCAGAAGGGGAAAAACTGGATGGCAAAGTAGGTTTTTTATATTATTTACTTTTGTGAATCCAAAGAGAAAATAATATTTGAATAGAATATTCTCTACTTGGGATGTAAGCATAATACAAATACACAGAATGCTTCGAAAATATTGTAAGAACAATGTATTTCCTAAGAAAAACAGCTAAAAATGAAAGCAATGGAACTAGTGCTTGAAGATTGCATTTCTGAAAGGTAATTGTTCTATTAGGAAACCTGCTGTCCACTCGGGGAGCAGAGTGACATGAAAACAAAGTTTATTTATATAATTTCTGCCAAATTTGTAGGTCAGACATAAGAAAAATCAGTCATATTACATTTAAATGTAAACCAAAGAACATGTTGTGTTACAGGAACATCCAGGAACTTCCCCATTTGCTTTGGCAGATAGCTGCTCAGGTGGTGATTTTTCATTCCTTTTAGTGTTTTGGACAACTGGTTTGACAAAAGAAAAACATCAAGGCTCAAAGGTAGGTGGATAAAATTAGATGCAGGTCTTTAAAGATTTTAGATCATTAGAAAAATAAATAGAAAAACAGCTCAAGGATAAAGTGCTGACTTCAGCAGCAGACGTTACCAACACATCTAATACAGGCTTAGTTTTACTAGGCATGCTAAAGATTTTAAAAGTGGTAACAAACCCGAAAAAAATACTGATGTTTTCTGACTTAGCAGTGCAAGTAACAGAATATTTTCATACTTTTCCTTTGTCATAAAGCCCTCCTATCACAGGGAAGTATACAGAGTGAACAGGAATTTGTGTAAGAACCACATATGTTGTGTTTTCATTCCAGGTAGTTTGGAGAGTGGCTCATTGCACATTTACTGCACAGACAGTAAGCACTGAGCCTGCCCTGTCAGTGCAGTGGAACAAGCTGTTTCATTTCACAGCTTGGCCAAGCCATTTATAGCCCATAAAAAATTACTTAACACATGGTGGCATATGTAAGTCTATAAAGCTTTCTTTGAGAAGGAGGTGGAAGATGGCATTTGTATACACAAATATATCCATCCATACACATACTCAAGCTAATGCAATATGTTAGCACTCTTTTGTGCTGTAAACCTAGTAGGCACTCTATCATGGTAACTGAAGATGAACATTTTTGGTAACAACCTGCCTATTCATTCCTCACATCATGATTTCCAGATTCCTCCTCAGATTTATACTGCAGATCTGAGTCTCTTCAGTGAAATATGCTTAAAGTCTTGCTCATACCTCCCTGGAACTATACACTGGTGAGCACAGCCGTGTGTGCTGCACAGCCTGGGTACCAGAGCAGATGCTTCTGCACTGACTGTTCATGTGGAAGACAGGTAATGCTATTATATTAATAGATTTTCTTTCGCATACTTACATTACCTGGTACAGTGGTAGCAGCCCACTGTTGAGATGCTATTTCTCTATCATTAAATAAGAATGATTACTGAAATAATTGTTGCTAATAAGACTACTAAGTATAAGAGTATGAGAAATTGCCTATTCAGTGTGATAGTAAGAGCTGTGATAATTCTTACAAAGCTCATTGTGTCTAATATACGAAAGAAAGCCAAATCTGTCTTCCAGGACCATCAGAGTGTTTTGTGGCTGGCTGTAGAGAACCTGGGAAATTTTAGCACAAAAATGAATACTTGTAATTACTACTGGGATTCAACTACCTGCATAATCTGTCCAACAGAGCAGCGAGGCGTGATCCTTTCCATTATTCAGGATAAACATGGAATCAGCTCAGTCAAAACTAGAAAAATGTGTTAATCCAAATTTTGCTCAGGAGGGATGGACAGAAATGTTATGCAGAGTATTCCACAGTATTAGACAGAATTCAGAGTTTCACAGTCCCTGGAGGATTGATGCCTGGAAGCATTGCTTACAGCAATGTGGAGATGATTCCTAAAGTTTTAACCAGTTTGGAGAAATATCAATTTACCTTTCAGCTCCTGACCAGATTTTTCTGTTAAATGCATTTGTTTTTTATTTTAATTTTGCAACCTTCCATAGGAAATCTTTATAGTCTAACGTACCTGTTTTTCATTGAAATACATATGTTACATTTTCCCTCTCATTCAGCACTCAGCAGTGCCATTATTCTTCATTTCATGCAATGTTGATTCCCTCAAACTGCTATAATAGACATATCCTAAAGTTGGTATTTCATTGCACTGTTGAACTGATGTGTGTGGTTAAAGTCCACAGAGATACATTTGAATAAAAAATATCATATAAAAACCTAGAACAGAAGAAAAAGTACAGGGACAGTACAGCACTTATGTAAATGCACTCAGAGCTTTGTGATGAAGACGGAAATGATGGAAAGAAAAAGAGAAAAGGAAAATGTGTTCCTATTTACAGTGTTCATCAGCTGGGAAGAAACCTGTTAAGTAAATGGAATTATAGATCACTTAAAAACCAGCGTTGAAGCTCAAAATGATTAGTCCACATTCCAAGTGGAGTAAATGACTCTGTAGAATAGGTCTTAATCTTCTAGGGAGGTGAAAATGCAAAAAATATTTCTGAGTTTCTGAACTTTCATGGGGAATGGGGGAGATGGTGGAAGTCCTTTTAGAATGAAAGAAGAGCTGGGAATTATGAATTTAGAAAAACAGAAGGGCCTAATGTTCAGTAATGGGAGAATGTGATAGGTTGGTAGCAGAGATGTGGGGAGGCTGGGGGGGATTATAGTGCAAGAGTGAAAATTTTCCAATATGATGACCTAAAATATTTATTCAGGACCTTTAAGAGTGAGAAAAAAAGTCAGAGACTGATTCCTAGGAATCTCACATCTCAGATGCCGAGACCTCCTCCCGGTGCCACACAGAAGAGAGGTGCTCAATGCCCTGTTCTGGGAGCCGAGAGTCTGTCCCAGGTAAGGCGTCCTGAAGCCATGATCAATTGGCCTTCACCTGGATTTGACAGCAATTCCACCTGTAACTGGGAAACTTCTGATGAAAAACCGTGTGCCCTAGAAAAGGTGAATCAGAAAACACACATATATTTGTATTTAAATATGTCTGTCTGGCTGACTTAGAAGCTCCCCTTAAATTTTCTGAAGTCACTGAAGCAAATATCATCTATTTGTTGACATAAAAAAACCCCAACTCTTTTGTAACTTATTAAAAATCTTTTTCTGCTCCTGGGCAGTATGTGTGCAGTAGGACTTGTATAATTAACTGAACCTTTTCAATAATGAGTACAAAGGATTATCTCACAGCGAGCTAATGCTCTGACATATCCCGTAGATTCACTCTCTGGCAAATGTCTTTAAACAGAGAAGAGGCTTTTTTTTCTGTCTCCTGCCACAGTACCGTGAGACTGCTTTGAGAGTTAATGCTTCACAGACTTAATGCACTGAGGCCAACATTCATTATTTCATCAAGAATCTCTGAGATTTAGTACTGCTTTTTTGAAGACTACTGTTGAAGTCTTGGTCATAATTTATTTTTAAAAATTAAAGCTGTGCATATGGGAATTGAAAGTAGGGTTTTGCAAGACCTCACAAACTGAAAGTGCAACAGATTCTCTGCATAACATGTTTAAAGACATGTCTGGTGGTTTTTGAAATGCAAAATACCTGGGACCTAGAAAAATATTATTACTGATCTATACTGATTATAAATTTGTATTAAAGTATAGCAAACATTGTATTTGTGATCACCATCCATGAATATGATTCTACCACCTGCAGGAATTACAGAGGCTCTCTTTATGGTTTCAATCAATTTAGAACAGAAAGTAAAAAGGTTTTTTTCAACTAAAAATTAAGACAAATTTTAAGAGAGCAGAATATACATTCTCCTGGATTTGGAACTTATTCAGGAAGCATCCTATACTGTAAGGGAGAAGACTGAATAAAAATCTAGTATACAGTTCAGGTCTACATGAAATTAAGAAAGATGACTTGCCCCAAACATTCACCACAAAACCAGTCTTGAATGACATAAAGAATATTTGAAAACTCTACAGCACTGCCTTTTTTAAAACCCTAAAGAGACATATGTCTACCGAATATTTGCTGGAAATTGACTCAAAAATATGAAACTGCACTGTCCCATAGGGTACTGTTCATGAAGAATGATTTGCTGAATTAGTGCCAGGCCATGGTTAGTTACCATGCCAGCTGACATGCCTAGCATCACTACAAAAAACCTTGTGAAGAACAGTAAAATATCACGTGAAACTCCTGTTTCATCACCATGTGGAAGAACTAGCATCAGGTTGCAACTTAAATGTTATTTGTAAGCAACCTGAAGCACAAAAAATTGTTTCTGTATCCATGATGAAAACCAGTCTTGTGTAGGTATATGTTCTTACAGAGTACAAGTCTTAACTCCAGGTCAGAAAAAAATAATAACAGCTGTATAAAAGCTTAGAAATAAGTTCAATTTCTTAATGTGTATGCTGAATATTAAATGATTGAAGACAGAGAAAAATTCATATGATCTGAAGACTAGTCAGTAGTTCTCATTAGTGTTTGATATTATTTAGTGACTTGAACAGCTGTTCACTGAGTTCCCAACAAAATAAATTAATCACTGAGAACATACACATAAAAATAAAAGTAGAAACATTATTTAAATATGCAAATATTGAGGTATAGATATAGATTAGCTCAGTAACAGTAACAAAGTCACAAAAGACCATTTCAGATTATGATCTGCCTCTGGAAGGAAATACTGTTTTCCTGAAACTCTATGAGCCAACTTTTTCAGTAGTAATGAATATGATTGAATCTGAATTAATCTTTGTCAAATTCAAAGTACAGTATCTGGATTCATTGTGTAAAATTGACTTTCGTTTGCTTCCCTGAGAGCAGTATCGAGCTGCTCATCTGATTTGGAAAACACCACATATTCGTACACAAAGACTACTACTCTGTCCATTTTAGTGGGCTTATTGACTGTAGTGGTAATACTAATTATTTCTGTAAAGTGATTATCATTGTGAAAGAGAGGGCTGCATGGCTGAAGAACCTGAAGAGCATGTTCTTCCTCTGAAGTTATTTCAGCACAATATTACCCCCTTATGACCACATGTACCAGAAGTGTCCCCTTGCATGGGGTTTCACAAGTAAAACTTTGGGGATCCACTGCTGAACTGCAAGTCTGTGAGTGCTGTTATATTCATGTTCCTCTCAGTGCTCAAATCCACAAGGTCTCTGTACTGGTAGCTCTTCCAAAGAGGGAGAGGCTTTATTTACCAGTCAAATATATACATTTTACTATCTTCAGATCTGAAATTTGAGGATATGTATACATCGTAACTTAGGTCAACACTGCTCTTTTAACTTCTTTTATCATTTTCATTCCTGCTTCTTGATATAGTTTGGGTATAGGAAAGAATGCAGCCATTTAAATCCATGACTTGTAACCAAGGACATTATACCAATGTGGGAGACTGCTAACTTGATCCTGAAATGGCTTGCAAGACATCTAATTATCCTGTGCAAAGCACTCAACTTCAAATTTT
>JAVJGG010000005.1:10428920-10481842 GCA_035590195.1 Aviceda cuculoides | reverse complement strand
CCCATCCAACCTGGCCTTGAACACTGCCAGGGATGGGGCAGCCACAGCCTCTCTGGGCAACCTGTGCCAGTGTCTCATCACCCTCATCATAAAACATTTCTTCCTTATGTCCAAACTAAACCTACTCTCTTTCAGTTTAAAACCATTGCTCCTTGTCCTGTCATTACAGGCCTTGGTAACAAGTCTGTCCCCATCTTTTTTTACAAGCCCCCTTTAAGTACTGGAAGGCCACAATAAGGTGTCCCCAGAGCCGTCTCTTCTCCAGGCTGAACAACCCCACCTCTCTCAGCCTTTCCTCATAGGAGAGGTTTTCCAGCCCCCTGATCATTTTTGTGCCCCTCCTCTGGACTCGCTCCAGCAGATCCGTGTCTTTCTTGTACTGGAGACACCAGAGCTGGACGCAGTACTGCAGGGGGGGGTTCATGAGGGTGAAGGAGAGGGGCAGAATCACCTCCCTTGACCTGCCGGCCACGCTTCTTGTGATGCAGTCCAGGATGCGGTTGGCATTCTGGGCTGTGAGTGCACATGGCCAGCTCCTGTCTAATTTCCCATCCACCAATATCCCCAGGTCCTTCTCTGCAGGGCTGTTCTCAATTAAGTCATCACACACCTTTGAGTATTGGTAAGAAAAATGAGCTCTGTCTAAACTCCCTCCCACTTTACTCATTTTGCAGGTTGTGTTTTTTTCTATTCTGTGGTTGAGCCTTCTGGAAGAAGTAATCTACTATAATTTTTCTGATTACTGACCAAGAAAAGCAACAAAGGCAGTTGGCTTAATCATTAGAAATAAATTGTTAGAGTTTAGTGGAGAATTTCCCTCACACCAAAAGAAGTTAAGGATATATTTATAATACCTAGAGTATTTAGACTCATCATATAGTCTACGAGGAGACTTAGATATCTGCAGGGGCAAATTGTAGCACATAAACTAGGTGCTGATATACTTTTTAACACAGGTCTATAATGGTGGTATACCAGTCCCCACAGAGAGTGAGGATGTAGTCCCAAAGTGCAATGGTGCTGGTCTCTGGAGGCACACCAGAAACCACTTGCTGCCTGTAACTGGCTGCTCTCAGGACAATAACTGGTGTTCATCTATTTTACAGCAAGGCTGACTTCTGTCCTGGAGCCCCCTGGGATCCAAGGGCTGCCGAGGTGGCAGAGGGCACCTTTGCTTCTCTCCTTTCGAGATGGAGATCCTGCAGCATGAGCCTCTCAGGACTTCCTCAAAATAGGAATTCCACTAATTTTGGCATCAAACCACCAGAAAATCTGCTCTCCGTCAATTACGGAAACCCCTTTTATCCAAACCCAGAACATCCATCTCAGAGTCTCTTTATCCCACTTTTTTGCATATTCATTCCTAAATTACAGTGCTTCTCTATTAAATATCAAAGGACTTATTCCAAACATTTAAAACAAGTGACTAGGTGTTTGATCAGCTGGTTTCCCTTATGCACCTTTGTGGGGGAAGTGTCTATAAATGTTGTAATGCTTGCTTCTTTTTTTTTTTTTTTTTATGTTTAAGAACAGTTAAAGAGAAAAATGCTTGTGAGGGAAAAATGGCTAAATATGTCTTTCTGGTATTCATGTTAGATGACCTAAGATGAGGTTATGTTTCACAGAAGTTACCTTCTAATAGATGCAAAGATATAAATTAGACTTGATTATAAAAGAAGGAAAGTCTCAGATGATCCCAAAGTTACATAAATTTAATAGTTAATGTGATCTCTGTCCTACATTGTTCCCAGTCTCAGTGTTTTCATTCAAAGTCACCATTGCTTGTGCAAGGGCAATAAAATTCACCTTAATTTTAATCCAGCAAGAAGTTCAAATCTAATTATAACCTCCTTCATGAATATTAAGCATCATGTGTTAATCTGATCTCATAGTTCTTTTTTTTTTTTTTTGTGAAATGATACAGATAACTGCAAGAGAAGTTTCTCATCTGCAGTAAAACTCATATTTTCAGCCTGGCCAAGCAAGACATCAAAGTACAGATTTGTGCATAGGCAAAAGCATTTGCAAATCTCAGTAAGTGTATTATGATTAGCCCTTATTAATTTCCTTCATCTATCTTTTTTCTCCTCTTACTTATAACTTTCTCATTGAAGGTCCAAAATTAAGACCATTTCTCTCTTAACATCCTCATAAGGACTAATATTATAGTTCTGATATTTCAACAATTGGAATTAAAAAAAATCAAAATGCTAAATTTTTAAAGTGTGGAGATGCAGTAAGTTGATTTAAGTAACATCTCAAACCCTTAGTCTGTTCTCAGTCATACCACAGCGAGTCCTTTAGCTTAAACAGAGTTACTCTAACTTAACTAAGCAGCAAGTAAAAGGACAATGAATTTTTTTTCCTGAGTTTTAATTACTTCAAAGAATGTGGCAATGCTTAGTTGTGCCTGTGCTGCCAGTGTCTTTCATGCCTTATTTTACTTGAGAGTGCTAATCCACATATTACTCCTGGGTAGCCCTTCAAGAGAAAGTGTTATACAGTTTGCAAGATAATTTACTCCAGGGTCTATTCTGTGCAGACATGATGGATGAAAATTTCACCAAAACTATTCAGAAAGCTATAAAGGAAAATTTAAAAGTCAAATGATTGCCAGTCATTTACTTACAAAGGTCATGCACCTTTCCTCCAAAATGTTATTAGAATGACCTCTTAGCCTGTTTTAAGGTTGGTGTGGTATTTCAACCATTTTTTCTCATAAATAAAGATTAGACTGTCTTAAATAATGAAATATAAACTTAAGTGATTAAAGTGTTAAATCTGAATTTATTAGTTTATAATCCAGGCTGATGAACCACAAACCTCAGAAATTAAGGAAAAAAAAAGGGTGTATCTTAGCTTAGATTATTCCAAATAAATGAAACAAGAATCGCAGTATTGTAAAATTTGCCTGTTAAAGCATGATGTTATCACAGAATTTGTTTCTTGGTTTTTGTTGTTTTTTTTTTTTTTTTTTTTTTAAATCTGTAACTCAGGCAACTACATAGCATGCAAAAAAGGAAAACCCTGGAAGAGTTCATTAAAGATTATGTAAAGGATGAGTGCATATCACTAGTATATCATCTTCCAGAACATCCGTAAGTATGTGTGCATCATCAGACTTTGAAATAGTACAAATCTATTCCTTCTGCTCAGTTGTGGAAATACATCTACAGAGGCTTTATTGAGATATTCTGCAATTTTCTGTCCAGGTTCAATCATTTATACAGAGAGAGAGTTTCTTACTTGCAGGACGTCATTTTACTATGCTCAAAGGATGATGCTCACAGGACCACTGGAAATGTCAGAAAGTGAGCCTCTGAGCCGTGGCAGAACTGTGTAGAGAAGTTTTTGGTATTCAGGACATGGACTGGATGGGAATTTTTTTTTAAAAAGTAACAAACCAACTCTCTTGGAAGACGTGGGTGGGGAGCCACTCTGTTTCTATACAAAGTTTATAATTTTCTGACTGAAAATCCTAACAACAATGACGCCAAGCACAGAAGATGACAAGCACTGTGAGTACTCATTCATTCCAAAAAATACTGAAGGAGTGAAGCCAGGCCATGCTCACAGATATGTTCATCTTTCCTAAAAAAGTCTTCGTTTGAGATGAATCTCAATATCTATGATCCGAGAGGAATGGTATTTTGCATGTATACAGCATCTTCAAAATTAGAAGATCCAAAATTTCCTTATAGTATACTATTTCCATTAAAATGCTATTTATATAACTCTCTTCTACTAGAAATAATGGCAGCTTGGGATTACCTAGTAAATTCACACTTTTGAAATATATGAAAATAATTTTCCCCATATATTTCTTAATTGGATAAATATTTGGTAGGTGGAAATACCATCTGGGATCTATTGACTGAGCAGTTTCATAGGGCAGATAGACCAATCATGATCTACAACTGAATCAAGTTATTAATCATGTGCTTTTAATTGTTAGTTTCAATCCTTACATGGAATGCAGTTGGGTTGTTGTCTGTAATGTCTGTAATATTCCATAGCATGTCATAAGAAATCTTTAAACAAAAGATACTGCACTTTCTGAAACGAATAGAGAAATTGGTTTGCATAACTCAATGAAGATCACAAAATGTAAAATAAAATTTACTGAAGTTTAAGAAGATGAAGTATTTCATCTGCTCAGGGCATATTGTCCAGTGTAAGATAGCATGCAACAATGCATATCATAAAAATAACTGTAACACAGTGTCCAAGAACAAAACTCTGAATTATTTTATATTATTTAGTATGAAAATACAGAATATGACAAGATGATATGTTCAGAGAAACAAAGATTATCGTAGCAATACTCACAGTTATTTATATTGACCATTTGGCTGTGTCAGCAAAGTAAATAGTACTGTTTTCCAATATTTACTTATAACTTAACTGATACATCTTAATAGCACAAAAACTATTCCCAACAAAACATGAGCACATTTCTCAAGTGGGTAAACAATTACAAAAGGAGCATATTTTTCCCTGGAGATTCCACTTAGGTACATGCCTAAATTTTGGTGTCATACCCTGTGAGCTGAATCTGAACCCTGTTGCTACAGTTTCGATTCAGCTGCCTAGAAAGGGGTTTTGGTTGCCATTTGAGAGTCCTACCTTGCTTTGCCTCCCGCTACTGGTCTTAAAGATCCTGCTCCTGTAAGTCCCCTGCCATACCTGCCAGGCCTGTGCGAATGACTTGGATGACTAAAACACTTCAAGTAGCAGTAGGTCTGCATGTTTAAGCAATTGAATTTATTCTGCACAGTTTTAAGGAGAGTAATCCACAGGCTACTTTTCACAGAAGTTATCCATTAAGAATATTTGAAAATGTAAAAATAGTACTAGTATTAAAAGTTTTGAAGCACAACACTAAATCCTTATTTGCAAATGCGAATACAAATGTCAGCTATGGGAGCTCTCTACAAATTAATGAAAAATGGGAATGAATACTTGCTTCCAGTTAATTGCAGAGCTCATCTGGTCCACAACACAGATAAGTGAACTACAGAAAAGATATCATTTGATCATTAAGACTTTAAGATTTTCATTCACTTTTGTTCATCTATGAAAAGAATACCACAATAATTCTCTAATACTGAAGTAATTCTCAGTTAACCTTGAGTTCCTCTAAATTCTGAACTACTTCCCCACAAGATAATTATATTTACATGCTGAAACTGCAATGCTCTTGAATTGTTTTCCAGCTTTTAGTCTAATTTATCATTTGAGATTCATCTGTCCCATCTTAGTCAGCTAGAAATCAGACGCTAAAAACGAGGCAGGCTGCCCCAGCTTCCCTCAATGGGGAGAAACAACACTTCATAAGAACCACTTATTTAATCAGACTCAGAGTTGTAACTCTTAAGAGTTCTCAAGTTTGTATGGTGAATTGTACCATAAGTGAAAATTAGGGAATTGCAGCTCTTGAGTTATTTGCAGATTTTGAAATGCTATATACACATCTTCTCAAATGTTTCAAAAGGTGTTTTCTTTGGTTGGGTTTGTTTGGGTTTTTTGTTTGGTTTTGGTGGGGTTTTTTGAATGACACAAACACTAAATTAAAACATTTTGTATTTGTATGTTCTGAAATTTATGATCCAAGACCTTACCTAAGGGGCAATTTATGATGAACAAAATGATGAAAAGTATTTGTTTACAAACATCATTCTGGTATAAAAGACATCATGACAAAGTAAAAATGGAAAATTCCTGATTTCCCATTTTCATCTCACCATTTCTGTTTTAAAAAATGGTTTCTTTTATAATACTTAAAAATACCATTGAACAAATTGAAGTTTGGTAAGCAGCTGAATTTGGATTTTTGTATGATGAGTACTATGTACTGAAAGATTTAGTAGAATGCATATACACAGTTAAGGATTCTCGATGTGGAAAAGACAGTTTTAGAGTACTACCTTCAAATTCTAATTTGATTTAATCAAATCTGTGGAACATTGGACCACTTTTACCTCAAATATAGCAACAGCAATTATTTCCCCATGTATACAGGTTGCAGAAACCTGAAAAATGTTGATTTTTTTAACAACTGAACTTAACACGAAGTTAACTTCAATTGTATATACGAAATTCAATTTATGAATGAATTAATACCTCAAAGCTGCATTGAAATGCATTTAATGGATGAAAGTATTATTTTAATAATAAAATGGAGGTAATGATAATTAAGTTTTATATTTGAGGTCAACAGAAACATACACATGAAAGAATATACCTTATATGCAAAGGGAAATGGAATTTTCCTAACATATCCTTCAATACAAAACGCTCTCAATTTTCATGCAGTTCTCCATTATTACACACGAAAGAAATAATCACATTGCTCATGAAACTTTCAAAGCCGTTCTGTCAGGCTCTTTCCAGCTCCAATATTACAATGTCTCCTTCTTTGGCAGCATCACATTCATACTGAAAAAATTCACTCAGGATTTCCTAATCAGATAAGAATTACACTATAGTCTAAGTGCAGCAGTCGAGCCTGATGTTGAGCTAATATTTTTATTTAAACTTAATGTTTTATGTAGACACCAAAAGTAATAATTGCTTTATGAAGTAAATATTCTGAAATGTTGTAAAAATAGAGCCTGACAGCCATTGGATATTTTCTTCTGATTTAATGAGTATTGAGTCAGCTCCATACGTCATATTTTTTATTCAAATACTATGAAAAGCAATGAACATTGAAAGGCAGATATTATTCATTGCAATCTAAGTATTTAGTTACTTTAAATAAACAGGTAAGACACTGTTCTCCTTTAAACTTTAAATGAAGACTCATTACATTGGTGCTATTTGTAAAGGGCCCTTAGAGTAAATGAAAGTCAGGAACTTAATCTACAATACAAAGAGAGCATAGGCTAACCTTTCATAGCACAACAAGTAGGAGAAATAAACATATCAGTTTTATAAACATGGGATACCACTGTAGTGTTGTTTGTATTTCTTTTTACCTTCTGCATCGGTTAATCCTACTCCCGACTGCTTTACAGGTTCTTGTCCATTCTGGCTCATCTTCCCTCTGTTAAAAGATATGATGGTAGTTGTCAATAAGACCATGAATAGTTGAGATCTAAGAAAATGATACACCCAAGCCAATGAGGCTTGGTTCTGTACAAAAAGACAAACATCACAGGTATTTCTTAAAAAAAAAAAAAAAAAAGGTATATATATATTTAATTTCAAGAAAATAAAGTGGATTATAGTTTTTTTCTATTGCTGTTTGGACAAATTACTTAAGAATATTATTTTTTTCTTTTTTTTTGAGGCAACTGAAATCATATCTTGCTAAGATTGTACATTCTTATAGAATGGGGCCATCAAGTGCTATCTGCTACCTGCCCCCACCAGCCTGGTGTTCTGCAACCAGTCTGCATAGCTCCTCTCCTCACTTTATCCTGTTACAGTGAATAGAGAAATATACAATAAGGAGTCCCAAAATTGATATTTGGTCTACAATACCATTACTTCAAAGGTAAGGCATGTTTGTGGTCATTTTCTTCCTTTAATGATTGCTTTGACGTTACAGTTTATGTTTAGCATAAGAAACAACTCAGTTCTGAGACTTACATTAATCTTAAAGTAAGGTGAGTGGAGTAAATTATGCTCTGGAGGTCCCTATCTTTCTCCACTTGATGTAGAAAGAACCTGGATTACAATCTAGATGTTTATTTTAGGCAATGAATTGGGTAATTGGGTTTACCCAATGGGTTGGGTAAAATAGAAGCTATCTTTAAACATACTTGTTGCAAATTCTAAGGCATGATTACAGTCACTCTTAAAAATGTCTGCTACTATGAGGTGTTTGTGCTTCTGTTTGTCTTTCTCCTTGAAGACTCTGAAATGCTGTGATAGAGAATATAAGGCATTATCTTCAGATGCATGTGATTCCTCTGGAGTTAAAGGGTCAGCATTTTTCTTTCCTACCAATGAGCCAGCTTCATGTTTCACAGCAGCAACAGAAGCTGTCCAAGTTCACAATGAACTAAAAAATTAGTATAAAATGTCAGTTTTTAAAGTGATTTAAAATTCCATTTTAACTGAAAGTTATTCTTTTTTTCTTCTGTGAGGTAATGCTTCATAAAACATATTACAAATATGATACAAGAATTATTTGTCCCTAGGGTTAGATCCCTTACACATTGTTCAGTCGCTCTTCACTTTTGCATTCAAAATTAATATAATTTTACAGACTTCATACTGGTATAGATGGCTACACAGTACAAAGGCATAGAGAATCTGGTCTTTAGATAACATGAGTAACTTTTAGGGGTATTACAACTGGATAATAAGAGTCTTTTAAAAAAATATCTCCCAAATAGAAAGACTTTAGAAGATTTATTCAGCTGTGTATAACTGTATATGATGGTTAATTTCCCTTGATAGTTATAACAATATTTAGTATTGGCAAGTGTTCTAATTAGTTACCTCATCAAACAATCCCCACGGCGTCACTATTTAATTCTTTTATTTTGCTTCATGACTAAATGTTCCTATGATTAAAAGCATTTGGGCTAAAGTAAAGAGTTTAAAACTCACCCTGTCCAATACTTTTTCTATTGATAGATCAGCAACATAATCTAAACAGGGAGTTTATAACCAAAAATGTTTTTATATGCTAAGACACTTAAAATTATTTAGACTACTTAATGCTTCACATCCAAATTGTGAGCTGTATTCTTATGGATATGCTGAATTAGTGTACAAGGTCAGAGTCCCTGAAGTCATTATCAAGCCAGTGGGAATGCAAATGTTGACTAGAATTTCAATCATACATATATTCAGACTTATAAGAATTTTTATCCAGAATTCAAAATGGAAACAGTTATCTTTTTTTAAAACATTCTCCCCAGGAATTATCCCAAAGGTCTCTGATGGTAAACAGTAATTTTGTCATTCATTTTCATTACATTGCTATGTAAAGCCCTTGAGACTACAATGAAAAAGAAAGCATTTCCCATCTATATAAATGTCCTGTGTAAATTTTAAAGTGTCTGTCTAATATGAGCATATAAACACTTTACTTTAACAATGCCATAATAAAAAAAAAAAAAAAAAAAAGATAGATAGCCTAGCTCTTAGCAGAAAATAAAAGGGCTGGATATATTCTATTTGATTAAGTAAAATTCATGGGAACAGGTTAGTATAAGAGAAAAGCCAAAGCCATGGATACTTCTTCCTGCTTTCCAGTAGAAGTGGGGCTGATTTCAGGCTTAATAGACTGGTGAATCTGCCAGCCAAATACCAAGTAACTGTAGATACTGTCACATTGCTAGGCAATACAGAGTAAGTGATACTGTTTAGACTCAAATTTAGCATATGTGAACTAAAAACTTCTATTAGGAGCTCCATCTTGTGTTTCTATGCACAAAGATTTTATGCATCTTTGCTTTTGTCATTAGGAATGATGACAAAATAATTTTCTTTTGAGATTGTCAAACCCAGTTAAAGATCGTCTTTTTGCCACTGGGAAGTACAACTCATTTTAACCTAGAACAACATGACTGAAAAGTTCAGTGAGGATTAAACAATTGGCACCCCACAACCTGAGCTCACGTTGTCCTCCTAGATTCTGAAGATGAGAATGAAATATTAGATCTGTGTCTATTTTCATTTAGCTACTAATAAGCTGTAGAGAAATACCACTGGGCTTTATTTTAGAATATGATGAATACTTAGAAATGTCACAGCTCTAGAGAATGATTTTTTTCTTTATTCAAGCTTTTTAAGGAAGATTATATCAAGCTCTTGTGACTAATAATTCAGGACTTCAAGGGAAAAGCAAAAACTTGTGTCCCAGAGAAAAACATAGAACAACTATTGCAGACACTGAATGAGAAATGACCACCAACTAATATTTTGAGAACAGTCAATCTATAAACTTTTCAGACCAGAAACATTAAGTTGATCAGGATAAATTACTTTTTCCTATAAAGGAACATAAATGAAACTGCTAAATGAAGATGCATGCTACCAAAGTTGAGGGGAAAAAATCCTGGCAAAACTTTTCTCTGTGGAGTAGTTAACTGGGTAAAATGTTTGAAAATTAAATCATTTTATAGGATCATTACAGTGATAGTAGCTTGATAATTCCTACAGGGACTCCATCCCCCAAAGCTTTTTCCAACCAAGAACAGAGAAATTCTACTCAAAATCTTTAAAACTTGTGAAAAGTTGGGTTATATCTAGAATCTGAATTTCAGTTGCACTACACTTCTTTGTAGAAGGAGGTCAATCTGAAAACTTAAACGAAGCATTCTCAGACCTATAAAAGTTGTACTTTTAAAACACAACCCAAGCCCACCTCTACACCCTTTCATCAAAGGCTGAGACAAGCACCTCTCCTGTCTGACAGCAATAAATTCATGAAGTTGAGCAGAGGTTTGGTTGGTTATTAACAATTCAGTGCTCAACAAAGCAGAATAAAAATTGAGCTCTGAGAAATTCTCCCGAGTTAGCTGTTATTCTACTGCGTAACTCAAGTCTGCAGAGGAAACTACATAAGAAAATGACTGGCAAGTGAAAGGGTTATACATAGTGCACGGAGAATATAGTATATTAAAGGAAAAGCCTTACATTCTTGGGATGGGAAATAGATTATTGTCTCCCGTGGCACTGCTGCTGCCTTCACTATCCATGCTGTATCCACTGCCAAAGCTACTGGCTGACGAGCCAGTGGAGACAGAACTTTCTGCAGGTCGGTGATTAGTAGACCTTGCTGTACAGGGTAGGAACAGTGGGTTACCAAAAACCTTGTAAGACATCAGTACCATCCACATTAAGTAAAAATGTAATTCATCAAAATCACATGCTGCAAACAGTTTCACTTTTTTACTTTACATTCCAATATTGTGTTATCATCTTTTGCAGATGATGTTTATTTTCACACAGAATAAGGTGTTCTAAACCTAATAGTATACCACCACATTTTTTTCTCCAGTCATGTTAATAATTCAAATCTACAGCTGGAGGAAAAAAAGAATTAGTTACATTGATTAACACTGCTTTTCTGATTAAAGCTGCAGAAAACCAGTTATTCATCTGAAACATTTCATCTGGTAATCTTGTAAAAATGAAGGTCCCAGTGGGCCTTCCTCATATTTCTCATGAAACATTCTTTGCATTTGGTGATTTTGAGAAGGAGAGCAAGCTGAAAGGAAATATAAAGGAAAGGAAATATAGTACACCATCTACAGTCACAAAGACTGTACGAAGACCTCCACCCCTCTTCAGACATAACACAGCTACTGTATTGTATTTCTCAACTGCCTCTACCCATCTGGATCTCTCTTACTACACGCCTAGAATTTTAATGCACATATTTTAATAGGAGATGCCCTAACCTTGTTTAAGACCATTTGGTGTAGAAAATGCACACCAGCATATGTTATTTTTACTTCAGATGCCTTATTTTGTGTTTTGGATATTATTGTACTGCATGAACAAATCTTCCAGTATTCAGGCTTTAGCAAGTTGAGAAATATAAACAAAAAAGGGCACAGTGACATTACACATAATAATTAATACAGGAACAGTAGAGTAGCTATTCTCATATTGAATAACACAATTGTCTGGGAATATTAATACAGATTTTTTTGTTAAATGTCCTCTACTACACCTACTATTGACATGTTTCATCCATCCAACTGACTGAGCATATATACTGAAGATAAAAAATACTTTTTGTAAAGTTATTTTCCTGTGAAGACTTAATGAAGTTTTATGTTATTTTGGTGAACTGTGAAATTCTAATGCAAGCAGTTAAAAAAGATTCTTCTTTAAACAAGAAATTAGTCAAATATCTAAATGGAAATGACTTCAAATAAGAGCCAGAGCCCCAACAGTGTCTTGCCTTAAACTGGCAACCAATATTATTTATGTCTGACTGAATGAATAATATTTTTTGTGAAGACAGCAGCCTGCTGCCTCACATGGGACCAAGAAGCTGAGTGTGACTCTTCGATTGTAATGCAAAAACAAATTAATAATTGAAACTAGAAGAGAGGAATGAAGCAATTCACATATCATCAATCCTTGGGCCAAACTGTGAGTTAAGACAGAACTCTGACTTTGCAAAGTGGTTCTTCACTGCTAAGCTGAGCTGTCACGTAACTTTATTTTTTTTAAATTCTGTCAGCCTCCTCTGTTTCTCTATTGCCTACAGCCACAAAAGGAACCTGCCAGTCTAAATTATTTTCAGACAAGAATATTCTTTAGCTCTATTTCATGATTTTATGTATTGATCATAGGCTATCTTCTTGGATGGTGATACAAAGCAATAAACTGCAAAATCATACTCTCATTAGCAGATACTCTCAGTATCTCATCTGGAGAGAAAGCCACCCTTCTTTCTTCCAGCGGAGACAGCCAGAACACAGCAGCGTGCCCTGCTTGGGCACCTGTGAGCAGCGGCTGCTCTCACTTTCAGTTAGTGCTACTGTGAGTGAATTCCTATGACTAAGGTGACAAGCAGCAAACTCCGTTGGGAAATGTTGGGCAAGAGCCAGATGTCAGAGAAGAGAGGTCAAGCTCTCCGTTATAGTGCATTATTGCCAGCTGCCCTGTAGTCAACAGCCTGAACTGGGGCTCTCTCATGCCTGTCCCAAACTAATCCATAACCTCAGTTCTCACAGTGTTTGTGTGACCTCTATGACTTCTGATGGATTCCGAGGGTTTCTTTAGGTTGGGTTGGGTTTTTTGGGTTTGTTTTTTTTTTTTTTTTTTTTTTCCCATGGCATGACAACTGCCTCATAGGTGAGAACAATGGGAAAGCCGCACATGTGCAAAATCCATGGAAGCCAAGACAGTATTGTACCAGCACAAAAAAAGTGTCTTTAGTCCTTCCCTTAGGCATGAATTTGCCTAGTGAAGCATACATCTCCACCATAACATATGTGGCCAAAAGGATGGTTCATATGTGAGGCCTTATTTTTATTGACTTTGCTGTAAAAGCTAGTGCCTGAAGTAATTTCTTATATCTTCACCAGTGGATTTCTAAAACCAGTAAGAACCTAGCATTTAGTTCAAGGCAGAAAAGCTTGAATTAAGCCTTTATAAATGGTTTAGAAGTTTTGCTACATCTATTTATAATCAAAACATAGTTGTTTCTTTTGAAACAGCTGTATCCTGATAATACATTCAGTATGCTGTATTTTTAGTTTCTCTACTGTTTTCACTAATTTACATCTTTTTCTGTATTGATGTTTTTTCCCATAAGATCTCTTGGTGAATGGTTATAATGGATCCAAGTTTAGATTCATGACTGGATTTTGAAAATTCTTAATTTCAATGTTATTCTTTTTTTTTTTTTTCCTGTCTGCTCTATGAAAATGATGAACTACAGAGTCAGTTTGTGACAAGAGGTGAAATCCACAAATAGATTTACAGCTGGTTTTGTGACAAATTAAGAGTCTGGACACAGAGAACTCTGTAACTCATGAGACACCCACATTTTCGATGTATCTATAATTTTACAAATAAATCTAGACCTCGAAGCTTCTGCTGCTGATTATACAGGAAACTTCCAAGTTCTGAAGATGTGGCGATGCCTGCTGCCAAGAAATATTTTGTCAGAGAGTTTGAATAACCATGGTTAGATTTGTACCTTAAGTTGAAAGTTAGAACTTGTTCCCTGATCTCACGTGCAAGGGACTAGTTTATACATTCATTTGCAGTCTTACTCTTTCTCTTTGAACAAATGCAAATGTTGTCTTAGGAACTTTAACAGGAAGGTCTGACTTCAGGTGGTACTCCTCTAGTCTTACTAGCCTATGTAAGGTCTGTGAAGCTTGGTAAGTGTCGGAACAATTGGACCTTGCTTGGCCACTTGGGTTCTTATCCACATAAAGGACAAGTAACTAAAGTGAGATTAGGGGAGGTTCACTTCTGAGTTACAGAGCTTCTGCTTCCAGCTGCCTACACTAGCAAATGCCTAAATTCTCAGGTTTTGTCTGTAAAGAGTTGAATAGTTGCATATGGATTCACTCTGGCCCAAAGACTGGATATTCTCTTCTGGTATCACAGAGGTGCTTCATACTACAAGGTGCAGTCTTGCTTTACTTAAATCTACATTTATTTGAATAGGAATTTGGGCAAAGGCAATTGCCATCATTTGAGTATTAAGTATCCAGAATATTGAAGAGCTATCTTTCATTGCTTCCTTGCCCTTTGGTTTTCCAAATTATTTCCTGGTTGTTAGGAAAAAAACCCAAAACCAAAATAAAAAATTTTTTAGAAACTGTTAGAAAGCTTAGTAAACTTTTAAGATACTTCTTATAGGCAAGGTCTTGTTGTCAACTACCTATGATGCTGAAATCTTTCAATTTTTAGAGAAAAAACTCTTCAGGCCACGGCAGATGGAAAAGACTAAGCTTAACTGAAGATCATTACCCAGCATCATCACTTGGCCTCTTTCTGTGAGAGAGGAGATACTCCTTCCCCCCTCCAGCCCCTTCTCCATGAACTTTTTATGCAGTTTATGGTACTTTTAAAGGATTGCAACAACAGTGATGTCTGGGCTGTTCAGCCATTAAACTACGAAGAATAGAAATAGGAAATGAAAGTTTAGAACTCTAATATGGGCTGCTTCCTCTGAAATAGTGCACAAAATTCCCTATTATATAAATTTATTGTTGTTTGATTTAATTTTCATCTGCTAATCCTATTTTAGTGGGTAGTTCCCCCAATGAGATGAAATATTCTCTACTTGGAAGGTGTTCTGATGGGTAGACACATCACATTTAGTAGCTACCAATGTGGTGTTAATACTGCCTCTGAGTGATACTGTTTTACTGTCTGTGGTACAGGCTGGCATGAGCAAAAGTTTCAGTGCAACCTTTCTAGTGAATAATGCATAAATGAGTTGGAAGAGTTCTCGATTGCTTACAGTAATTCTTTCAGATTCTAAGAAAGTGGATCATAATGTTATCCCTGGTGTAAGATCAGGGTTTCCCAAGAAAAAAATGATAATGATTAAACAGATACCTTTTGTACTGTGTACTGTTTACAGAAAAAAACCCCCAACTTTTCCTTCAACAGAATGATGTTTCACCACATACTCCCTTATGCCTTCTTCAAAAAGAATTGTTGAGTCAAGAATATTGAGGCTAGCACCTTCTAGCTCCATTTTTTAATGTTTATTTTTTTAAATTATTATTATTAGCATGATATTAGTTGAATGCATCTATGGCAAAACTATGCTTTTGTTTATGCTTTGGCTTATAGACTCAGTTAGAAAATCAACTTTTATAACCAAGGAAAACATGTAATTCATGCCTCAGTGTAAAGAAAACACCATATTAAAATCAATAAGAAAGGAAAGAATGGAAGCCATATGATTTCACTTAATCTTTCAGAAAAGTCTGTTTTTACAACAGAGTGGATGCTTTTTTAAAACCTCACATAAGGGAGATAGATAATTCACACAAGACCTATAGCCATGAACTGCCAAATCAGTCAGCAGCAAAATGGAAACAATCCAGCGCTGTCAGCCACTCCAGCCATTCTTTTACAGTGAATGGACTTTTTTTTTTTAAAGACTTAAATTTGAAAAATTGGACTGTGTTGTTCTGTGGTTCCTGTGGATAAAAGAACAGACTCAAGCAGAGCTTACTCCTGGGGATTAAATTGTAGATGTTCCCCCTTTCAGCTATCTGTCTAGAAGCAGAAGTTCATCCACCTAAGCACATTGGGAAAGACAGTTCCATTTGTAAACCAAACAGGAGGAGGGAAAAATGCTTTTAAGTATGCATTCAGAATTAAGTTTTGAGAATTTGCCTCTAATTTCTTGAGGGAAAAAAAAAAAAAAAAAAAAGCTCTCTATAACTGTCAGTCTTGTGAGAAACCCTGTCTGACAAAAAGGGCTGATAGCATCATGTTGAGTCTTCTCAAAGATATGCAAGCCCACGGGAGCAGGTGAAATCACCGATCTGCTTTGGATAGTTACCTGCTGGCCAACAGGCAGGGCATGTCACACACAGCGTCTTCTGGCAGCACCTTGTCTACTCTTCGCTCTCAGTCACCTTGTGCTTCAACTGTCCCCAAATGCCACTTTACCTGTTTTTATGAAGGGTTTGCTAGCACTAAAAGCAAGTGCTGCTCAGGCTTGCTAAGTAAGGTCCTGCAGTATAAAACCCTGTTTTGGGACTGCTAGTTGCATCTTTTGTGAACTGGCAACAGAATGGGGATACATAACTAACTAGTGATCAAAGGCAAATACCTCAGGTCAGTTCTGATAGTTTCTTTTCCTCACTCTTCCTCATATTGAACAGTACTCTAGACTATGGTCTCACCCATTTCAGCCACATTTGTATATTAGACGTGGCTTTGCATGCTGAGCAGTGATATTTTGTGAAATTTCAACTCTTTACAGAGCAATTTACCATTTGAAGTGAGTAATGGCAGAATAGGACGCATCTTAAACTGTGGTGATGGCCTTTCTTTACCGAGCAAAGCAGTCCTGATGAAATAATTTTCTTCCATGTGCTTCATAGGGTTAGGCTACCATCTAATAGACTTTTGAAATAAGAGTTATCAAATGAAGAATCTGAGCAATTTCCTGAAATTACGTGTCAGCTTAAAATAGTGGAAGAGTAAATAGCAGGAATAGCCAAAGCAAAATGTACCAGCTATTAGAATGAAAGGAGACTCAAAAGACAGCCTCAGATTATTGCTATCTGCAGAGAGTGGGGACAAATTGTTCTTGTTTTGATAATGACTCTTGGAAATGGGTTATTTGTAGCAATACAAAGGCCCATTTAACTTGGAAATTAAAGAGACTAGTGAAGCTAGGCATAAAACAGCTTTGGGCAGTAAATTATTTAAAGTGTGAAGGAAACTTCCTAAATTATTGTAGGAAATTAAAACATGGCATTGCCTATTAAAAGTGTGAAAATGGGTATAGACCTAAAGGGACTCCAGATAAGCAGGTATTTATATCCATAATCATATCCAATTCAAAAGATTTATAGAACCTAGGGATCAATTTCCTTTCACTTCACATTGCTTCTAATGCCAGTAAATAGAACTTAGTGGTAAGGAAAATTCCTGTCGATTTTAATTTCATATAGCTAAGTGGCTAGAAATTACACAGTGCTGGCTCAGACCTGTATCACAGATTTTACAGTGCTAGCAATATCTTGGTACATACATCACATCACATTTCTGTATAGCTTTAATATGTTATGCTGACACTTAAGTGAACTGTTGTCAAAGTTGTTGGACCGTGGGAGTTAAAAGCAGCTATGCTGCCTTTTGAACTAAAGTGTTTTAAACTGGAGGTCTTTGAGAGGTGTAAATTGACTGGCTTATTTGAGTACAATTGTGAAAATGCTGATGCACAGTCTGTCTATCCTAGATACTCTAGCTAACAGTATTAGCTCTGATTGTAGACCTCCCTCTGACCAGTAAAATCACTTGACACACAGCTATTTGGAAAGCAGTTTCCTCTTAGGATATCACAGAAAAGCTTTTGTGTCATGATGGAAAATTTATAATGTAAAATATGAAATGTTCTTTGTGAGATGGGAGAAATAAATAGGTTCTGGGTACATGCATTAGATTTGGAGGTTTTCAGAAAATGTTGTGATTTTAAATTCCCAGATGTTTGGGGTTGAAAAAAACCTTTCTATTATTGAGTAAAAGAATATAGGAAAACTAGACAGAAATTTGCCGTAGAAATACATTGTTTGTATTACCTTAAGTGGTAATTTAACAGGTATGTTTGGACCTTTAACAGAAACAAGTGGTATTTTCTCTAGATCTTTAAGATTTGGTAACTAATTCAGGTCAAGAGTACAGCAGTGCTTTTCTCCTGGCAGGTTGTTTGTTTGTTTGGGTTTTTAATGTGTGACAAATTAAAGAGGAGGTGCATATGGCATCCATCATCACATCATGTTCAAGCAACAGCATACTGACTTGTAGCTTCTCTCTCATGAATGTCTGTTTGAAAGCATAGAAAAATGCATAGGAATGCAATGATGTTCAGGCTTAAAATAACCTACTGACTTATTTAAATATTAATTTATTGTTCTCCAAAGATCCTAGGAAGAATCAAAATAATTTTCTAGAAATTCTCTTCTTTGGTCATAAAATATGTTTTTTGATGTTGTTGTTGTCCGTTTGCTATTCTGATGTAATAAAGGAATTGGTTTTTCATTGTACAATCATTATACCTGTTGGGGCAAAACTGGCACCTCCTCCTCTGCAAATAAGGACAAGCCCATTGAATTTTACCCATTAAGCTACACCCATGTAGAGACCACAGCTCCCTGTAAAACTGTGTACTTTAAAAAATGACCAGTTACATAGATAAATGATGACTATATTGTGAATGCTATCTTTTTTTTGTGCTCTGAACTTATTTCACTGGAAACTACATTTTCTATTCTATTGAGGCAGAGCAGGTGCACCTTTCTACTTCACATGGACGCTGAAGGGAGATTTTGCTTGTCTTTCTTACTTAGTTTATTGGAAGTTATTAAAACTAAAGCATGTAGTTCATTCTTTTAAAACTATAAACTGGCTTTGAAAAAGCCTTTTATATAAAATAAGTAAATAACTATATTGAAGATACACCTACTGTTTTATATGCATATATCCAAAGAACTGGTATTTTTCATCAGAATATCTCTAACTGTTCAAATATCTGAAGAACACTAAAATAATTTCTTATATTTAAAACATAAGTGACCTACCAAGAAAATTCCATATAATGGAAAGATCCTTCTGTGGGAAGAATTACTGACTTTTAAAAGGAGTTGGACTGATCTACATTATCTCTAAAACTGACTCATCTGATGGATAAACTCTAATACACAGATTTATGTTGAAAGGAATGTGCTTAATTTTATGTGAATGTGTAATTGGCAACGATTCAGATTTTTCACAAAAATGAAATCAAATTAATTCAAACCTAGGCACTGCTCCCTCACTCTGGCTTGAATCCCTTGCAACTTCTGCCTTCAAAGGGTTGGCTCTGAAATGTTATTGTTTCTCTCTGAGGGGTGTGATGGGAATGTGTATTATGCAATTGGTTTCTTTGCAGATCACATTGTTATCTCTCACAGGCAACAAGAAAATTATACTTCAGGGTTTATTTTTAATTAAATGCTGTAGTTGTATATTGGATTTTACAAAGGTGCTGAACAAAGAGCAATGTTTTCTGTTGTGGCTTCACCTTAATTTTAAACCAGATATTGATTAAAATACATTTTTTTACTGTTTAAAATGAAAACAGAAATAGCTGTGTCGAATAAACTTAAACCGATGCAAGTCCTTTGCATTCATAAAATATAATATGTATATGATTTCATTTTTACTTTTCATCAGACATACAACTAATAACTGACAAAATACATTGAACAGAAAAGGTCCTAGAAGTCAGAAGTAGAGAAAGATTTCTCTGGGGCATTCTAAGAGTGACTGAGGGTTCTTGTATTGTTTTGTTTTTTCAAGTGTCAATTCAATTCAAGAGGGAAAAAAAAAAAAGCAGCTGTTGAGAGAATAGGTTAAAGGAGGAAACTCTTTCTGAGGGTTCTCTTAGATCGAGAAGGACTGATGATCTTTCACAGCACAGAATTTTTCCCATAATCCTTGTGGAAATCTTGCTAGATTACTAGCATCTTGTATGATTGGGCTGAAAAAACAAGCAGTTGTTCTAAGAGGTGCTGTTCTCTGATAAATTCACAGAGAAATAGCTGTGGTAAATAATAATAGTAGTCATAGTAACAACAACAACAACAACAACAATAATAATAATAATAGTGGATTTTCTGTAATGGCTTCCTTAATAAAGGGCTTTGAGACTTAGTGACAAAAAATTACTAATTTGCCAATATGATTGTTCTGGTCCATAAAACCAGTTCATAATGGGTTCTTTTCCAGGTGCCAATAAAGTAGGCTGTAATGGGGGTGGGTACCACAACAATGCAGCATCCCTATAGGAATGGACTTGCAAACTGATGATGTCCTAATATTCATTGTTCACAATACTCTCAACTTCCAGAATTTTTTAAATGCAGAGGAAACCTCTCCCTCCTTCATCACTTCTTCCTGCAAAGAACTCCATAAATTGAAAGCTGTTTTGAGCACCTTTGGAGCTTTTTCTATCTAAGGTCATAGTCTCTTCTCGTTTTACTTACGTACTCCACAAAACTGCAATAAACTAATCTTGCTTTTTATTCCTTCTGAAACGCATGAGATCCGTTAACTTCAAAATGGAAATTACTGGCCCACCTCATATGAATAAATTAGGACAAACTAGTTTTGGTACAATATGAAGAAGCCAAAACTTCTCACAGATCTGAAACCAGACTTGTAAACTTTGTGTAGGTGACCATGCATTACATATATTTCTCAGAAGTAAAAAGACATAACTACCTTGTCTCTTCATAGTAACTCTAACCTTGTTTATATATTAATGATATTAATGTGGACTCTTATTCCCATAACTCTTTATGATGCTTCTAATATTGCTGAGCCAAGTGCATATTGATACATATCCTTTTTGCAATTTTAAAAGTAAAGAACCTAGCATAAAAGTTCAGGGGCAAGAGTACTTGAAGCCAACAGCCTAGCTATATTTCCTTACCATAAAAGTGTATGTGAACCTTGATTCAACCTTATATCACAAGCAAAAGGTTTTAGCATTGCTTGTCTATGCCAAAAGGTATCACAGACTAAAGTCTTTATAATAAATCTCTACAGACACGACAGCTCAAAAGATCGTATGAGTTATTTAGATTTCTGTGGTATACAACCCAGGAATAGGATGGGCCTTTCAGTCATGATGCCTGAACTAGTACCATGAAATCCTCTGGCCTCTGCCTGAACTGAGTCTCTGGAGTTCAGCTGTAGAGTAAGACAATACGTGTGTAGATAGATATATTTATGGAAGGGTTCTTAAGGCTCTAGTAAGAAACACCTTGTTATTTCTAAATACAATGTTTAAAATTAATTGTTAGATTTGCCCTTGTTAATTAGCCATTTTAAAATCACACTAGTTCTCTTAATGACTCGTTGCCTTCAGGGTATATTGTTTGAAGTATCATTCCCTCCTTCCCTCCTACAACCTCCTCAGCCAGACTGTATTGTCCACAGTGTGCAATGGTGTCCACAGAAAAAACTTCAATCAATCGTGAGAGCTTGGTAAGGGATTACAGCACAAGAGAAGATCTGGGAGTCCCGTCTATAAATTTATTGGGATAATCCCTCAGATTCTATAGAAATAAACAAAATGCTCCAGAAGTCAAAAGAACAGTGCCAGTTCGAACCAATTGAGATTCTGGCTCTTTATTTGTGATGAGGGGAGAAATTGACAATAGGTATTTAGATCTGACGTACAGGTGCCTACAGGTAGAAAATAATTTTTTAAGAGGCTGATAGGAAAGTTATCAAGAGATTGAGCTATACATGGATTAAAATTCCTTTCCTTTCCACTGGCAGTTTGAAAAATTATCTATGCTAATGACTTTGACATAACAACTATGTTGGGAAAAGGAAAAAGAAATTGTTAATGTCCCAATTAGAATTCCAGAAACAAAGATGTGCAATTAGGTTTTTGTCGCAGTACAAGAAATGTTCAATCATGCTTAAGCAGACCAGCTTGGATACATGCTTTTTATTAGGCAACACCACAAGCAAAACTATACCATTTTTCAACAGAAGTCTAAGTCCTCCAGTGGAATGGAAGTGCACAAGTTTGTTGTTTTGTAATGTTTCTTAGCACAGTTTTTCATTATGGATTTATGCGCTGATGTGGAAAAATCAAGCAGAGTTCTTGATTCATATTAACATTTACAGCACTTAATGGAGGGGTAAAATAAATAATTAAATATTGCAATGAATTAGTAGACATGGTAAGAAGGATTTGGGATGTGGTTGGTTTCTTAACCATGTCTTTCTGCTCACCTCCTTCAGGCTTGACTGGTCCATCAGACATCACTTTCCTGAGGGCTAGTTGGCTTTGGTCTTTGTTGTCATTGGCTGGTGGAGGCAGATTGTCAGACTGAGTTCTTTGAATAGGGAGGACTCCTGCTATGCTGTGTCTGTGCTGCTTCCTGGCATGATTAGACTGACCGCTTTTATGTGCTGCTGTGGCAGTGTGGGTGAAATGGAAACCCAGAGTATGTATCCTCAGATGGAACCAGCTTAAATGTTATTCATGCAAACAGAAGTGGTTTTTTTCTGTATTTAAGTAAGTAGTGTTTTCAAACACCATAGAGACACCACATGCACAGCATTAAAGAGTATTAAAACTGGCTGTTTCTTTATTAATGATGGTGAAGACAAGGGAAATAACTTTTCCCCATTTTTTGCATTATACCATGGTAAGTTTATGGCATACCAACAAATCCTGAAGACAAACACAATGATTCCACAGTCAGAGAGTTTTAATTTGCCATCAACTAAACCCTCAACGAGCAATCAGATACTGGTCTGAAGTACACTCTGGAGAGCAATCCTTTTGAATGGAAAAGTTTTAATTTATAAGTCTACTTAAAGTTGTCAGATGGAATCTATCTTGACCCTTAATCAATCCATGGCACAAAAATTACTAGAAAAATTGAACTGATCATGACACCGGACTTAGCTTTCAACTCCCTTTGACTTTGCTAATGATAACACTGTTGAAATCTGATGTCGTTAATGTCTTTGTGTGTTTAATGATTTTGCATGTAATGTGTTTAATGTTTTTGTCTATTGCTGTTCTGCTCATCACTAATATGATTTTATCTGAGATATTAAGAATGTTGCCTTCTATTTCCTTTCCAAAAAATTAGATATTTACAGTCATGTTTCAAAAATAGAAATCTCAGCCACGTAGTTAAAAAACTTTTATCTAAATTTAAATCTTCTTTTGTGTATATAGTATTGTCCTTCCTGATTACTACTTATAGATATATCTTGTTAATGTGTTCTCAGTACTTGTGTACCACTTGAGGAGCTGGTAGCCACATCTCTGCAGGTTTTGATTATTTCATTGGTAGTTATTTAGTGACATCAAAACACCACCACACAATGGAATTCTCCGTGAGTCATGCACAACCATGGAACATCATGAACCATGAGTGAAGGGACTGATGGAGAAACAGCCAGTTTCACTGCAGTCTGTATAAATTAAAATAAATAAATAAATAAAAGACTTCTAAATACAGGAGTATATTGTAATTATATGTATTCACACACAGGCACACAAAGAAAGACACTGAACAGAGTGAGCACAGTGTGCCAAGAACAGAAAAAAAATAGCCAAAAAGGGAAAGACAGCAGGGAAAAAGGCAACAGATGAACATTAAGCTGCCATGCTGAGGAATTTATTTGCGTCTTTTACTTGGTTGAAGGCGAAGCTGTTGGACAGCTGCTTCAGCAGCGGCGATGGCTGCCCCAGCGTCTTCAAGGTGAGTTTGAGTGACGCTGGTTTTGCTTTGGCTGCGAGATGGACCGTGAGAGCGTAGATGTCCTTCAGAGGAAGATTTGGAGCTCCCTGGACTGCTGTGGGACTTCTCAATAGTGGGCACCTGCATCTCTACCAAAAAATGAAGAAGCACAAATGTTGCATTTACTAAAACCAAACAATTACATTTGCTTTCTCTTGACTGGCCTTTCTAGCCGCATTCCAGAACAAAGAATAAAGATTAAGCTGTGCAATGCCATTCACAGTCTCAGGATATATTGTGATTAGGAAACTCTTACGAAGCACCAATTTTCTGCTTCCTCACTGTTCCCTGGCCCAGGGAATAGTTAATTTACTGTTGGGTTTCTATCACCTGTGAATTATGCCTCCTGTGCTGGTTCACACTGGTCGAATGATGGGGTAGCCTAAAGAGTAATTTGTTTTCCACTTTCTACTTCTCTAGTATGTTGAGACTATCTAGCATCACTTAGACCAGTACCGAATACTTAGGTAAGGCAAGCACTTTTATTCTGATGAATGCCCCAGTCAGAACCATAGCCTAACTTACAATAGCTTCTATACTAACCTCTAATTTAGACATAGATCTTATATAGACATGAATCCCTAGTAAAACATTACACAAAGAAATAGAGAGATGGAGCAGAGTCTTATCACTCTGAGGCTCTCATCTGGATGCTATTTGGCATGGCTTTTGCTTTGATATGACATGTACCGTGTTGTAAGTGAGTAACTGGCCGCTGACTACTTAGTATAAAAAAAAAAAAAAAGGTAGAGATAAATTTCTTGGAGCAGGAGACATTGAGATAAGTTCTGCTTTTGTAAACACTAGTATAATTCTACTATAACAGCTCCACTGATTTCCAATACAATTGAGATATGCTGCAGCCCATTATCATTGACTGGAAATGCATATGCATTATTATAGCATAATTGTTATTCTATAAAATATTAATGTGATATTTCCAGAAGATAAAATGCCATAGAATATTTAAGGACCATGAAAAATAGAAAGATAAGTATGTATCGAATTTGGCCACGGCTACCGGAAAAATGAGGAGGGCACAGAATCTATAGTAGATGTGCAAAGCACACAGAGCTTGTAAGCTGCTTTTTTAAGGACACGATTACTAAGTAAGCTGGCTGGCACTGATTGAGCCAAATTAAGCCTTTGCTCCAATGAATTAATCACAGAGATAAATACATTTTTAATAAAAGTATATACAAACTTCATCGCAGTAACTTTATTTTTCTATTAGAACTTACACATACCAAAGGTTTTCCCATCATCTGGGAAAACATTTCATATCAGGTGCATCAAGTCAGTCCTACCCTTGGAGGGGTCCGGGAAGATTCCATGACTTCTGCTCTTGATGACAGATGGTTTTGGAGACTGCTGGCTACTCTGCCCAGAATGAGATTTCCCATGATCAATGTTTTCACTCTGTTCTTTCAGAGGGTACCACCGAGGAGTGTTTTCAAGCTGAGAGATGCTGGATAACTCGATCAATACCTACAAATAATTCAAAGTACAATGTATGGCCTGCATCTGATCTATTAATGATTGTGTACAGCAGAAGAGTCTACAGTTGTGTTACCAGAAGTTGCAATCAAATGTAAGAAGTTAAGGGTATAAGGCTGTATGCTGACAGATTCAGGACACTCTGCCGATGCTCTGACCTCACCTGATATAAGCCAGCTGTGATCCCAAACCCACATTTGTTAGCATATTGATGTTTCTGAACTAGTATTTCTTCTCAATGGGATCCCAGTAAGGACCATAAGCTTAGACATAGCTCCATACCAAGATGGCTAGATAGTTTAAAGGGTAGCTTGTGAGCATAAGCTTGAAAACTAGACTAAAAAAACATCTAGTCATTCTGCCTCTGTATAGACATATTCTAATAGAAGAATCAGGCAGTGTTATTTTGTCCCTTTTGTCAGTGGTAGTAAAGGGGCAAATAATTTGATAATTGTTTTAAATAAGATCTTCAATAATATGAGACTGGTGCTTGTTGATTCCCTAAAAAATCCACATATGCAGAATTTGTAACAAAAAGAAAAGATACCTTTGCACTTCATTAAAATAATAGAATTCAATAGACCATTTAGGCCTCAAAACTTCACTGGAAAAAATAAAAGGAGATGCAATGGCAATGTGGAAATTAAATGAGCAGCTTGGCAAAAAAAAAACCCCAAAAAACCATTGTAGCTAAAATCTGCACTAGGCCACCTGCGTTGCTAGCGGGAGTACTGTGAAATTTCTTCTAAAAAAAAGAAATAGAAAAAAGAATGAGCATTGGGACCAGTAAAGATCCTTCCTTCCTTAATAATCTTGCAGCTGAGAGGGCCAAGAGATGTAAAGTACTAAAGAGTCATCATAGAGTATTGAGTGAAGGAAAGGACAAAACCAGCCTTGCATTTGGCTTTAAGCTGAGAGGGTTAAAACTAACATCAGGTAGGGAAGTTTTAAAACTGCTAGACAAATAAAGTGTGCAGTTACCTTGGGGAACAATGTCTTTGTCAGTTTATTACAAGACCCTGAATAAAAAAGCCTTTTAAAGTTTAGGGATGGGGAAGTCTCTTCACAACTGATTGTTTCCAGAAGATTAAAAGCCTTTTTAATTTCCTTTTTTCTTTCAGCTTCATAGGTTGTATATGACCTGGCTTGGTCTTTCTGCTTAGGTCTATACTTAATCTGAACAGATTAACTATTTAGCATGCTCCCTGGTGTAGTTTTTGGTCATAGCTTTGGGAATGACTTGGAAGACAGCATGGTTGAGGTCTGTTCCCAATAGGCAGTATAGGCTGGGGGCTCTGCTTTGTAGGAGAAGAGGGTTCACATTCCATGGATGTGAACCATGATGTGCCACTTGCCTTCTAGGGCATGCAAGTGGTGCTGGTCCTATTCAAGCAAGTCCTTAGGGCACAATTTGGATATCCTATATCTGGTGTTATGGTGCAGGACTCTGGACGTCCTGGTCCTGAAATACAATGGGTAGTCTTTTCTGTTCTTTTTTTTTCCATGAAGAACTGTTTTCATATTTAAGTCTGAATGATTTAACAAATAAAATAGTTCTAGAGGTTGAAAATATTTGAAGGCAAAAGTTTAAATCTTCCTGTAGAAGCAGCTGCTGGAGCATCCATTTTCATAAATAACAATGATGTAAATATTCAGTAAAGCCCTGCATTTAGGCAAACATGCTGAACTCAACAAGAATACTGATGCAGTACGCAGGAAATAAGTAATCATGTGGCTGCTTCCTATAAATTTATTTTAGTGATTGTTCAAATAGTGACATTGATTGCTCAGTTTTGTAGTTACACAAAGGGGAACTGGAGCTGAACTGAGTGCCTTTTTTTGTGAAATTCAAATGCAGAATGTGAAGTGATACTTTGAGTTACTCTGTACATGAGCGATCGAATTTCCTGGGCTTCTGTTTCTAATTATAATTCTCTTTTGTAATAACATTTTTAATTACTTTTTGACATAATAGTTGTTGTTGGTAATTCTATATTATATGTGCATATGTTTGTTTATTTGCTTTTAAAAGAGAGAGCATACTTCTCTCCATGATCATTCATCTCATTTATTATTAATTACAAGATTTCGCCTTCAGTCATACTTTGGTAATGATATTACTATTTTGTAGTGTTAAAAATGAGACCTTGATCAGCAAGAACAAATTACTCACACTTGCAGATACTTGTACATGTGGTAAATTATGGCTTGATGGCAGAATTTAATCCTTTAATGATGTACAAAGACTGATACCTCCTCAGCCTTTCCATGTCATGTTAAAATCAAGGCAGACAGCTTATCAGTCATAACAAGAATTCCCCATTCAGTGTCTGTGAAAGCTGTTACTATCACGGGCTGAAAAAAACCCCCTTAATTTTCAACGAAGTAACGCTGTGTTGAGACCTAAATGAACTTGCCCACAGTTTATCAAGATAAATGGAAGGCATCTTTCATGTGTCACTGAAAGAAATCATGACCATTGTTATGAAGTCAGCAGTAAAACTGTGATGTAAAAAAGGTTTTACTTAACACATCTATCATACCTTGGAAGAGAACAGTCTCCAAATACCAGCATGCAGTTAATCAGCTTTCTAAGTAGTCAGTATTAGAGAGGAGGAAATAAGATACTCACTTCACCAAGGAAGTCATTCGAGGAGAATCTATCATAATCCCAGACAGTCACTTCCAGTGTTTTCTTTTTCAGCTGCAATTTAAGTCAAAGGATAATTAACCCCACTGCCATCATAAACTTCAGATCAAGTCTTTATGGTGGTTTCTATTCATTATCTCCTTCTTGTACCCTTTTTCATAGTGACAGCTAGGCAACTTTTGTCCTCCCATCAACCTTGATCTCAGAAAAATAATTTGGGGCTATTATTAGTTATCAAGACAAATGGGCTTGTGCTTAGCCCTGTTTTAGGAATTTCCACAAGTTGTTTCTGACAGAATGTGTGCCCATTACAAGAGTCAAACTGATTTTTAAAGCCCCATTTTTGTTTTTCTGCAGCTTTTCTCATCACCAGATCTGAGTTGCCTGAACTCAGACATTTGCCTAAAGGGCATTTGAGTGTGAATTTCAAATATATTATTTAAAACACCCTATTCACATAATCTCATCTGTGAAGACCAGACTTTAATACCCCTGGAATTCAGTGTAGTCAATGGGACTCTGCAAGTGATCCAGACATACAGGATAAGTTGTACTGTTAGGTATTAATGGCAGCCATCGAAACCCATTATGATAGCTGTGTCAAGCACTCTTCTTACAGGCTACACTAAGAAACAAGTAAGTCTTTTTATATGACAAGATAGCGCAAGACAGAGAAGCTGTTGACCAAAGCAGTTGACCTTATTGGAAAGATTGACCTGAGTGTTATTCCAGGGGTCTGCAGGGAGAGACGGGGAGAGGACTGATTACCAGTGGTGTATGCTGGGGCAAAAGGCTAGCAGGTGGCTGGAGAGGCAGTAATAAATTCATGTGGCTTGAAAGAGAAAAGGACGAAATCATTGGCGCATGGGATATCTGCGATGTCAGGCTGAGAATTTGTAAGTGAAGAATTTATTGGACATTTCCAAGCATTACTAAGGAAAACAGGACTCTTTTCACATATGTGAATAAAAGAGGTCAGAACCAGAAATCTTATGTGATAATTGAGATCATCATCCTAACAGAAGCAACATGTCACTCACTGTTCTGACTATTAATTGGCTGCTTGAGACAAAGGGACAACAAAGGATCAAGTCATTGTTCAACATTATAAGCTATACCATTTACTGTACATATTATATATACTTTCAAGAAAAGCACTGTTTGCTATTTACCTCCACTGTCCCTTGGTTTAATGCAACGCAGATTCAGGCAGTCCTTAATAACTTTAAATTGCCTTTAAATGATAATTTCATCTCATTACTATGTATTCGGAATATCCTCTGCTCCCAGCTAACTTTAGAAAAATGAGCAACTCTGCAAAGCCAGTGTCTTTGAAAAACAAGTTTAAATCAGCATACCCTGGAAAATCCACACAAAGGGGAATTGTACTATTTTTAGCATCAACAATGTACTCTTTAAGCAGGCAATAACATGACTTGAAAGCTAAGATTTAAAAAGAAAATACACATTTGAGAGCAATTCTTTAATATTTCTCTGGTTTTTTTCCTACACAATTAGGCAAAATTCTTCTTGAACATTCTTTTTAAAAATATCCTGTAAAAACTGTGGAAAAGGTTGAACAAAAAATATTTGCTTTTGAACATCCCTTACAGAATATTCGTAAAGCTGATTTCCTTGACTGAATAAAATTCCTTTTCTTTGCTGTTCCAAAACAGTATTGAAACTGCAACGTGAAAAATAACTTGAAAAAATGAGTTGAGCAGCTACTGGTCCATGTTGCTTTTACCCTCCTGGATGATATCATTTCCTGCTAGATGCTATACTAAGTATATATATATTTTTACCCTTTAAAAAGAGGAATAGCATAAATACTTTTCAGAAATGTATTGTCTCAACTGTTGCTATTTTGAGAGGACATGTTGTCTTCTTGTTTGAAGTGATGACTGTGCAAGGACACAGAGAAGAATGTAAAGATCCAGGAAAGGAAAAAAACCTCTAAGATTTGAAGGATTTTTGGTGGAAAGGAGAAAATGGAGATTTTCAAGCAACTGCAACCCCACTTTGCTAGCTTCTTTGCATTACTATGATAATAAAACTGTGCTGAAAACTTGCAGTGCTCTATATTTCTTCGAGATATCTATTTTAAGCTTCTTAGATTAATAAAGCTTTTATTAAATATTATGACAATGAAAAACCATCAAAAAGGCTTTATTAGGCAGAGTGCATGAAATGAGTCTCAAAGAGGAGGAAAATTTGCCCTCTGAAGATATATTTATGTATCCGTATTGAAGGCAAAGTACATTCAATGGCTAGTGGTTTTAAAGCAGCCATTATACCATCACAGAAAAGTAGAGTTCTGCCTTATGTCATCCAGTTTTAGGTTGTGAAGCCAGAAATTCAGGTCCCCATCAGGAATTTAACTGATAGCAATACTGAAATGGGTTGCAGAAACCCACTATCCATATGACCATGAGTTTCTGCAAGTAAGCAACGTTCCAACAGGAAAATGAGAAAGTGTCCCTAAAAGAAAGCAAGCAGTTTACACATGTTGTGACCCTCATCTGAGTTCCAACCATATTATGAAAAAAATGTTACTAAGCTGCACCTAATTTCAGGCTTTGCCTTGTGGAAAAAATAAAAATAAAAAAAATAAACAAAAATTAAAAATAAAAACCTACCTAAAAGCATATTACTGCATGTGAACTCTAGTTAGCTTTAGGCTGCTGTAGACAACCATCATTTAAGAAAATGAAGGAATATGCAGAAACAGCCAATGTGAATAACATTTTCTCTTATGGAAGACATAACCAACACCACACATACAGAAGTGTCAGTTCCTTCTTTTAAATGTCTGGAGATCACTGGGTGTTGTAACGGTTGATGTGGGTCTGTGTAACTAAATACGCATTACTTGAAATATTTAATACATATTCCTTGACAATCTCATACAAGGATATGTATGAAGAAGGAAATAATTTTAATGCAGTTTGGCTTTTCCTATGCTGAAAGTAAATTCCTATAATTACTTCAGAAATATTATAAAAGCTTGCAGTCTCATTCGGGATATTTGATGACTAGAAATGAAGGTGGTGTATTAGATCATGCATTATCCTTATTTGTGTTTACATTCATATTTAACATTTTATTGTACTCTTCTCTATATTGCTGTACTTCAGTACATGGGAGGACAAAAAGACTTCTGCTAGGTCACTTAGAAACTTACTGTCTTTTGTCCAAGATATTAAGTAAGATTTAAGTACCAACACATTAGTGATTCATGAGAAAGCTTTTCTTACTTTTAGAAATTAGACATAGGCTCCTACATCACTCAAGGATTTTGAAAATATTACTCTTTCTAAATATATTACCTTCAATTTAAGGACATGAGATACAGCAAAAGCTATTTGCTTTAATGAATTATATCCATCATTTAAGGAAATACTTTTATTTGCTTTCTGACAAGTAAGAAATTGAGGCAAACAAAGCCATACCTAAATTACTAAATAATCACAGTTTAATTCATTTTTTCTCCAACTGTCAAAGCAGAATTTGCTATGTGATAAAACTAATCATTCTGACCTTGAAAAAGTCTGTTTCATTTCAGAGAGTGATCTATTTCCCATAATTATTTTCATTTTAATTTCAGCTAGGTTATGAAAGAGAAAAGGAAAATGAAAAATTGTACAAACAGCTAAAGTCTAGACAGTGATGTTAAAAGGACTATATTAGGAAATATTTAATAAAACTTATTTGCTGTCAGCAAGCAACCCATGCTTTGATGGAGGGAAAGGAAATGCTTCTTTGAAGAAATAATATTTAGAAAGATTCATGAATTTATGTTAGGGTATGACTGCTAACTCTGTATAACTTAGTGTATGATGCAGTTTTGCTTGTTTGGGAATCAAAACACTCATTTGCAGTCTATCACAGTTATTGTCTTGTACTTCTCCTTATATTCTTAAACTATTTTGAAATATCCATTTGTGCGGGTTACGAGTGCAAACAATATACTATTGCATGGTGATAGTTTTTTAAACTGTAGAGGGTACAGCATGGAATTATTTGGTGATTTAGAAGTGTGCTTTACTGTATATTCTCTAAGGCAATCAATCACACCACTAGCTTTGCACTAGATACAAGCATGGAACGGTGTGGAAGGAAATACTATTCCCTGCACACACTTCTACGTGACAAGAGGACAAAATATACAACATATGTGGTACCCAGATGAAGCTTAAACACTTATAAGTACTGTGTAACAGTCTCAGAGGAAGGGAAAAGGAGGAGATTTGCAAATCGAAAGCAAAAGTTCAAAGAATTCAACTTGTGACCTAAAGGCAAATTTCACCAAATAATGGTAAAAAAACCTGACATAAAAAAATATTAGGAGATTTTCTGTCATAAAAATCTCTTTCTAAGAAATCCTAGACTAAGATCATTATCCAATCTAAAATCACCAAACAGCCATTGAATGGCCAACACCCAAGCACTCTTAATTACAGCTCAGTGAAATGTCACAGCAGAACCTGAAAGCAAATTGAGTAAACTGAAGAGCCTTTCTTAAATGGAAAGCTCAGTTTGGAAATTTTGCTGGCTTACCAAACCTTTTTACAAAACCCAGAATACCTAGGTTTTATATTGCAGCTAGACAAACACCACAGGGCTTTTTTTCTGATGCTTTCACTGTCAATGAGCTACAATTTATGCAGGCCTACACAAAACAGCATGCAAAACCCAGCAAGCCGTAACTATTGCATACAACAGGGCACCTCTGAAGTAAATCGGAGCTACTGCCTGTTAAGTTCAGACATGTAGACTGCATGAGCAACCATTTAAGTTCCTCTGTGGGAAGGGTTTTTCTCCATGCAAAAATGAGTATCTTAATCTGTGTTCCCCTCAATGCCCGAGAAGAATGAATAATGAAATTTTAAGTTAGGGAGATAATATTGAGGACTTGGTGTCATGTTGGAGAAGTATATTAAAAGCATGCAGAAATCTATGCACTAAAGAGTCTGGTTATTCTGGGCTTTTTTACAAAGTTCTGAAAGATTAAATGGCCTTGAAAAATGAAAATATCAAGAACAAAACACTAAGGCAACGATTTAGGACTGTGTACAGATCCATTATTCTATAAAATATACTTCATAATTTAAAGAAGTGGACTGATCATCATTTTGCTCATTATGCTTTTTTCAAATGGTGAAAAGTCTGTTTACAAGGGGAGATGGAGAAAAAGAGGACTCAATTGCTTCATACTGCCTCAGTTAACCCTGTAGGTCAGTTAGAGTTTGGAAGCCACCAAGAAACAGAGAAGACTTCCACAGACTTCTTTCCCAGATGTGAGTTAAACCTTTCTATAACAAGGAAATTAAATATCTTCTAATTCTTTTTTAGGTGATTCATATTTCAAGCCCATTGCTGTAAATTACTGCTAAATATAAAAATGTGTCTCTACACTTTACAAATATTTTTTAATAAGAAAATGGTAGGACCTGTGTTTTGTGTGAAATTGCATGGCTTTTGGAATGAAGAGTGACAGTGATTTCTGCATCTACTTCAGAAACTTATGTCTTAATTTATTCCCTTCCTATATTCCATTATCATTTTTTAAATTGACACATCTGTACTTATGACATGATTATGAGTGTAAACCCCACAAATTACCATTTTTATGAGTAGAAGGGACAAGAGAAGAGCATTGATATAGTAAGCTCTATCAGAGGCAAGGAAATAGTTCCAAATTTAGGGGAAATTTGGCAAGATTTGACAGTGGTTCACAGAATTGCCAGGAGCGCTGCTCCCTTCACAGTAAGCACTGCAGACCATACAAATAATGAAGTAGCAAATTGCACTGAACAGTGCTACCAGTCACGCACCTGCTCCATGGAGAGATTTTTATAAATTACTGTCTGATTCCACTCAGGATTCAAGCTTTTCTGTACGTACTTAGTTCTCCTCTTGTACTCAGCACTGAATTTGAACAAAGGAAGGAAACATTACATTAGCAATCTTTTGGTTTTTTTCATTTCTAATGCAAAAAAACACCCACAAACCAAAAACCAGAAAAAGCAAAGAACTGCATCTCCCATTTCTGCAACAACTCAAGGTTACAAGAGGACAATGACAGCCTTTGGGGTTTTTTTTAGCATGCTTTCCTGACACGTTTTTTTAAAACATCTTCTTCTGACTCTTCAGCAGGCTACTCTGCCTACAACCGTTTCAGCATAAAGCATCAGTCAGCACATGCACATACACTTTGTTCTCTCATTGTAGGTGTTGGGCTTTGATTATAAATTGAAGTGATAATGCACTGATTTATTTTCTTAGACCATCCTCCTATTAGCACTTTAAAGTAGCATGAATCCATTATATTTATAGGTTGCAGTCTCTAATTACAGGAGTCCAGTCTCACAAGAACGTTTAATGAATGCCATGGGGTAACTAATATCCTGTTAATGATAGAAACACTAATTTCTTATTGATTCTATTCTCTGCCTATACCTCCAGCTGTACTGGAAACAAACATAACAGTCCATCAAGCTCATGCTTGTTTTTATCAATAGCCAAGAATAAAAAGTTTGGCTGCATAATCTGTTTTTAAAAAGATTCGATAGTGCTTTGTATTGTACCTTGCATTTCCTGACTATGGAGAAAGCAATACACCAACCTTTAACAGAATACGGATTCATTTAGCTCTGTGAGCTTTGATGTCAGATTTGCTTCCATTCCAATTTTAACTTAATATAAATTTTAATGGACATCTCAGAAGAGCTGGGTAGGAGAACATGAGAAGCTTTTAATACTTTGAAACTCAATGAGATATAAGGTAAAGAACCTCTTTTTGCCAGTCTGCAAGTCAACTGCCCTTTGTCTTCTGTTCAAACCTCCGATACATTAAAGGACTTACATGCTATATCTATTATTAAATTAAATGTGTCCAGGACTTTTCTCCAGCACCAAGGCCAAATGGCACAGAGTGACCTCTATGTGCCCTATTAAACCCTTTTACGGTTTCCCTACATTCATTTTTGGTAGTGTGCTCTTCTGATTCTCACTTCGAACATTTGTTTGAATTGTGCTTTGGTTCACACTGTGGCATGGTCTCAGAGCAAATGAAATAGATTCCCTTCATATGAGTTTAACTCAGAAGATACACTCCAGGGACTCATTTAATCAGCTAGTCACTAACGGTGTACCATGCATGGTACCAGACTGGAGCAGGTCTGAAATAAGGTTATGTGAAAGACGCATGTGTTTTACTGACACACATATGTCAATGTTGGGTCTTCAGCACCAGCAGTTTCACTCTACAAACTCAATTCTACCGTGCAGTGCTCCCATCTAATTATTCTGGAGTGTCTAGTGGCCTTATTCTCCAAAAGAGGGTGGCCATATCCAAGCTGCCTACTAGACTGATATCTGTCAATGAAAGGGACTTGCAGCTATTTTTGTTCTTACATTTTGCTCTAGTCATTCTATGCAGTTCCATTTATTTTCTTGCAAAACATGCTATCCACTGTCTTCCAGTTTATTGAAAAATGTGAAGGGCATTGGGACACATGAAACAAAGTATCTGTCCACCTCTGCTTTTATGAGAAGAAAGCAGCAGCTTGCTTTCAGCCACAACATACAATGGTATATTTTTTGGGGGGAGGTGGATGGTGGTGGAAAGGAGATTTCTTTTTTCTTGTATGTCAGTAAGAAAAGGATGCATTAAAATCTAGGGAGACCAAGAGCATATGAAGAAGAAACTCACACAAAGTTATTTCTTTGCATATTTTGGAAGGAAAGCTGAAATACAAAATCTGAACCCTTTTGGAAACTAGATTTTGATGGCAAATCCTATTCAGTAATGCACTTAAATTTTTTAAGCACCTCACTAGCCTTCTTTTCCCACTCTCTGATCTGAGAAAAGCATCCCAATCACCCAAAATATTAATGAGATTTGACTGACCCATATGGAGACATGGGACATGGGCAAGGGACAGCTGGGCAGGCAGCATCTCTCTCTCTCTCGGCTCACAGTACTTCTCAAATGAATATCTATTCTGATTGACTATTAATGAAATATTAACTTATCCAAAGTTCTCCTACACCCAGAGTAACCGATTTACTTCTTACCTTAACTAAACCAGGGTAGTATTATGCAGTGTGGGCCTGTGTAAATGTCATATGATCTACTGGATTTAAGGAACTGATATACTTTCATCTTTTTGAAGAAAGCAGGAAAGGACCCTTTGCGCACTCAGCCAAGAAAATGACACCATGACATTCCCTTTCATTTCATGGATTTCCTTTTGCAATATCACAACTTCATCACCTTTTCAAACTTCCTGATTATTTTCAGAAATATATGAGAAGGTGATTCATGCAGCGTTGAGTTTCAGAGCTGACAGTGACAAAAGGTAAATGTGTTCTTAACATGGTAACTCTGGAGTATTTCCAGTGAAGTCCATAGGATCTGGATCTAAACTGGCAAAGGTGGCGTTAGCCCACATTGACGTAACCTATGGTCTGGACCTGTTGCAGAGGGAAGCAGGAGACCTTGACCACTTCTAAGGAGGTGCAGACCCAGGCTAAGCTGGATGACAGCTGAAGATTTCTAGACCTCTGAAGGGAAGGATCTGGCAAATACATTAAGTTCATACCACTGATGCAACTTTCCCCCAACAATTGCGATTAAGAGATGGAGATGATTTAATAAAATGCATTCATTAAACCAGTCTATACCTAGTATGAAATAATTTTCACTTGAAATTCTCAGAGTATGCTGTGTGAAAAGATACAAACTGCATTACTCTCTTCTTTCTCATTTCTCCATGCTTCCTTAATTATAATTTATTAATACATAATACAACTCAAAGTACAATGAAAAAAGTATTATAGAATGACTGCATATAAAATGTGGCATTTAAACACATTCATTAAATAATTTTATTAATGAAGAAAAAGATTGACGATAGAGAAGATCTGCGTATTGAAATTCATCTGCTGACTTCTTTAATCAGTTTTCCACTTTTAAACAAATTTAGAATTTAGGCTGAAATACTGTTCTTATGTACTTGGTCTGGGCTGATATTAGTATAGCTTGAGAATGGAGTTTTGCCTTATGTTTCCAACTCCAGGACAAACAAAGCACTAATAACTCAACAGGTAAAAATTCACCTTTTTTTACGACGAAAAAAACCAAAACATTTTTGTGGTCAAGCAGCTTTAAAGCCAGCTGTGCAATTTTCTGGAATTATACCTGGCTTTAATGTCTATACACTGTGTAAGGTGTAGTTTCTCTTGGCACTAACACCACTCAAAGTCTTGATACAAGTTCACAGTTAACTATTTTGCAACTTTTGGTGAGTGAGAATGAATTTTTAGATATCTGAACTAAATTCTTCCAGACTTCAAAAGGAATTTTGTTTGTCATCAGACTTTGGCCCTAGAATATTACTGCACCAAGAAGCATTAATTACTCATTTCCAGTTCCTTCTGACCTGGAAAAGGGATTTATTAGAGAATGAACAGCAGAACCATGCTGCAACTGCATGCCATCAAAACTCAAGAGAAATTTATAGTTCAATACACAGGGTTATCATATCATGCATGCATACACAAATGAAAGAATAAAATTGGAAGATAGTACACTCTACCTTGCATTTTGGACAACCATGACTTGACTGCATATCCAGCATTTACAGAGTTAGGAACACAGAGGAAGCAGTGTGAGAGAAAATGAGAACAGAGATGAAAGAAAACATGTGAATAATGGGTAGTTTCTAGTTTCAGAATCAAAGGAAATAGAGGCATTGGGAAGAATAAGAAATCTAGTGTGGACTGAACTACAGATAAAAGATTTTCAGTAGCAATTCAAGTTTCTGCTTTCAGAAACAAGTTTGGCACTTTTGAGAAGCTTTTCATTTTCATTATTCCCTAATGCCCCAAGTTACATGCAAAACTGTAACATTACCATGTTTTAAAATAAAGAACCCAAACAAAACTAAAATCCAAATTCTTCATAACTTGGCAGCAAGTCTAAACCTATACTTGCATCTGGCTTAGCCCTCTGCAGAGTGAATGTCTCTCTAGTTCAGTCTTATTTCTACACCAGTGAATGTACCTGCAATTTGTGGTACCTGCAAATGCAGATTGATTTGACAAGTATTTTACAAGACTCTTAGATGCATTAAAAAACACCTCAAGATTTAGGCCCTGTTCCCATTATATTCAGTAATAGTTTTGGGCCCAGTGCCACGGAACAATATTGAATGCTGTATAGCTGGAATTAGCAAGCTACAAAAGAATACGCATGCCTTTAGTTGTGCTGTTCATGTGCTTTTAGTGGCGCTTGCCCTTATGTCAAATGCTGAACTGTGACCTGAGCATTCACTTTCCTGTTACTTTGAATAGAACAGAAATACAGATTTTTAGTTGTGTCATCCTAGCCTGAGAGTCTTTTAGGATGAGTGTGACTACACAAGCAGAGAAGTTTGCAGGAATTTTTCTTTGCAATCTAAGGTCTGATCCATCAGCTTAATTTTAGATATACCTATTGTGTCACTGAAGTTAGCAGTATTATTATAACCATGTACACTTATGCATACATATGACACTCTGCAACTTTAGGGCACAAAAAAGAGTTATAATATTGCTGATACAGAAACATATCCTTTAAAGGAAACACTAATGAGCTATTTGTAATTACAGAGTCTAAAAAAGCAATGGTCTGTGAGAAAGTGATTAATGATTTGTATAGTCATTAGATAAAAAATTACCAGGATTGCTAAAACCTCATCTTATCTCTTAAAAAAAAGTTATAAAAAATCACATGGAGTGAATGTTTTCTGACTAGTATTTCTCACCTTTGATATTATACTGCAACCTTAAATTTATCTCAGAAACTGTAATACTGTATGTTTGCAAATCTGTCCCAAATTCGGAATGTCTTGAGCTGAAGCAAACATTCCATGTTAACCTTAACATGTAGCTTTCTATATTACAGAAAGTATTATATATATTTAGTACATTTGAGTAGAGTCTGTTGTTCTTTTAATACATATTTTTGCATGTATTAGAATTTTTAAACGGAAACATGAAAAACAAAAAATCTACAGGAATGATCATGAAGTCCCTGAAGTCATTAGCAAAGTATGCACATTCTCCTGCGAGTAGGATCTGGCTCTCTATTAAAAATCCACCATTTTTCCTGGTGTTGCACCTGGATTTTCTATAGCAATAACTTTCAGTTGTGTTTATTAGTGACAAGTAACAGACCCAAATTAAAAGAAAGTTCAGGTTAAAATTTCCTCTATACTTACCCTCTCCCTGGAAGAAGATAAACTTTAACAAAGGGGTCCGAATAGCCATTGTTGTCTCTAGGAGCAAGGTTTCTTGCCTGAAGGATGTGGATGATAAGGTTGCCAAGGTGTTTGTCATAGTTGATTTGAAGCTAGAGAATGCATCAAAACACAGTAAGATTATTTGTTATTTTTACTTCTCAAATGATTTGATACCTCTCTTAAATCTTTTGAATAAAATGCATTTTAGACCTTTACTTTGGCTGGAAATAAACACATTTTGGAAGTCTCTCTCCTGACTAGAATGAGATGCTAGATGATTATGTTGGATCTTGAAACAAATTTTGCTTTCAAAGTCTGCCAGTATTGTTTAAAAAAAAAAAAAAAAAAAAAAGGGAAACACCCATATTGATCTATTCCAATCAGGAAAAAGGAGATGAAATTCGAACACTTGATATTATTCTCAGCAATGGCCAGCTTGTTGAGTAGGAATTACACAAATTCTGACTACCTGGAGCCCAAGCCTAGCAAGAATGTTATAATACTATGGAAAGACCCTTAGTACTGGTATAGGAGCGAGGGATTAATTAAGGAAAAAAAAGACAGAAATCTATAGGAAGTTAGGCTTCATTTATTCTTCTGCTCCCAGTTCCACTGTTTTAAAAAGCTAGCGTAAAGTCAGTTTACATAAGAGATAAGCACAAACTTGGCTTTGCACGGAAATAAATACGCTGTACTATGAGGAACCCATAGCACTCTTTTCTTAAATGTAAACAGTCTGGGAATTTCTGAAGTAAACCACAATAAGTGCCCAAAGAATAAAGATTAGAATGAACTTCACTACTTTTTTAGCCCCTTCAGGAACAATAGCATTTTCCATCCTTCTGTTTGTATTTCACAAGCCAACGTTAAAGACAGAGGCAAAAATCAAGCACTGATTTACATAAGTGACATTTCAAGGGGTTGAAGTTGAATAAGAAATCAGTTAATGGAGCTTGTTTTCTGAAAACTTAATCATCAGAAAAACACAGCCAGTAGCAACAATAATTTACACAGCAAAACCTACAAATTTACCTGAATTTCTCCAGTGATTGGATGGGAAGCAGACTTCATAGTTTCCGTGGGCTGCGAGATTAAAATACATAAATAAATACATAGGCACACACTCACAAATATACACATAGGCATATTGGAAACAATAGATTTTCAAAGTTAACTTTTTTAACAGATGTTGTTTATACCCCTGTATTGCCACATATTTTTAAAAAACATTTAATTGTCTCCAATTTTTATGCTCAAAACTAATAGTTATGGTATTCAACAGCACTTAAAGTCCAGCTCAGCCATTATGATCAGCCTTCGTGCAAGTACAGAATCAGACAACTTCAACACCAAAGTCTGAGCAGATCGGTCACACAAGGAGGCATGGGGAGGAAAAAACATAAAGCATTAACCCTGTTTAACAGAAGTGAATGTTGCAGAGAGAAACCAAATACCATGTCAAATACAACACAGCCATATTTCTATTGAAAGGCAAAGGTTACACTAGTTTAAATTGAGTTTAGATGAAAGTGGGTAGAAAGAGTGGAAAGAATGATATTAAAACTGAGTGATGTGTATAAGTGGATTTCACAACTGCAGCCATCTCATATAGTATTTTTTGCTTTATTCTGTGTTTTCTGATAATCAATTCATCTACACCACTTCATCTTCAAATTCGTGCACACACTTTCCATGACATGAAATTTAAATTTTCTGTCCTCCCCTTCACAATGCTGTATAATCATGCTTGTTCCTCTCTGTTCTCTATCACTGAGTTTCTCTAGGTTGCTGAAAAAACAATAAAATCCTTGGCGTCTTCTTTTTTCCCCTTTTCTTCCCTCCTGTTTTTTAGTAGTTGGAAAATAAATATCGCCATTTGCTTCAAATCCTGGACTCTCAAAAATATGCTGTTCTGTTAAACTGTGGTGCCCTTGAGCCAGCCTGGACCTACCTCTAATCTGCAAGCCATCAGTCAAGCAAGAAAACTCTCTCCGGTTCAGTAGCAGGATTTGAATATTTTTGCATTCTCTCCACAGCTGCTTCCTTGGTTGATGTAGCAGAAACAAAGGATGCAAAAAAGGACAAACTTACTGGTCTCTGAAGACTGGTCTGGAAATCATCTTTTCCTATTCTTCCAGACATGACCAGCAGCCTGACCTATTATTCTGTGTAATTAGGATTTCTTTCACCTTCTGAGTAGAGTAAAATCCATTTGCCTTTTTTGTGCTGCCCTACCCTCCAGAAGAACCCTTAGAGATTTTCTCAGGATGTTGGATATGAATGGTTTTAAATTAGGCCAATGCAGACCCCATATCTCCTGGACCAGAGCATGAAGTTAAGGTGATGCACTACCCTTTCCAGGTTCGTGATGAAGAAACATCCTTTCAATCACTCAGATATGCAGACTGGAGCTAGCCAGAAAAAATCTCAGCCAAACTAGTGCAATGAAAACACGGGAGAAAACCAGCCCAAACCTGCCTGTTATATAGTTATATTCACTCACTGTCTTATGCTGCCTTATTTTTGTTTGTTTTACAGGCTTTACCTTGCCTTCTAGATTTGTTTCTTTATGAACAAGCTTTTTCAGAAAAAACATGTTGATTTTTCTCGAGGTGCATGTGCCTCTCAAAAATAGTTCTCACAGAAAATTTTTAAATCATCTTTTCTTGGTACCTTACAAAGCTTTAAATAAATGTAATCCCTCTAACAGTTAAAATAGGTCATCAATAGTTTTTAAAATGTTCTGAATCTTAAATGATATTTTAGATTGATAGCAAATTACTCCTACAACTTGTTTGGTCCTTGAAAGAACATTCAAAAAGAGAATTTCACTCCTTTTGCCAAAGACAGAGACCTACCTCAGCATCATGCAAACTTTCAAAGTAGGGCTTAAATGACTTACATTTCTCATACTTTACCTCTGGAAACGGATTTTATTATACTTTAATAGTTCTGACATCAGTCTGTACTAGCACTGACAATACTGACAATGCTACAAAATAACATGGAGTTAGCTGTGCTGCAGCTACAAAATCACTGCTGGCTAGTCTAAATGCTCTACTTTTTCAGAAGTTTGAATAGGAAAAATAATGAGTTTGTTCACTCCAAATATGTAATACAGAATGTATTAGTACAGATACTATAGAAGGAGTTCAGAGAAAAGGGAACGGGCATGCTGAATTTGTGTGGGGACTTCTAAAGGTGGTTAAAGTGGAGTTCCCTTTAGCTGTGCAGTTACTTTGCTTTTATCTACCTGTCTGTAAAAACAAATGTGCATTTTTGTGTTTCCGTATCATTGTTAAATCTCTGTATTCTTTTACAAGGCTGTGATTCAGCATATTAAATATTTTGGGTTTTCTCTGATGTCAGCTGATTTGAAACTGGCCATGAAGAACCACCCAAATATTTCAAAGAAACATGAATAAATTGGGCTCAAAGAAACCTCTCAAGGTCACCTGGTCTAACCCCCAGCTCAGAGCTGGGCCAACTTTGAAGTTGGATCTGGATTGAAAGGCAGAGATGCAAATAAGTATCTTTCTTTATCAGGGCCTCAGTGAGGATTAATTTGAAAAGAAGTATTTCACTTTTGACTTCTCTAGGAGCTAAAGCATCTGAGGATTTAGAAAAACAATCCATTCTTCAAGACACGAAGACAATTAAATGTTTCTACAGGGCATTTATAACCTGGATGTAATCTGCACTGTAGAATGATCATACATTTACATTACAAAAGAAATAGGTCTGTACAGGATATAGTTAGCTCAAGGCTCCCAAAGGTTAAATCTCTGCTGTGATGGCTAATCTAAATTCAGTCTGATTTCTTTTGATACTCCCTGCATGCACTCACACACCCTGTGTAAGAGCCGGTGCTTTGTAATGCCATCACACCTGCTGGAGAAGGTTGTCAGTACCGTGTGAAACTTGTTCATGCCAGGCTCTGATGCTACGCACTATCACTTTCTGTAGTAATGGGACAAAGCACTAAATATGAAAGAATCAAAGAGAATCCAACAACATTTATCGAGTGTATATGCTGTACAAAAAGCTTAAGAAAAAAAAAAAAAAGATTTTTCTTGCTAAAAATAAGAACAGTTGCAAAACCGAGATCTAGGCAGTTTGGATATTTAGTCTTTCATGATACTTTGGCAAGGCTACAGCCTGCCTAGAAATGCTGTCAGCCCAAGGCAAAGAGCAGTTCCAGAAAGGATGAGCAGTAGCTTTCTCTTCTAACAGAGCTCAACACCATTATAAACTTGGCCTGCAGTCAATGAACAGAAACTATACAAGTCAACAAAAGCTACGGTTGTTATGAAAGAAATGCCTCCCAACATGATTTTCAGAAATAAGCAAAGAATGTTTTAAATATTTACCTGATTAGTTTTGACTTTTGCATCCCCTACATAAAGGCATTAGTTTTAGTAATTTTTGGTTTCATCTTTATAAGCCTTCAGCTGAATTTTCATAAAAGATTACTAAATCCTCTGTGAAGCAGGAGATGAAATTTATGCATCTAACTTCAGGTAACCTGCTACAGTGCCAGTCTTCTCATGGGCACAGAGAGGGGCACTTCTCCAGGACACACTGTACACCAAGGATTTATGGATCTCCACAAACAATGCAGTGAATTTAGGAGTGTGATCCATCTAACCAAATTAAAAGGTTTTCAGTGTAGACAGTGACACCTGCACTAAGAGCATGCACTTCAACGACAGGTTTCATCCAGTCTCAGGAATTGTACTTCAGAAGTGCATTATTCTCTAGTAAACATAAAGCACAGGGCGAACTAGTTCATATGCAGATGTACATAATATCCAGTGTAAGGTGTGATGAAACCAACGATTCACCTGATTAGGCAATTCTGCCACATCCCTGAAGTTAGGTGCAGTAAATCTTGGCATATGGATTTAATTTGTGTATCATAGACCTGAATTAGTTCATAAAAATGGCCAGGCAGAATTACTATCCAAAACAAACTGATCAACAAGGACATTTACAGGTTTTGCTAAATTGCTGGACGAAAGAGATATTTTTTGTGTTTCCTCTCACATGAAAGTTACGTAAGGGTATTGAAGAGCTACCTGAAATCAGCAGGCACCATTTGCTGGTTTTTGTTTGTACAGTACCTAACACTTTTGTAGTCCAAATCCCAGCCATAGCTTCAACAGCACAAAAATACAAACATAACAATAATGCAGTAGGAACCTGACAGTCCTGAGAAGGAATAAAAATGCAGAGAAATAAATATCTAGAAAGCACCTTGTTTGCAATGTGACGCTTTGCTTCTAATAGTAAGACGGTGAGAAACTGAGTATTCAGGATAGCAATCAGCTTTAGCTGTCTTGCAAATTGCTTAAGCAAATGCAATCTTCACAGAATTGATTTTAACTTCAGGTGTTAACTTTTTTGACACAAAATGCAAAAATGTGACAGATGACTTTATGATCTAGTTTCCAGTTTCAACTGTGAAAAAGTGCTACTAAATTCCCTCTCTGGGTGTGCAGGTGGGTGCACAAGGAGAAAAGTTCAGCTGAGAAATGGGCAGGATGCAGCAAAGAAAACGAGAAATTATGCTTAACAAGTTCACAGGAATTAGCTATCGACAAAACACATTTTGATGGTAAGTTTATTTTTCATTCTTTCCCTGGCTTTCAGAGAAATGCTTAGTATTGCTATCATTATTCACAGCCTGTAACACTTCAAACGGCAGCTTAGTACAGAGAGGGAAATTATGGTCTCAGTAATATCAGCTTCCTCTGTGGAACTAGTACCTCACCATCATGTAGGATGCACTTGAAAAGCAACAGCAAAGACTGAATAGAGCAATTATTTTGTTTAAAAACAATAATATTAAGTTCATGAAATCTGTTTTCAGAGAAGGACCAATCTTTTATAACCTTGGATAAATTGCATAATCTCCTTTCCTTGTTTCCAAATTCTACAGCTGAACAGTAACACTCAACACTGGTATGGAAATGAATTAATCAATATGTGCTGTGATTTCTTGCTACATTAAAAGAAGATAAATAGTCAGTTACTTCTTGTCATCAAAATGTTATTGCTGCATAACTAAGAAGTTTCTTACCTTGCTGCTGTGCCGCTTTTTACTCACAGAGGGAGAACCAGGCTGACCAGGGCTGGGAACAGCGCTGGAGGTGGCAGAAGTGGTTCCAGAGTGAACATGAGATCCTTTTTCTGCTCCCGAGGAAGCAACTAGAGGCGACTGCTGCAGAGAAACCTTTTGGAGCTCTGCAGCCAGCTGCTTGGGGTCAACCCCCGGGGACTTGGCTTTATCTACTGGATTAAAGTAAGACAGTTTTATATTGGTCATTGCTAACACATTCAGATCCATCTGGCCATGGTACAGGGACAAGATAACGATCTTTACAAATTTTCATATTATCTGCTGGTATACTTTGAAGATGCAAAAGGCAACCTATAAAAAATAGACTTCTCCCTCACAACATCAACATCCCAATTCCAATCTTTCTACTCAACATGCTGTCAACCACTGTTACTCAGCTCACAAGCTTTCTGAGAAGGTTATTCTCTAGCTGAAGAAAAACAGGCCTTGCTGATCATGATGAATCATTCTGGAGCAAATTACAGTTTTAAAGACTGGCCTATGCTAACTTGCACTGCTTGGAACTGGTCCAGTTTCACCAAGTATCTGAACTTTGCTGTAACAAGCTTTAATCTCAACTTTTTTTTTTTCATCAACTGGACATTCAATAAAACTGAATTCTGCTCCTGAGAGAATTTATACAAAGATAAAGAGAAAAGGAGCTCAAAGCTTTAGCACTGCAAATTAATCAAAGCAGAATAAAATGAGATCGAATGAAGAGTAAAAGCCCTGATTCATCTTTCCTTATTACACACACCTATGTGAGGCATCTGTGGTAGGAGTCTTCTTGCCCTCCCTGCTGCCCAGGAAGGAGAGGGGAGAATTTACCTTTTGTAGATGGCAATCTCCATTTAATAGAGAAATGAGGTCAAGTAAGTTTCATGTGTGCCTTAAAGTGCAGAGACTTCAAAGAATACTGGGCTCAGCTTGCTTCCCAGGTTCTCAGAAGTATGAGAGGTTTAAGGCAATACCTTAGCCTTACCCTTTCCAAAGCACAAACAGGCTGAAAAACCTCAGAGGTGATGGCAAGAAAGTCTTGGTCTGGCAGCCAGAAGGGACTCTACAGAGTTGTTCCAACTAAGAAACTACTAGAAGATTGCTAGACTAGGAGGAAGCATGCCTGCAAGAATGGGATAATTTAGTTTTATTTCCGTTCTTTCTCATTTTGCACTTTCTCCATTAATAAAGTATATTTTTCATTCTAGCTTCTATCTTTTCAAAACCCAATTTCAATGGCTATGAATGCTTTTGGTGTTTTTGATCTGCTTGCTAAGAAAAAAATTGTGGGTAGCTCTGCCTCAAAGCTCTGTCAGACTCAGTGTTTGCCTTCAGTTAGTATCAGTAACATCCATTTTCAACAAAAGGTAGCTTGATGGTAAGTAAACTAACAGATGGGAAGAGTTACATGGTCAGTAAATGGAGGATGTAAACCAGGTAACTTGTGTACTGATTGATAAAAGAGTATCAAAAAAGTACTCAAAACCCCACAGAATTCAGAATGGACCCATGAGATGCTGAGTGAAACACTTTTAATCTGCACTGAGCTTGCTTAGATGCTACATTACAAGTAAGGTTGTGGATATTGGTTTAAAGTTAGGTTAGATACGACTAATATCATGACTGGAGCTTGCAGTCATGGTATTGACTGAACAGAAGGGAATCCCCCCCCAAAACACTGCCATCTTAGGAGTCACATAACAAAACATCACACAAACTACTTCCCATTGCATCCCTGTATCCTAGTAAATACTATATTTTCATTACTAATGAGAGGCCACAAGCCTCGTATCATGCTAAATAGGCCTTAGGGCTTGTTGTGTGTTATTTGGACTTGCTCCAGTTTGCTAGGAGCTTTACTTTAGCTGGTCCGGCTGCAACAGCAACTGTCTAATGACAAGATGGCTACGACCTTAATTTGTCTGAGTTACGTTTCACCTTGTATAATTGTATGGTATAATGCCCATTCTTCAAAATTTTGATATATAAAGGCACAACACTAATTGCACCGTGTAGACTAATAAATGTCTGACTCCAGATTAATAATGCAGCTTATAGGAGCACAGGCCTGGGGTGACAGCAAGGTTTGGGCACAGGACGATAGCTGAGGCCCCAGGGATACCAGCAACTTGCTGGTCAGTTACTGACACTGATGAAAACTCAGGAGCTGGGCAAAATAAGTTTTAGGGGCAACAGAAGGAACAAAGAACAAGAATATATCACATGTGAAGTGTATGATATCCAGTCAAGTCTTATGCAACACAGAGCTGCTGACCGGTGAGGAAAGAGCAAGGCATGCTAGAAAAGCTAAAAAAGGCCCCAAGCAGATCCTGAAGCAAAGAGGAAGGAATCATCAACATCATCCACCTCCCAGAAAGGAGTCGTCAAAAACTCTCATCACAAATACCACCCTCTCCCAGCAAATTCCTCAGGACACTGTCGACTTGCTGCAATGTCCCTGGAGTGAAAGGTCTGCCCGCAGCTGCTGCAGGGGACCATTATGCCACAGTTTTCTGTGGCATGTATAGATGAAGGGGTAGCTAGCGGGAGGTTTTCCCTGGATAACAAATGTTAGCTGCTGTATTGTTACTGAGATTTCCTTTGTATTAATTAGACAGTGTAGACTCTGTCAGTATGGATTGAACTGGGCTAATAGTAATAACCAACAATAAATGCTTGGTTTGTATATAAGGTGTGGTCCCCTTTCTGCCCATGGCAAGATTTGGGTTGTAACACCTGAGCTTACAATGCTAATATCCTAGCTTATATCACATCCAATTTTCAGCTGCTATCCGGTCCTACAGTATCAAAGCAACAGCTTGTTGCTTACCTGCCTTCACTGGCTCGTGCAACTCCAGGTGCTGGGGATTCTCAGAGTCCGAGAGCATGTTCAGGTCCCTAAAGAAAGCGATGAGAAGCCTGAGACAAAAGAAACTCTTTCCTCATACCCTCATTATTATATTAAGTAGATAAATGAATAGTGGTTCATGACAGAAAGCAGCTCCCAAGCATGGCCCCTTCTTAGCTGTTTGTATTTGCAATGCTGTCAAAGAGCTGAGAAGAAAAGGTTCTTTTAAGGTGAAATCTTTAATGGATTGAATGTAAGTTTATACGTTTCTCGTGATGCTTAAATAACTTTTATCTAAAGGATACAGATTTCAGTAAAAGTCAAGTTAGTGCTAAATTATCATCTTTCTCTAAACCCAGTAAATTCAGTGAATTGTATGTGTACCAATGAGAGGAGATTGTGGCCTGACAATGGAGATATCATTGTTTATAAAAGCATAATTACTAATATCTGCCTCAGCTTGTCTTTCCTTATGACTTTAGAAATAAAAAAGAACAGACCTCCCACACTCACAGTGAACTCTTGCTAATTATTACATTGATGCTTCGTGCTAACAAAGGTTCCACCTTAACAACTGTAAATTTAAAAAAATAATAATAAAAAAAAAGCCATGAAAAGCCAAAAAAAATGGAAACAGAAAGATGGGGAAAAACTCACAGTCTTACACATATTTCTGCTTCCCCACTCTGTTGAATAATAATGCTCTGGACTTCTTCATAAGTTTTCCCAGTCAAGGGGATGCCATTCCATTCCAGCACCTGCATTCCTAAGAAGGCAAAAGCAGCATGAGGTCAAGTGCTGAGATTTTGAGAAAGGCATCAGATAGACTGCTTTGACAAGAAGATTTGATGTGACATTCAGTGAATGTTGTTTAAATGGCACAACACATTAGCAAAGACCTTTCACTTCACACAGATTAGACTGTTGAATGTTATTGTCCCATCAGCTATAACTTACCTGTTGAAACAAGTCAGGAGATTAATTCCTTTCTGATTCAAACTATACATGCACTCTCTACAGTCTGGGTTGCATGATACTAAAAAACTTTTGCAATATCAAAAACATGCACACTTACCAACATGGCAAGGAACCAAACATTTTATATATCAGACATTTCCTGGCCAGCCATGGTCTTGGAAGATAACTGTTCCCTACAGTGGCACATTGCTGTTAAGAAGCTGAGCCTCAAAATGGGACTAAATTTGTGAATGTAATTTGGTAATTAAAATACATTTTCTTTACTTTGTCACTTAAGAAAACACAAGAAGATGAAGGCAGTTGGGCAAATTGATTTTAAGTGAAAAATGTACCTCCACATTTCAAACATCAGCCTGGAAATACTCAGGTTTAAATTCTTCTTTCATATCTTCTCTCATGAAAAAGTGACAAAACAGCTAAACATAATTCATTGTCGAAGACAGGAACAGAGCTATGATAAACAGGCTAAAAAATACTGTTTACTGATCTAATCGGTTGTGTCTTCCAGGTATCCCAGGACTGAGCCAGGAGACTCGGTGTGGAGCAAGGTATCACTCACTACAAGGAAGTTTCATGCTCAGTATTTGCAGAGTCAATCCCTCTATAAATCATGTGAGGTGTATTCTGATAAGATGAGAAATCTTTTGGTTACAGTAAAATGCTTACAAAAAGCAAACTGTAGATTCATATCTGGGAGTTACAACTCAGGTTTTGAGAGCTGCATTCATATTTTGAAGTAGTTAGTCATAAGGATGACTCCAAAGAGATTAACTTCTATGAGTCTATGATTCTATGATTCTCAATAATGTACAAACGTCAAAATGCAAACCTCAGGCTCTAGAGGAAAAAATTGCTTAAAGGGACAAGATACTGAATTCTTAATAGTCCTCTAAAAGCAATGTATTACAAAACATCTGAAAAACACATCATTCACACAGCAAGGAAAACCACAAACACTTAGCTTGCTACCACTTACACAGATATAACCAAGTCTTCAACTGGGTCATATTTTTATTTCAAAATCCTGTGCTGTTGCATATAACAAATAGGAAAAATAATGAAGTGAAATGTGGAGATAAACTCATAGGAAAACAAGCTGCTAAATAAAATATAATGAGAATTGTTCATGGAATAAAGCAGATGAAATTATCTGACAATGAAAGAATATGAGAAATAAAGACTATAAGTTTATATTACAAAAATTTCCATAGGATTCCATGAATTAGGATTTGAAATATCAGATTTGCTCATAACTTTTCTCAGTAAGAATTTATCATTTTGTTTGCAGCAATTTACAGAAATACAGACTGTGCAGAATGACTAAAAAGTGATGCTCAGAAGGCAGTAAAGCCAGCTGCTTACTGCCAAAATAGATTTGCCTTTTCCTAAAATTTAGCCCCTTTCATTTACCAGCCATCATTCAAAAGTATGATGTTGCTTTTGCTTGTTAGAGCAGATCTGGTTTTAAGCTCAGTTCCTCTGGAATAAAGCAGCAGTAATTATGAATAAATGCAGCTCCCCCTGATTTTCTGCCATACGAATTTAATAGCATGCACTCTGTCTTTAGCAGGCTTCTATAAAGTAAGGAACTGAAGTTATTTTTGTTTTCCTATCAGTGTGTGCCTTCATAATGCTATCGTGGCATAGCATGTTGAGTAAGATGGTACGAACCTCTCGAGTAAGACGAGCCAAGCCACCACTTCTATGTACTGGCAATGAACAAGAATAAAACTAGAAAGTTTTAGATATTTGAGAAAGTGGTTAACATTCTTTTGTTAAAAAAAAAAAAAAAAAAAAAAAAAAAAAAAAAAAAAGAGCTTTGTTGACAAAATGCATCCAGCTACCATCCAAGGACTATCACATCCTGCTTGCATGGCTTCAGAAGAAAATTTACCACGGGAGCAGTAAGGCTATCATCAACGACTTGCTTTGATTTAAAAGACCAGCAGGAAAAGCCTAGCTGAGTACCACCGCAGTGCTGCAATTTGGAAATCAAGTCTAATTTCCACTGGTGAGAGTTTCACTACTGAGTGCAACGGCACTGCAGTCACTCACTTGGTCAGTAAGGCCAAGCACAACGTGAACAAAGCAGCAGACTGAAAGGAAATTGAATCTCAACAGCCTTGGCTCACACAGAGATCCATTTAAGCTGTCAGTATAGGCGTATTTTCGTTTTATTGGCTGCCTTGTGGATTCATGAATGTTTAAAATCAAAGCAATTTAAACATGACTTAATTGATCTGACTGATAGCCCTGGGGTCTAAGGAAAGAGTTTTTAGGCAAGAAGCTGATTTCTCTTTTCTTAAGTAGTAACTGCTAAATACCTTTTGCTGGAAAAAAAAAATGTTCCAAAGAAAACATTTAGGAGGAATGTGAGTCTAATCAACAAAAAGAGAAAAAAAAAGTACCAAGAAGTCACAGGAGACTGGTGATAAAAAAGTTTTTTTGCCCAAAACCCAGTCACATTCTGTAACTGATCTTTGGTAGTCAGGACATGTTATTCACATTTCCCAAACTTTGTATGCTTCAAATCACCAGTTTAGTAGACAAAAAACAAACAGGGGAACAAGAAAATTTACATTGCTCCATGACAGCTTTGCTGACTGAAGAAGAACTAGTAATTGCCCTGATAATCGAATCCATAATTTCTTCTAGCATTTTTTTTTAATTTTATTTTATTGGGATAGCTACATCCTGCATTGATGGTGAGCAATGACTTATTTTTAGCAATATCAGCTCCCACAGTCAGCAGATCAGGTTTATACATCAAGATCTCCTCCCTGCTCCACTAGTGTGCTGACACACATGATTTGCTCAGTCTTTTTGGTATCTACTTTATGGTGACATTTAGAACCTGGAATCAGAAGAAGTTTATATTTTTCCACTGATTACGAAATGATTAATCCAGGGAAGGAACCTCACACATTTGTAAATGCTATGGAGACATCCACATTTAGCTAGATTAATACCATACTTTCCCTTAAAAAAAAAAACATGTTACAGTCCTACTGAATTGAAAGAGAGAAAGAAGCCTATTGTATTCATATATTCTTCCATATGCCTCTGTTATTGACCACAGGAGATGTTATCAAAACCTAAGCACACCTTTCCTCTGACACAGTATAGCCATCATGTTCTTTAAGTACCAAATAAATATCTCAGTCTCCTGTATTTGTTATAGTTGCTGCTCTCGGTGCTTAAACGAAGAGCTTGCTCCTGGAGGGAGGGTCAGTGCTTATGTTGCAGAAGCGAGGAAGGGCCCACGTTTCACCAAAACCCTCATGGGAAGCAGAGGGTGGAATTTTGTTATATTGCGTCATATTGCCATATTTAACACATGCAGCTTAATGCTGTTCAAGATTGCCAGGCTCTTTTTAGCAACTAGTAAAGTGTTAACGTTTATAATTTTTCTTTAGGCATGAGTAGGCCAATTATCTGTTAACTGATAAAAATAAAACCAGAAGACTCTGCAGAACTGATTTCCTTTTTCTGACATTTTGACTAGTCATTTGACAGCTTGTGAAATGGAAGCTAAGTACCGGTGAAACTTGAAATCTGCTTTTAACAGTGGGGAGTCAGGGACTATTAAGAAGTAACTTCTACGAGTCCAGGGATGAAAGTACTTGAAATAATTACCTGGGGTCCCTGGGGAGCATTCAGCATGCTTTGTTGATCCTGGAAGATCTGTGAAATTTTGGGGAATAGAATTTTGGGGTAGAAAGTTTTAATAACGTGGGAAAAGATGAGTTCAGATTCAAACCTAGGGCCAGACTGGAGCTTACACCACCATATATAATTTCTCAAGAGCCTGAGTAAATCTGTGTCCAAATATGAGGAGCTGGTCTACTGAAACTTGCTCGGACTGACCACATGGTTTGAACTGGTAAACTTCTGCTGATAATTTTCACTGATCATGCTAAACAACTGTCGTGGTTTAACCTCAGCCAGCAACTAAGCACCACGCAGCTGCTCACTGACTTCCCCTCCCGCAGTGGGATGGGGGAGAAAATCGGGAAAAGAAGTAAAACTCGCGGGTTGAGATAAGAACAGTTTAATAGAACAGAAAAGAAGAAACTAA
>JAVJGG010000005.1:10389613-10423521 GCA_035590195.1 Aviceda cuculoides | reverse complement strand
TTGGGGTGGTTTTTTTTTTTTTTTTTTTTTTTTTTTTTTTTTTTTAAGATATCTAAATTTAAGCTACTGAAAGTCTAAATTCAGCTTAACAAAAGTCTTCCTGGGTTATCTGTATTACCCACAAAGAAGACTTTCCTCTTCCAAAAGGTCATTTGGAATAGCTAAATTAGGCTTTCCTTTTAAACTGACTTTCAGAAGAGTCATCACTGACTATGCAGGGAGAAGAGGGTAATTAAGCATGAGATGCACCTCACCAGGTTTCAGTGCCTGATAGGTACATGCCTTTACCTGAACTAGTCATTTAGGTTCAGTAGGGAGAAATAAGAACTTCAGAATGCAAAATACACATTTCTCACAGAAGATGCATGTTTGGCCAAGCAGCCATAAAGAGAACTTATACAGCTGATACTAAGTAAACCTCTCAATTGAAGAAGTCTCAAGTTATATTCCTAATGTTTGAATACCTTTTTCTTTCCTGTTCTCTACCTGTTCCCACCATGAAACAGATATACTGATTATCCTTAACATTCAAAGGCTAATACCTTGATTTTCAGCACAGCTTGAAACAAAGATTATTATCCCCAAACCAGAAATTCTGGCAGTAAATAATTTGGTCTGTCTTTTACTCTGAAGTGACAAAACTTGTTGAACAAACTTCTTGGGTTCAGGATTTAATTTTAAGTTAGGAATGCCAAACCCAATGAGCCCATTGCTCGGGGTAATCTGCCAGATTCCGAAGAGGAACATGAGGGTCGGTTCTCCTCATGCCAGATGAGAACCTTATCCTCCACATTGCTGGCAGCTCTTTTCTGGACCTCTTCTTTTCCTCTACCTCTCACTCTCCTTGCTTTCCCCCCCACCTCTGAAAAAGTTTTACCAGGTTAGACTTGCTTTTCTTCTCCATCAGAATACAAACACATTTTTACAATATAAAATCTGTGTAAAAATGGAATCTTTGTTTTCAGGCCAGCCTGCCTAAAAGAATCCTTAGCATCAGCAGGTCAGTATAATCAGTTTTGCTTAAGTGGTCAAAAGCCTCTGTTTTAAAAGAGAAAAATATGCATTGTGGCAAACATTAAGTAAAAAAAAAAATATTTAGGAAGTAGAAATTAAGCTAGTCTTTCAAAACAACTTAAAAAAAAAAATGGTTTCCTTTCATTTTCTGGCTTCACCCAGTTTTCTGTTTCTATGTGTTCCAATTGCATTTTAGTAAAGAGATGTATTACTGCATTCTTTTTGCTGTAGATACTGCTTTGTGGTAAACAGAATTTGATCCTTCTTTTTCCAATACTTTTGTCAGGCTAAATAAAATTATTCTAATGCTTTCTGAGTTTGTCTAACAAGAAGTATACTCACATCTGATTTCCTTTCTTTCAAAACATCAAAGAATGAAAAATCTCTCAGTCTGAATGTCGTTTCTACCTTCATTTTTACCCCTTTTTAATATTAGTCTTTCTACTCTCATTAAAATAGTAGCACTGGCTTGATTTGGGAGACTGTCACAGAAAAACTGGCTCCTACATGGAAGATTTTGCTGACCAAGGGTTGCAAAAGTTTTTTATGAGACTTTAGTTGATAACAGAAAAAGGACTCCAGTGCAGTCCTGTTCTAAAAGATCCTTAAGTGACAAAGCCTATCTCCATCTATCATGGTTTTCTCCTCGTGCTTGGCCCTTCTTCAGCTTTAGTCTTGCTGCTCACTGCCTGTTCCATGACCCTCTTTTCACCTTTTGTCCTTCAGCTTTCTGGATCTCCAGGGGCAAGGTTTCTCCAGAGGCAAGTGCCTCCAGGGCCCGGGTTACAGCTGGAGAAATCAGTTGCTTGCTCACCCTAGCCACTCCTATCTCTCCAGCCATTTGAACAGTGACCTTACTATGGAAAGCAAAGTTGAACCTTGAACACTTACTTATAGCAGGTTCCCTGTGTACCAGGCTCTCAAACGAGAGGAAAGCCCAGGTGATTTTCAGGCAGGTGACCTCTGCTCCGCTCCTTGCACTAGAGCCTGTGCTGAATATGTTGTGTCACTGCCTGCACAAAGTACAGCAGCAAGTGCAGGACGTGTCTGCTCTTTCCTATTCTGTTGACCATGTGCCCAGTCTTCTACAGTGCTTAAGAACATACTGTTCTCTCCCAGGAGCTCATTGCATATGTATTGGACATACGATGCAATACTAGACCTCAGAAGAGCTCTCTCAAAGTGATTTTCTTTTTCTTGCTAGTAAAAAAGGGCAGAAAACCACCGCGTTTTTCGCTCCGAACCAAATCAAAAGCAGAGTTGGCTGGTTAGAAGTTTTTTCTGCCAAAGACGGTGTTATGCTTAGAGCACAGGGGTCATTAAATGTACCAGAATGCTCTTACAAGAATAAGGCACAAAGGCTTCAGATTTAGTGTTAGATACTAACAGTAATGCCTATTTGAATCAGAATCCTGCCATGACTTTTTAGGTCCATCTAGTAATTATCCAAGTACCTCAAACTTTGTAATCAATTTCTCACTTCCTAATTACTTTCAACTTCATTTTAGAAATGGATAAAATGTTTCCTGTGAAAAAAAAAACTTTGTGTCAATAAGGGTAAATATATGATGGTTTTCATTGGGAGAAAATCTTCTCCAACCTCTTCTGGAGGACAGGTTTAATCCATACACACCATGACTTCAAGAGGTGAGCATCTGCTATGTGGATCTGACCTCCTTCAGATTCTTCTCTGTAGTTACAATGTCCAATCTTTCTAAAGTTTCTGTTTAAATGATTATGTAGAGAATGATGTTTTGCTCCCAGTATAATTGAAAAAAAAAAAATTCTGCTTTTCCAGATCCTGAGAAAAGAGTTGATATTTCACTATCCACACTACTTTGCACAGAGTTCCTCTAGTATTAATTAACACTTCTATTTAAATTTAAGGATTTACAGGAAAAGTGATATCTTTGGAATAAAGCTGTAGAACAAGATTACAGCACAGTCACATTTTAGCTATTTTCTGGAAGTGTTCCTGAGGTATGAATACCAACATCTAAAAAGCTGCAAAATAACCCGCAGGAGAAAAGTAATTTCTGCTTTTGAAATGGCAAAATATCAAATGACTTGTAGACAAAAAGTTCCCGCTTTCAGACTTCATCATCTGTATCACATTTTCAGGGCTAGAACCTAGGAATGAAATCTTGCTCTTATTATGTAGGGTAAAATTTTCTTCATCTGCTTTGAAGTCAGGTTTTCACAATGGGCCTTCCTAATAAATTCATTTGAGCTAAAGAAAACCTCTGTCAGTAGATGACAGCAGGAAGGCTTTTTCTTTCTGAAGGCAACTCATTAAAAAGTGTTGCAGCCACAAATGCGTAACCAGTGCTGCAGTTGGCATTGGTCTTGTTGCAAGTAGTGAAATGGAGTGATGTGTCGTGGGTCTCATCTAACACGTTGTCAGATGTATCTCGTGTAGATGCCTATAGCAGATCTCAGCACCTGAGTCTCCTTTCACTGTCAATGGACAAAGATCATCACTGTAAGCTAATGATGTAGCCTATAAATATCCTAGCTATATATAACCTATACCTATATATAGGGTAAGACGAGTTATTCTGTTCCTCAGGAATGTCTGTTTTCTCCATCACCTTTCAAGTGCTTTTTGTGGTGGCCCTCATATCCTGCATTTGGCTTGATGAATTCTTTTCTCACTCTCCAACTACACTTTCATGATCAGCCTACATTTTCCAATTGCAATTGCACTTCCATTTCATCACTGCAGTGCAGCTCCAAGGGTTCTCTGACAAACAAATCCCAGAGCGGTTTAGCATCTGTACCTGTAACATATTGCAGACACAGAACACTGAAATACATTGTAAAAATTCAGATTTTATATGGAACTTTGACGTATTTGAGTGAAAGCACAAACTGTGCAGTCCAAGAGCAGATGTTCATTAATCAGCCTTGTATCATATGTGTTCTTTACTCTTTATTGTGCTGTTTCAGAAGCATATTTCCAGATTAGCTCAGTTATCTCCAAGACAGCTTGAGTCTTCTATTGTCTCATCAGTCTAATAATACAGTCAAATTCTTACCTTTTGGAGAAGATATTTTGTCTGAGCAGTTCCATCTGTGCTAAAACTTATCCATCTGGCATCCCTGAAGACAACTCAGTGTCATAAATATTACTACAAATTAGCATAGTTTGAAAACTTGGCTCCAAAAGAAGGTTTTAATTAACTATATTTACTGAATGGTCTTGGGATGTGTTTTAAGACTACTTCCTGCAGAGATGAAGGTAAACAGAGACTTTGATGCTTCATGTGTGCATTTGCATGCGTAAACATGTCTCCTATGATCTTTTTCTTGTCCAAAATGCAGTTTTTATTTTCTTATTCCAAATGGAATATTCAACAACTTAGTCATTGCCAGTAAAACTTTTGGGTGCCTTAACTCTTCAAAATAAAATGTCAATAGCTGGGTTTTTTTAACACATGACTCAGGGTAAAAGTGCTATTGCCAAGGTTTATCAGTCGTTAAACTTTCATTCAGTGAAGATACAATCTGTTTGCCTGGGAGTTGAAACAAGAAAGAACGTGTATTCCAAAGTGCAAACAAAGATCTCATATGATTATAGTGCTGACTTATCTTTGGTAAAAATACTTCCTAGAACAGTGATGGATTGCCAGGCACATACTTATGGACAGGTATTCAGTTGGTAAATTGATGAAGGTTCTCCTTTTGGCAACAGCCAGTGTTAGGTGTAGGATGAACAGCAGTAGAAAAGAAGCCAGTTTTTGGAGAAAGGGTAAAAATAGCAGCAGAAGATAATAAAGGGCAGCTGGAACTACTCCTTGGTAGCTAGACAGATGGAAATTAATTCAGACAGTTTCAAAAGTAAATTAAATTATAACACTCAAGTACATGCAAAAATTAAGAGACTGAGCAACAAAAGACATTAGGAAAACCTAAAAAAAAATTTAAAAATTAATCAACAACTGCTTAGCTTTGCTGCTTTAGGCGAAATAAATCTCCATATGGACCAACACCAAGATAAGTAAATATGGTAAGGATACTTCAGATTTATATCATGTAACTAGTACTGTACACTAAAAGACTGATCCACCTGCAAAATCTCACACACTCAATAATGTTTTCTGGAAGACAAAAAGAATATTGCTTCATAGAAGGATACTGGGTCAGGTCCTCAGCTGATGCAAATTGGCTTAGCTACCTTGATTTCAATGGAATTATGCCAGTTAATTCTGGACTAGATCCTCAACTGAAGTTTTTACTTGTAAAAGATTCAAATGTTTCATTTAATGTCTTTTGTGTTGGAAAAATTCTCTCTTTCACTCTTTCTCCATAGTTCTGATTTGGTCCTTTAATTTTCTCAACCTCTTTTTGCAGCTATTAATTCCTTCTGCTGAATTAATTAAATTAGAACAAATATTTTCCAGGAATATATAATAGGAATATGAAATGTATCAGTTGAGTTCATTTGCAAGGCAGAGCAATCCCAGTCAAAATGGTATTTCAGTTACTTTTTTGGGGAATCTACAGTTACACTGGTATTTGTCTTTTACTTTTTGGAATCTGGAATTGACTTTTTTAATAATTTGGGGTTTTTTTGTGAAGCCCTTGACTTGACTCAGTACTGTACTATGTGAGATTTGATGTCAACGTAATAACCTGCTATATATATATGGTCAGCCTCTCTTTTGAGTTTATATCTGAAAAAAGAATATACTTTTAATATATAATTAGAAAATATATAATATACAACATATTTGTAAGATATAATAAGTGGTGAGATTAGGAATGATAGAGCAAACCCCATTATATTACCCAAGGTCTTAAGAAATGGGACATGCAGTTCCTGGTTCAGAGGTTTTCTATATTATCCTTGGAAACTTCTTACTCTCTTTGCTTCAGTTTCCTTTTACTTCAGTTTAATTAGTCATATTTTCCTTCTTTATCAATAGCTAGTGAGGATAAAGTTGCTAGGACCTGAATTGTTAACTTGACATGTACAGGTGAAACGTGATTCATCTCACCCAACTTTGCCTTCTGTGTTGGGTCCTTCAGTGCTGTAGTCTTTAGTCTTCCTTCATAGACAACAGAGGAAAAGGTACTTCCAGAAGATGTTTGTTCCCACCCATCTCATATTCCTCTACTATATCAAGGTGAATCAATTCCTGGGATGTCCATTTTGTTCTCCCTGGGCTAGAAAGAGCCTAGATTTCTAAACAGCTTAAACTTTCAAATAGCTGAAATTAGAGGACATAATCACACATATGTTAGTTACATGTACAGCCAAATAAACAGCTTTGAGAAGACTAATATTTATAAATTGTGATATACATAAAGCTACTCACATAATCACTAATGTTCAGTGCTGGCTGGGAATTTCCCAACAATTCATAGCAGAAGTGTCTGAAGGAGGAATTTGAGAGGGGACAGACGATTGCAATATGCTGTCGTTCAGGTCAAACTTGAGGGAATATTTTGCAGAAGATTAGCCATGAAATATCTCTTTATTATAATCTCCCAGTTCTTAGACATGCCATGTGTCAGTGTTTCTGACTTGAAGGGGGCAAAATATTCATGGCTGCAAGCAAAAGCTATGTGGATGATGATAGGCATCAGGAAGACATACAATGAAATTTAGTTTAGAGAACCATTACAGATCTGTTCTGAAGGCTTGAATGATGTGTCACCCTTAAGATCTAGAAACTTGCTTGTTTCATGGCCAACCCATAAAAGTGATCTCTCATGCCTAGAGGGATTCATCTGTGCCTCTTGGGGTTTTTTAACTTTTTCAATAGTTAGGTTATTGGACAGGCCATAAACTTAAGACCTCTGCCTGGAAGGCAGACGCTCTCTGTTTGACCTGTGATTGCTCTGTTTTTGCCAAAAGAGGTTGCAGGAGCAATGTACAGATAAGTTAGGCCTCTGCCAGTAGGACACAATTGCCTGACCTCAACTTGCTTTCCTATTGCTGCAGCATATGCCTGGGAATTAAATCTACTTTTTTAGTTACCTTGTCATTCTTCTTCACAGACTGTTTCAGGTTGGTAAGAGGAAGTTTTGTGTTCCCTTCAAATCCAGAGTTCCTACAAGAGTTCTTGGGCAGATCTTGAAGGATAGATATGTGCATATAAAACATATATGTATTCTTTTTCACCATGATTCAGCTCCAGCATTTTTATACAGTTTATTGGAAGTTAATCTTCAAACTACTTCAGTTCTCAAGTGTTTTTTGCCTTTTGCAATCAAATCTTTCCCACACTCAAAATTAAATGTTGTCTGGAAAACAAACAAAAAACCCATGAATCAGTTTCTCAACTTATAATGGTGTTCAGGAACTACTGTGCTGAGGCAAGGTATAACTACCACCAACCCCCATTAGCATCAACTAGCACAACATATATTCCCACAAATCATATAACCAGGGTAGAATGCACTCTTCCCTGTTGTTTAATGAGGTCTAGAACAAATCTAGGAAATTACCTGATCCTTTATCAAGAGCAGGACAATCAGTGTTCTTCTTGGGGGGATAGACAAGCTTGCATGATTTACTTTACTTTGGTAAAAACCCAAAGACTTTTAAACCTTCAAAGTTATGGTCATTCACCAAGAACAGGATAAGCCTGGTGATGTGCTCAGGCAGTGGTATTGTTTATTCTTTTGATTTTTCATTTTTCTTCCTTTTTCTTCCCACTGACTGTAACAACTACTTTTAGAAGTTAATAATCTACATTCATGCATTTGACAACATGAAATACAATACTTTCATCTGCATGGCCATATAAAGCACTCTGTTTTTCCCAGTCTTCCCTTTCTGCAGGAAATGGAGAGAAATCCAGGCATTTAGATACTGTCAGCTATAGGTGTTAATTTAGTTTCCATATAGTTAGGGCTGCCTTTACTGACAAAGTTTTCTCCTTGTTTATTACAAATTTAGACCCTTATCACTGTACCTAATGCTTTATCTTTACAAATTGGAGCTGTGAGTTTCATAACCTGTTCTGCTGAAAGCAAAATGGTAAGGGGAGGAAAGTATCCCACATCTCAGAGGAGAGTTGTGTAATAGCCCAAATCTCAATGCTTACAGAACCAGTGTCGACAAATTAGAAAACTTGAGCTCCAAAAAATAGCTTAAAACCATTAGCATTAGCAGTTACATTTACATCTCTCTTCTCATTTTTTTGTGATGTGGTATTTTTGACTGTCTGGGGTTTTTTGTTATTGCTATGTTTACTATATCTTTGTGTTTCTTCAAGAGCTAAAAAGAAAGGCATAAAATCCTACACTAATTTGCATTTTGTTCTTGTGTTTTTATCTTTGATCAGTATTCTGGATTGTCTCAGCTAGTGTTAGGGATCCCAGCAGGTTTAGGACATGGTTGGACTTGCAGTGTAGATACAGATCTACAGCATCAGGCTTATTTTTTCCTAACACACCACTCTTGGGAGGTCTGCTATGCTAAAGCCTACTGACCAACTGAGTGGGAAATTATAGAGCTCTAAAATACTGCTATCCTAACAGTAATCTTCTGGAGCTTATAATTTATATATTAGCCAAGATTAACTTTATCAAACTGTATATTTGAATGGAATTTTCTGCTTCATTCTGAAAATCAGACTCCTCTTTGAAGCTCCGTTACTCTCACCCATGTGTTTTCTCCTCTGGCTTTCCCCTGCCTTCAGAGATGATATACTGGGTTTTTACTGCAGGTCTTCATGCAAGTCAACAGTCACTGATGTCCTAAAATTGGAGATGGAGTCATATTAAGAATTCTGAAAATGTGAGTATAAAACACACTTTATGAATAATATAATGAATACTTTAAATACACCTTCTTTACACCTTACCACAAACCTCAGTGCATTGATAGGTTTTATTAGCTTTCCATGGAATCTCTTAGGTGTTTTCATCCATCAAATTTAGAAATAAATATCTGAAAAAATATTTTAAATTAAACCCACTGTAATATTTTAAATTACCGCCCCCCTCATCTACACACACACACTGCATTAACACTTCTGCGTTACTTCTTTTTGACTGAAACTGAGAGCAGCTCCAGACAAGAAACCCCTGGATTAACTTTACCCTTGCACACAACTTCTTCTTCTTGGTTCTAACTCACTGCTGACTAATCAGCTCTCTGGCAGGGTCTAGGGTATAAAAAGCATCAAAGCAACTTAAAGTCACTTTTGTTCTCCCCTCACTTGTATGAGGAGCTACAAAATACACAATCCAACCCATTGTGCTTTATACCATTTCATAACCAGGCCTCACCCAGTTTTCCTGTCACTAATGGCAGTAAAAGGGTCTTGACTAACTTGGGAAAAGTATGGCCTTAAATGCTGATGGTTTCCTGAACACAGTTCAGACAGTACATACACTCAACCTTTGTGTTTCCTGGGACATTGCCCTAACCACCAAGAAAAGTACAAAAACTTCATTCAGATTTCTTTTTTTTAGTAGCAGAAAGGGATATTATGTAACTTTGGAAATTTGATAAAGATTCAGCTTCAGAGATTGGCTAGTTAATGGAAGCATTCTGGTTTCCTCAAAAGAACTATGTCTTTTTGCAACAATCATGGCTGAGTTGTTCCCCAGGGCTTGAAGTCCCCTTCTGTACTGCTGAAAGGATAATATTTATAACAGAGACCTGTTATTCATCCCCTGCCCTTATTTATGTTGTACACTTTGGATAACAGTCAACCAGTAGCGGAAATTGTCAAAGCTTTGCCTATCTTTTAAGCCCTGGGTAAGGATGGAAGGGGAACAAGAAGCTTGAGTGAAGCACTGAATATGATACACTCTGCTGCTGTGCAAAGTAGTTATAGACACATTAATATGCTTCTCTGGAAATGCTTTTGACCTCAAGGTGTTCAGAGCCTCAATTTAGTACTGCTTTTGCCATGAGTAAGAGGTATTTGGCTATGGAGTCTTCTCTGAGGCACTGTAGAGTGACGACTATAGTTTATTTACAGTGTGACATGTGGCTTAAGGAAACACCCAGAAATACACAGCTGGAAGAGGAGAGAATGTCAGAAGACAAGGAAGACTGGATTTTTCACAGGTGAAATCCTGAGCTTGGGGAAATACCACGAGGAGGAAATGTCTGTACTAAGTCTGATAGGTAATTATGACAAGAAGAGAGAATTTTTTTTGATGGTATACTTCTAGCTGGGATGAGAGTGATGCCTGATAGGTGAGGTGACTTGTTCACATTGTGTTTAATATTTTTGGCATAGCTCAAAGAAAGTATAGTCCTCTTCTCTAGGTTTTTAGCAATCTCTTAGGCTCTGGGCCACCCAGTTTCACCACCCAACAAGTTCCCTGTAGGCAGCAGTGGGGGGTACTGGAGGGATTATTCTTCAGACAGCAACAACACACATTTTTTTCCAGATAGGTCAGTGGTTCTCAAACTAGTTTTTCTTTGCTTCTCAATGGGAGGCCTTGGGATAGGACACAGTAATAATGGTTTGGCTCTATGACTCCCAGGAACTATAGCCCCTATCTGCTGCTTCTGCTTGTGCGGTCCATCTCTGCCCCTAATCAAAATGACTTCTGCAACAGATTCTTCCCCTTGACTCTAACTGCCACTGCTTCTTGTGGGAATCTGCCTGGCGATGTGCCCCCTCTTCTTTTCTCTCCATCCTCTTCCCCCTAGTTTCAGAGCTGGGATCTTAAGACAGGTTTTTCTGGTTTTGTTTTGTTTTGTTTTGTTTTAAAATTATTTATTATTTATTTATTTATTCTGAATTGAAATTAATTGGTCCCCTGAGACTTGCAACTTCCTCAGGGACTTTGGAGTTGATCTGGCGAAGCATTTCAGACTTTCTGCCTTGCTAACATCTTCTTTATTTCTCTCTTCTCTCTTTGTTTTTCAACTTCTCCTCCATCTTCATAATGTTGGAGTGACAACCTTGGGGGGTGGGGGAGGAAAGGAATAGACCCTCTTTTATTCTCTCATTTCTCTCTTTTACCTCTACTACCCTTGTTTTAACACTAAAAGAAGCCATTAGGGTGTTGTTATTTTCATTCGTTGGCACAGATTCAGAGTTCTGAAAAGTACCAAGATGTTGCTGAAAGGCATCTCTATTGCTGTCAAATGACTTATTGGTACATGAATGGCTAAAGCCCTCGCTGAAACTGTCAGGTGTTCTAAACACACATGGAAGTGGTCCCTATTTTCTTGCTTTCTTTTCAGTTCCCTTTCCTCTGAAATACATGGTATTCTACCAGTTTTGAGGAATTTTCTCCAAAAAATCAAAACTGAGTCAGTTACATTGTTGAAGAGTGGTGAGATGATATCAAGAATACATGGATGATATTAAACTGGCCTGGCCAATATGACATATAAGTATTTACAAACAAATACACATTTTTATCTGAATACAGAGTATTAATATTAGATAGTAAATATTAAACTTCACATAGGTTACTAATTTCTCCTTGATATTAGGGCAGCAGCTTTATTCACAGGATGATGGCCAGACCTTTATGCTTTTAGTCAGTGATCATATTTTCTTGCACATATTTATAAATACACATTAGACTTAACAAGCAAATGAACAATATTAGACAAACAATAAATTTAAAACTATTTTTCTGCTCCTCCACTATGCAAATTTTTTGACTCTAAAGATGATAAAACCTTCAGATTTCATCACAAAACAAGTGACTAAAAGGCAGATGAACATTTTTTATGCACATTTTGAAGTTACTGTGTTTCCAGCATAAAAAGGTTTCATATTTCACAGAATGTAAGTCCAACAGCATTAAAGGAACTTCTTGGTGGAGTGGAGGTTATGGCTTAGCTGGCATCTTACCTAAGAGAGAAAACATGCTGGCAAAGTTGAAAGGACCTTCTGGAATTAAACAGAAATGTTTACAAAAGGTTTAAAACAAGAGCTTAAAGAGAAAGGGGAGAACCTTACCAGAGAGAATATATTCTTTATTCTGTGTTGAAAAACACAATTAGCAGCAAGGGTGTTCAGTTAAAATTCATATGCTGAACAATATTCCCTGAAATTGGAGTACTAGCAAGTACACTACAACTAAAGCCCTGAGGTCATTAAATAGTAATGATGACAAAAAAGGGTATCAGTATGTTAGCTCTGTTTAAACTCTTAAACTTGTGAAATATAAATGAATTTTTCATCCATTTAATGTGAGTGCATGAAGAAAGAATGCTCTGTTAGGCAAATTCATAACTTTATCTACAAAGTCTATCTGTATCTTAAAAGAGCATGATGTTTTTATGCTGGCTTTTCCAGAAGAAACAACTGGAAGATATTGGTGATGATGAACTTCATTGTGAATGCTGAAATATTGAGACACATTCATAAGCTTTGCTATGAAAGTACACTTTTGAGATGATAATTCTTACTAGCCATAAAAATCACTAAGCCCCAACTCTATCTTCTGTGTCTAATACTGCCCAATGCACTGTCAGTCATTATACTCAATACTGGGATTTTGACATTTTCTACATGACTGAAGGTGCTTATATGACTAATTCAAACTCATTAAAATACTGCCAGCTTCTAACCTTTATAGACAAAAGGAGGAAGTGCCTAATACAGATGCACTTAACCCAGTTTAACCTTCATTTAACTTGTGGAAATAAATCACTGTAAAGAATCGGTTTGTGTGTGTGTCATTGGTTTAAATATGTTGGATACAAAACCCATTTAAACCAATCCAACACTTCAAACATTGACCAGGCTTTAATCACGCTCTCAAGCACTGGCAAGCTAGGGCTTTAAATTCTAAGAGCATGTCTCAGTGGAAACATTTGAAGACCTAGCTAGTGGAAATAAGCTATCAGATCTCACATTAAATAGGAAATATAAATGTGCAGGGAAAGACCATGACTATCCTGAAAGTCTAACAAATTAAGGTACTTGTTTATTGTTTAAGAGAAAACTTTCTAGTTCTGTAAGTTGTTATAAGCCCAAGTTAATAATCCATGATATTCACTCCATCTCATGCAACACTTCTAGTTTTATGTTAAATTGAGGTGTACAAGCACTTTTTAACTTTTTTTTTTCTTAAATAACTAAATATTTTAGAGTTTGTATGGCTGAAGCTTGACATATTAAAATATGAGATTTGGTGGGAATTATAAATAGAAAAGCATGTTTGATCAGAAAGAAGGAAAAAAAAAGTAGTTCATCTGTTGCAGTCCATCACTTTTATATTACTAGTATCAGATCTAGAAAAATGACAATGAACTATGCTTAACATGTAATTTAAACTTGGCCAGTGTCTAGTCTGATGGCTTAATTCAAATAAATGTTTTGTGTGAGTCCTATCTTCTAAGAAGACGTTTGTAAAAGCCTTATAAATATTCATCTAAATATTCATCATGCCCATATAAATATTAATCCCAGGCCTTATAATTTCACTTATGCACAAATAAATAAATTATTGTTTGGGAGTAGAAGACAGGAATTGTTCATCCAAACCATTAATTTTTCACCATTAGACTAGTCAACAAGAGTTCTGAAAGGAATCTTCCATATGTCAAAGGAAAATGGACTTGTAGGGTAGAAATGTTTTTTTCTTTGGTGTAATAAAAGAAGACTCTGTGTTTATTAGATGTTATTCAGGGTTTTAATACAATGGATCTTCTGAATAAATCCAGGAAATATTGTTCTAGCTGAAAAACTACCAACCTTCTAATAACTTGGCTGACCATTCTAAGACTTTGTGTTCAAGCTCTGGATTCTATACTACACTGATACCAATAGTCACAGCCGTTAGTACTATTGATACCTATCTGGTTTTGGTAAATTCTAGTGCTTTAATCTCTTCTGGATATGGCTGAAAATCATAGTTTATTTGATGTTGCCTTTATAAGCTATGAGTTTAAGGATTCAAATTATTCACACAGAGTGGAAGAAAGTATATGATACAGCTGACAAAATGTAGACATCAAAATCTGTGGCTGGTCACCCGAGACGCTCTTTGCAGAGAGCAGAGTTAGTTAGCAGAGGCGTATTTCATCACATCTTAAAATAGGTTTCAAAAATAGGTCAAGTGATCACACCCTTGAAGTGCTTATTTCTGTCTATTGACATTTGCAAACTCAGCTATTGATGTCTGTTGCAGAAATCCTAGCAGAAATGTTTATACTTACATTGTCAGATGCGATTAGGAACTTGCACATAGCACTGAAGTGACTGAAGAAACATTCCTGAAGCCTCTACTCCAAATATATGCAGCTATTGAAAAGCTCTAATTATTTCATAACAGGAGTTTTAAAAGAATCAGTTTAGGGCTATAACGATAATTTTATTTGCTCTGAGTAGGGAGCAGTTCCAGTTGCACGTGCAGGGGCCCAGGTTTACGTGTGCTGATTGCAAACTTAATGAGCTGGCAATGAAGCCTGGCATGAGCGCTAATGAGGAAGAAGTTCACATTTTGTCAGTAGTACAGGCTGGACTCAGCAATGAAAGAAATGTTAAGTGATGGCAAGTATTCTACCCGATGGAGTCATGAAGAAAAGAAAGCAAGAGTAGGGCTCAGAGAAGACTGAATTCCTTAAAGTACTTAAAGAGGAAAATGATAATTAGAACAGTTAAACTGAGGAGACTGTTGGTTAGAGAGGGAAAAGAAACTAATTGTAATGGAGAACATACTAAGATGCATGAAGAGAAATCACAAGCGAGAGAAGGCCAAGGGGTTCTTTCTGGGCTGTTCAGAGTTGTTGATAATTGACAGTTCTTGGATTCAAACAAAAATTTTTGGTAGATTTGATCTAAAGATAATCCTAATAGTTTGGAGGGAGTTTTGTGAATGTAGCTGGGAACACTTATCTCACTTCATGAAACCAATATGTATTTTTAAGTGATAGCAAGTTCATTTTGGTAGAGTAGGGGAGAAAGAAGGTGTGGAAAAATGACTAATTTCCAAATGTGATAAGAAAATAAGGTAGTGTTTAGTTTAGAAGGTGTTTCTGACAACAAACTTTAATTTATGTGCCCCAAAGCCTTGGAAAACCTGAAAAAAAAAAAAAAAAAAGAAACCTTACTAAAAAGAGAATACTATGATTCTGAGGTATAATTTACCTCCATTAAGGAGGTAATACACATCATGTCTTGTTTCGAGCAAAGCCTATGGATGTACAGAGATTAGATCCAGTAGCAATTAAACTACTGCCTCTGGAACATTGTGCATTTTCAGGTGTGTAACACAGGATAAGGAAAAAATTAAATTTATTCAACTACATGAGAAAGAATGAAAGAGAAAGACAAAAATTGAAATACTTATATGTTTTTTATCCAATATTCAAAATAATAGTATCAAGACATGGGATAGAAGATGGGTGTTATTAGCCCACCCCTAGTTGTGAGGTTATAAATTAGTTGTGAAGATCTCTAAACTGTTTTGCATTGCCTCACATCTGAAACAGGATAGGTGCAAATATGTAGACATCATTGTGAATGTGGAATAGCTTAACCTGCCTAAATCCTAATTAGGCTGTGTACTCAAGTCATTGAGTGATTAGTTCTACATGCATCCAGATATGTTCAGGAGTATGGAGGACTTCTTCCAGGAGGATGGAAAAATTAATCTTTATTACTCTCAGCAACAATTTTATAAACTGGTTAGGACAACTTTCCTATTCTATTCCAAATCAAGATGATTTCTGAGGATGGCAACAAAGAAAACTCACACTGACAAAAGGTGTATGGTCCAGTTTCTGGGAAGTTATATTTTCCTGCAAGAACGGATTTAGTTCAATCAGATCAAAATCACACACTTCAAAAGTATTGCATGGATCAGAAATTCTGCAGTGTTCATTTCTGGATTTTGTTTTTCATCCTTGTTCACGAAACCCTGATGTACATGGAAACATGTCTTAGAAGCTTCGTTAAAACTAATAGTGGTTCAATTGGCCAAAACTGAGTATTTCACTGAACAGTTGCACCTCTCTTCATGAAAGACCATCCCTGAATAAAATCATGAAAGATCATGAGAGACTGAGTAAATGCAGACCCTATTCCTGTAAATTGAGGTTTGGGGCCACTGGACTCCTCACCATAAATCTAAGAGTTTAGCCCAGCTGCAGGTCTCGGGCTTCACAGATTCAGCGATACGGCCTAGCAGATGCATCCCTCTTCCAAGAGAAAACATGCAAGCTGTGGCTTGAATGTTTTTTGCAGGGAGTGGAAGCCTAGGGGAAAAAACCAATTAACCCTTTCCTGGAGTTAGCAAAATGGTCATTGAACTGGAAAAAATCTGAGTTCAATAAACCATTCCTGAGTTAATGCCATTAATTGAATTTTCCAACAAGTTCTGAAGATAAACGTGAAATAGTTCAGTTACTGGGCCTTTCAAATCATAGTGACTGAAAGGAAAATACATTTATAAATTTATTTCCAATATAAATTAACCATTTTTACTGTACACACACGGGTCCATTTAGAAGGAGAAATGAGAAGGGGTTTTGATTGTTCAACAGCCAACGGACTTATCTGCTCCCAGCAGAGTCACTTTGGTGCTGAGACACCACTCTTGTGTCTAAATGGAAAGAAAAAATGACCTGTTTCAAGAAAATTCAGTGGTTGGTCTTGGGTACTCATGAAAGATGGGACTTTACTGAGGAAGCATGTCAGCTTCCTAGATGCAATTACCAACGTGCTATATTTTCCCTTTAAATCTATTGCAGTTAAACATGAGCCTGCTTGGCAACCTATAGAAGAATTTACATAAATAGATGCAATCTGTTACAGTTACAGTAATCTACAGCGATTATTTCACAATTCAGAACTGTGGAGGCGTGGAATCCATACCTGAACCATTAAAAACCTGAAGGCATATAAACAACTTCAGTGTCAAGGAGCCTCTTTTCCCACAAAGATTCATCATAGTATTAAAATTCACACCTGAGGCTGCAGGGTAGGGATGTGAACAGCGAAATTGGAATAAAGTATACTCTAGATAGAGTTCATTCTATTAGACTGACTTGTCAGAATTATTTTCATTTTGTATTCTTTCCATAGAGCTCGATGAATGCAATGAATGCATTAAATTAAACTTGATTCTTTGTGTTTTAAACAAAGATCTGAGTACAAATAAATGATTCCAATAAATGTATGGCTGTATTTTCCATAATGCAATGACATTTTACATAGTTACCAGCTGCTCGTGTTTTAAGAAACTGCATTTTTGAAAGGCAGACTACATGTGCTCATGGAATTTATCTGGCACCCTCAGAGAAAGTCTGTCACACTAAACAAGTTATTTTTCTGTGAGTTATCTGATAAGTGGTCTATATCCTTGCAGAGGTCTCATGTAAATCTTTAAAAAATGTAAGAAAATCTCATTATGATCACAATATGGTCCTGGATGTTTTGTAAAGCCAACAACTCTTCCAGCCAATTTAATATTCCAGCCCTGGGAGGGACTCCTCCCTGTGTTTTGGGAGCCCTACAAGTTGTTTCTGAAATTCCAATATAATCACCAGTTTTATACCAGAAATCCCATGGAAGAGGCCCGATTGGAATGTGTGCATTTTAGAAAACTGTATGATTTTTTTAAGTCTTCTTTTTGTAGCTCTGTTTAGTGGAATTGACTCAAACCTCAACCTTACAAGTACGGAAATATTTTCCTTCCCAACCTGTCAAAATATGGTCACTTGTTCAACTGCAGAAAGAACATATTCATATTCATTTCCATGCTGCCTCTCATGCCACATCCACAAGGCCATCTCTTTAACTTTCAAATCATTCCTTAAAATTGTTCTCTGGGCTACTTACCCATAAGCAAGCTAACATCAAGCTAAGACCATTGACTACTATTAGGATCACCAGATTGACCAGTATTATTTCATTTCCTTGAAAGCCCTTGGCTGCCTATGCATATCTGTTTCATGAACAAATATATTTTTCAGCCTTTGGTGATGTGTATTCAAGATCTAGTGTGCTTCCTTTCTTCACACAATGTAGACACCATGGCACTTCCAAAAAATAGACTTGGCACGGCATTTAGATCAAGATTAATATACTCACATGAAAGGCACTTACATGTGAGATAGATATTTAATTTCATTTTTTATTTAGTGACAATATAGTCAACAACATCAACAGAATTTATTGAGCAGTTCGATTTACCTTTAAAGAGACATATAAAGTTCAGTTCAGTACCCTAGACTTAGGCATCTAAAGCCACTTGAGGTGCTTTAGAATATTCAAGATAAACAAACGGAACTGTTTGTAGGCAGGTATGACACACTACCAATGATCTTCTGAAGCAATACTTTAGGCCATTTCAAATGACACTGGAGATATAAACTGCATCCTTAGTCTGAAACTGAATTGCACATTTGGCATGTAAAGGGTAGTCTAGATTATGTAAATTTCTTCTGTCACTACTAGAATGAGCCAAGGTATCTGTGGCAGACAATTTGGAAAGTTTGTATGAGTGATGAACTACCTGGAACTCATTAAAAATTAGCTCAATTCAGATGTACATCCAAATTTTTTCTTTTCTGTAGACACCTTCCTGGGGTTACACAGAAGGCACATCTGTTCATTTGGTGGTCCATAATCTGGCAACATCTGTATTTCTAAAACCATTCAGTTCCAGTGGGTAATGCCTGACCCCAAGGCCAAATGGAAAGACAAGGCATATGCCTACACTATATCTACACTGGTCTATAGTTGAGTTCCATAGGCTAGGGTCTACATCTGTGTTTTCTACTGTTCTCTATTCCCTGTTCTTTTACGTAAGGCATGCAATGCTCACATCACACAGACTGTGCAGAACTGGGACCTCTGAGCTCCTGAAACTGGGTCATGTTAGAGCAGATATTCCTGTGGGCGCTCTTGCTGTTCCTCTGAATACCCTGAACCACTGACCCATGTATAGATAAAAGGTACCAGCTGGACAAGTAGCCCATATCTTTTCTTCCAGAAAAGAACACTTTCTGAAAGACTACTAAAGAAGACATATTCTGATCTGGCTGGTGGTTAAACTGGTACTGATGTAGTAATAGCTCTTTTAAAACACACTTGCTACAGGACTGTAGTCTAAATTTAGCATAGTGAATGTTTTTGTTCAAAGGCCGTGCTAGTCAACAATTTCCAGTGCTGGAAAATATTATAAAGATGACTGGGAACAGCAGGCTGTCTGTTTTTTCCAACAGCATTAGAAATTACCAGCTCTGAAATGAGACCCAGGCTCCTGATTAGCCTGGAAATGAAATAAGAACCACCTATTTCTCCAATACAGATCTTGAATTAATTCTGGCTTCTGGTTGGAAACATAATTCATTTCCCTTTAACTTTTAGATTCTTGAAAGTTTTTTTGATTAAAACTGGGAGGTGATGTGACAGGAGAATGCCAACTTTGTGCTTCTTGTTTCTTGAGAACAAGAAAACTTGTTCCCTGATAGAAGCCTCATAGGAGAAGGTCTGTACATTTGAGAAGAGAGAGGGGGAGAAGGAGAAAGGGAGAGGGGGAGAAAGGGAGATTAGTAGGAAGAGGGAGCTGAAGACAGAAGGCTATAAAGCGGAGACTAGAGAATGGTTGGGTTGCTGCTTCCAAGCTTTTGTTCTTGCTGAGCTCGTGTCCTGCAGCGCTGAGCGCATCCTGCACAGCATGAGAGGAGCAAGTTTGGAAGGGCAAGTAGAGGCAGAAAGAGTCTCTGGCCTAACCTCTCCCGGCGGATTGGCTGGGTGGCCGCCGGGTGTCGGTTTTACGGTGGAGATGGGACAAGTCTGGAGACAGGCTTGAGCACAGACTGGGGGTGAACTACAAAAGCCTCAGGTTTTTAAAGCCGAGAGGAATGGGGAGAGGTTGTGCAAGGTGTTGAAGAGTGTCTGACTTAGAGGCTTTGCCTATGCTGTCGTGGTACATAAGTATACAGCTGTTTTGTCTTCACTGGGTGGCACTTATTGAAGTGATTTGATATGTATTGATAATTAATGTTCTTCAGAGATGAAGGTGGCGATATTTCAGTGAAAGCTTATCAGATTCATCTCTATAAATTTCTAGTTATCTATCTCAGAATCTAAATTAATTGTAATATTTGCACAATTGCAGGCAAACACATTCCATGAATAGGAAACTTTGAGGTATTCTAAACAAGCTTCTTTAAAAAAACCAGACTCAAACAAACAACAAAAAAACCCAACCAAAACCCTGTATGACAAGTGTTTCATTTTAGTTTGTTCCAGCCTTAACTAGAGTAAAAGAGAGTATTTTATTTCAGGAACATGGTTTAAGAATAAATCTCTGTTCAAGACAGTACTGGAGTAGTTGCTTAATTTCCATTGGCACCTGTGGGACCTAAGCACATGATTCATATTATACAGATGCTTAAGTGCTTCCCTGAATAGGACTGTGACACAGTGACCCAGCCCCAAAAGTGTATTAATGTATTATATGCAGTCTCTATAATATGCCAGTAAACCAGAAATAAAATGGCTGCTTGTGCCAAAAATATCTCATGATATGTAGCTTACAGAATGGTACATTGTAGGTTTACTACTGTAATTCATTTTTATCACTGCAATTCAGCTGATTTCCTGAGAGAAAAGGCAAACGGGATAGAAGAATCAGCACTCCGTGATTCCTCTGTACCTAAAGAGATTTATTCTCAAATAAGCTTAAGAGCATTCCTTTTGCATTCTGATAGACAGCAAGCAGCTAGAAGAAAGGCCATGCTATTCCCAGGGCTCTCAAACAGTAGAGAAATTAAAGGATTCCTAAGACATGGGTTGAAATTTTGTCAACATTCAGCAGAAAATCCTCAAATGCAAGTGAAAGGCAGAAATACTCTACTCTGGAAGAATAAATTCATTCAGCAGCTCCTCAGCTCCTTACTAGTTGAGAAATACCCTCCCATATGACAGCTAGGATAAGACACGTTTTAAGTTTGTTTCCTTATTTTTATCAGTTTCTTTTGTAGGTGTTTCCAATTTTATAATTAAGAATCTTACTCTGGAGTACAACTTGTCTTCATATGAAGTCCAGAATTCAAATTGATTAGATAAATCCGGGAGAATACATAACACATGTTCAAGCAAAACATCCAAATAAATCAGTATGGCAAGTAAGTTCATTGCAGGGTCTATAGTTTGAGAGGAATTAGGGGATCAAAAGAGATGGTATGCTTCTTGCTAAATTCCAACACTTGGTTAAGGGTCTGAAAGAAACAGGAACTGCTCCTAGATGGTATTAGGCAACTCATGACTTTGAACCACACTGTCTCAGGGAAATAAGGCTTGCACTGCTCTTTGTATTGAAAAGTGCTGAAGCTGTAAGACTAGGATGGAAATAAAGGCAGACATCTGGAGGTGGAGAAAAGATGAAAGGTAGCTGAAGATGTGCAGGAGATGAGCTGAACAAGGTGAAGTCCATCCTGTGTAAATGGATGCAGGGTCTGGAGGAGCTCAGAGCACAGAGGAACTCGGCTTAGAGAAGCAAAAAACCAGGAGTGTGACTCGAATGCGGGGATGCCACATGGAAGACAGATGCTGTGTGAGAGGGCGGTACGTGGAGCATATACCATAGTATAAGAAAAGTCTAGAGATTATGACAAAAAAGTTTATCATCTGCAGAGAGGTATCATTGCTGTAAACCTTTCACTTAAGTGTGAAGGGAGCAGAAGTAATTCGTTGCCATGCAGGTTTGCATCCAGGAAGACTTTTTTGCTGAGGTGGATTCAGGGCACTCAGAGACTTCCAGAGGATCAGCGTATCTCATCAATGCAGTTTTATAAAATACCTGCAGTTACCTTGATTTAAGAAAGCAGTAAAAATTGCTCTGTGTTATAGCAGTGAACTAGACTGTCGCATTCCCTCTAAAACCTACTGTCTTGATGAGCTATGACAGTAATATGAGCATCAGAACTACTTCAGCTCACCTGCTCACAGATGACGGGAATGACACTTCGAAAAGTGATCTACGAATATTTCCGTGAAAAGCAATTCAGCAAAACCATAGCGAACAAAAGATTGCAAAGGCCTGGAAAGCATTACCAAGGAAACTGGGTGTATGATGGAGTAGCGAGGGCCAGCTGCTTCCCATGGGACAAAGGAGACGAGGAGGCTCCTCAGGTGGCAGGGCAGAACGTTTCAGCCAGGGCCAGTCCCCCTCAAGCCGGGGTAACCCCAGATCTGAGCATCAGACACCTGCATGGGGATGGGGACAGGATGAGGCCAGTCTGGGACATTGGCCTGCGGGTGGGGGTCAGGATCCAAAGCAGGGAGAAGAATCAGTCAGCCCCAGCCTGGGATGCCCATGCAAGGCAGTGGGGCTGGAGCAATCCATTCCTGATGCCTTATTCCCAAGAAGCCATGCGGATACTGTGATGTGTAGCCACAGCAACACGTGCACTCAGAAACAAAAAGGCCACAACTGAGAATTGCTAATTTTAAGTGTTGAAGAGGATTTAAACAACAGAGTTTAATTTACTATTTAAACTGATTTCCATAGTTCAAGAACTGAACTTTAATTTTGGTACAATGACTGAATTGTGAACTAACTGATGAAATACACATGTGACCATTTCTTATGTTGCTGCCAAATATTCAATCAGTGCTCACATAGCATTAATACTTGCTACATTTTCTAAAGGGTCTACAGCATGTATTTGCCTGATATTTGAAATAATTTGTTTTGATTCATGGAAACTGATTCTGGTTTATGTTGTTAAGATAAGCCTGCAGGTAAACTTTCTAAGTCCTCTTATCTTCATTGAAATTACCCCAAAGATTCACAAATGGAGGAAGTGGGCTTGATGCCCACCTTACTCAATCTAGCCCTAAAGACTTGGTTTTGGTGGTTATTTCCTTCCCTCAGAGGAATTACACAGAAGACAACTGCTTTGAATTCCTGGGTTGTCATAAGTCTGAAATCATCATCCACCTCTCTTTTTATTACCCACAAAAGAATAAACAAAATTCCACATATACATTTAAATGAGCTTAAAGTCCAATGTATTAAAATATTTCCCACAAAAGACTCCTTGAGTGGAACCTGTTCTATCATTCAAGCATGTTCAAATCCACAGTTTGCACATTCTGTTTTCTCACAAAAGTCCTAGTAGAAAATATTAAAAGAGAATACAAGAGTTCTTTAAAAAAATCCCCCCAAAGTCTCTAGTTTGATTATGGTTATAATATATTTGAGTGACTAACACATCACTACTGTGTTGCTTTGTGAATCAAAAAGCATTTTTATTTCTAGATGTGCTTTCAGCCACTAACATAATTTCTAATCAACATGAACAATTTTGTCCTTTGTTACTTTGCTATAAATTGTGGCAGAGACCCTATTAGCACAGAGCAAAATTTTGAATACTGCAGGACAAATATTTTGTGAATACCCATGATGTCTAATATTCAATGCAAGGGTTAATAGGTTGCCTAGCACAATGTGGGACTGAAGATGCCTTGCATAAATAAAATGGCACATCATACCTGTTATCTCAGTGTATTTCCTTGAAAATGCAGATCTGCTCTGCAAGATAACATCCCAGCTAGGTTACCTGTGTCTGAAAGTAGGAGGAAATGAGGGAAGTTTCTTTCTTACTTCATTTGGTCTTGCTTTGTCTTCCTCCATAAGGCAGATTGAGTATCAAGTGTATAATAACCATCTGAAAATAGGAAAAAAAAAAAAAGCATGAACACAATGCATCTAAATGCACAGTTCTTCTAAAGCAGACCTCTTTTAGAATATGGTTCTTGGCACATAATGTCTGTGTTCAGACAAGGACTGAGCTGGGCAATAAGAAGCTTTTTCTAACTTCCAATCTGTCAGATGCTATTTGTCCACTTCCCTGCATAATTGTGAGCCTTAATCAATTAGGACAATGCTCATATAACCATCAGTGGAAAAGGGGTCTTAATGTGCTCCAAGCACTTTAAAAGGCTCAGAGGAAAGGTTCAGTGACTGAACAATATTATCTTACAGGCAAAAGACTTTTTTTCTGCTTAATGTATGTAACTAGATGTGTTTTTACTGTAATGAGCAGAAGTGACAATTAAGGTCATTGATAATACTTTGCATTTATAGAAACATTTATAAATATTCCTATATCTCTGCAGCATTCCTGTGGAGAGTTTTACAATCCTTTTCTTTCATCAAGTTAGCCAATGGAGCAATTTTTTTTCTACATGGTTTTAGAACATGGGTAGGACTTGGAGCAATAATCAGAAATTTGGATGTGTGTAGCCAGGCTGTTTCACCTTCTTCAGAATTAATAAAACCTTCAGCTACTCAGGGACTTTGGAAGACTTTCACAGTTCTGAATACAGAAAGTAATGGATTTGGATAAAAGACCTCTGAGATTGAGGAGATTCAAGGAACTCTTCTGTCTAATTATGAAAGCAATCATGACCTACCTAGCTGATATTTCAGGTTCTAGATTTTAGTAGCATTGACATCTCACACTCTCTTTGTGTTTCTATTTTGTTTAAAAACAGTGAAAATGTGATAGTGTCATACTGTTGTGGCAGACATATAATGGGTCTTGGAACTTTTTTCTCTGAAGTGCCAATTTAGATACAACGATGCACACCCTAAATGTGATAATTCCAGTAACAGGACCAGTGTAGCCAATTTGGCTTCAAATTGACATAAGTTAACCTGATACAGTGAGTAGATCCTCAGGGGACTGGTGTTAAGATACCACAGATACTCCACCATTGACACCCAAAATATTTCCAGTAAGTCCGGAAAGTAGTCATACATTTCCATTTCAGCATAGGCACATCCAAAGGGGAGGAGGGCTGAAGTCTGAGGCATGTGGTTGGGAGGCCTGTGAAGCTTTTGTATGTATTGTGGATAAACAGGGTATTTCAAGCTCTGGGATGTCCATTTGGCACTTCTTCAAGAATGTAAAAAGCAGGCTTAAATGAAAAATTCAATGTTCTGAAACAGGCAGATTTTTCTTAACAGAAGTAATAAAAGACAAAACACTTTCCTCCTTTACTGAAAGCTAAACTCTTAGTACAAAAAAAAATAATTCTAAAAGAAAAGAAATATATTTTTTTTTTCCATATTATGTGATCAAGTATATTTGTCATGGGTGGTTTGGAAAGTGCATGTCTCTGACACTGTGTTCATCACAAGATTTGTACATAGCAAAGGCCCAGTAAAAGCTTGGAAAACAAATCCTTGCTCATTATAACTAGAGCATGGAACAGGCTGATATCTGAGCAGTGAGTTAACAAATGACCCGTTACAGAGGTTAGTTAAATGTTTGGAATAAAAATGGTAATGCCTCTTCAGGTATTGCCAGTGGTAGCCCAGTAGCTTGAATATTCTGTTGCAAGAACAAAATGTTACACAAGATAATGAGAAAAGCCAGAACCGTTAAGCCCTATAAAGGTTACATTAATTGAAATCTATGTGTAAGCTATTTAACTGTAACAGCTTGATTTTTCCTTTTCTGCAGTTAGAGCCTATCATTATCTAAATGTTTTACACAATAGCTTTGATACAGTTTCTCTTTTATGAGTGAGAGAGTAACTTTTGTTATGTCCTGATGGCTTTTATAGTTCTGCGGTTTTCTCTACATTTAGGTTGTTGGTTTTTTTAAATATTAAGCATGGGCAGCTCAGTCACCGACATTAGACTATTGCCTCCATACCCAATTCTAAAGGTACGGATCTTCACCCAAAGACTCACCCACACTAAAATCAGTACTTTAATATTCTATGCCATGAATGAAAAAAATTAGTGGGTTTTGAGAGTATCAAGTGTGAGGACTTTTCTTTAGAGCTGAGAGCCTGAATTCCAGACTGGAGGTAACAAGATTTACCTTGATCACCTCACATACATAGTGGAATTCTATAGATACTGCAGTCTAGACTCCCTCTGTGCAGTGCCATGTCCAGAAAGTGATTCAAGATCCCCATTACGATATTGTCCATTGAGTACAGTCCGTTAAATATAAAGTGAGTTTAGGCTGACCTTTCCTAAGGTAGATGTCAGATTACAGGTAGAAGTGTGTATGTTTATAAGGCTATTGATTAGCATTCCTGTAACCTGAATGATGCTGTGTCTTTAAAACATAAAGGAAGACAATTTTTCCATGATGTTTCTCTGAGTGTGGAGGCTCTAGAAAACTTCAAATAATTTGCCTTAACATTAAATGCTTTTGATTCACAGAGAAGTGAGTAAGATTAAAGGATACTGATACCTGAAAGACTTGGAGATCTAAGTATTACAATGGAAACTCACATCATCTTCTTACTATACATCCCCAGAGTCAACCAACACTCCCTATCAGTCACTGGATAAGCAGTTCCACTGACTAGGGCTTGTTTTCCTTAAATTAAGATTGTTTCATATGGTCTTTTGAACTCTAGCAGAGCAAGCCAACTTAATAGCTTGATGTTTCACTTGCCTGAAATAACCATTCTGTTCTTTTCACTCAGAGACATTTTTTTCAGTCAGTGGTGATGACTAGAGTTTGGAAAACTGTTTTCTGTCTGGTCAAGCTTTAAGTTTTGTTATCTGATACATGGATAAAACTCCATACAATCCAATCTAAAATTAAAAAACAAAAACAAAAACAAAAACAAAACAATAACTTGAGTAAAATGGGAACAAACAAACCGGAATTGGAGAAGCATTGCATGGGGTGTGCAGCATCAGCAGGCTTGCTGTGCCAAACACCATTTCAGTTAAAGAGCTGAGAGCTTTAGACAATTTCTTTTCTTTTCTTCCTATGTATAATTTCATGTTCATTTTAATATGATAGACATAAAGCTGGCTGCTGCTAAAACAGATAAAAAAATATTCCAAGAAATCTGAATTTGTTGCAATGAACGACACTTTTACTTTGTGCAACTACAAGAACTCAGAGCATTTCTATAGTACAATAACCAGATATAGTTCTTTACCAGAAAAGTTTGCCTTGTAACTAGACTGTAACACAGAACAGGGTGTAAGTGATGGGGCTTCAGCAAAGAAAAGGTTATTCATGGGAACCATCTGGCTGTACAGTAGGTTTATGGCTAATATTAGAATAATTTAAACTTAAGTCACATTCTCTCTTATAACTAGACAAAGTGATTTCAGACCATTCTGACTTGTAGCTATTGAGACTACTAAATCATAAGCAATGGTTCATGCATTCAGATCTATCTTTCCATTGGTGATGACCCATTCAGGGAAACTGTTAAATTAGCCTTCTTCATCACATTGGAGGCAAGCAGCACAATCCTCTTTCATTTATTTCCAGATCTTGTTCTTTTGTTAGGCTTAATTCATAGCTCTGTGTATGAGGTCCACCACCTAACTGTAGACAGTCTGTGATCACGATTATGTTTGTATTTTTTTCATGGGCAATCTGTCAGCTGTCATCTGCCACATTTCACCATCATTAATTTTTAATTAGAATGTTGAATAATTATCCTGATATTCTCCTTTTACTTTTGCATCCTAAAAATAATTGTACTTTATGTTTTGTAGTTTTAGAGGTGCTCTGGTTTCTATTGATTCTAGTGTTCTGGTGACTGTCTGATGTAAAAAAAAAATACACTTCCAAATCACTGAGTTATTAGTCCACAGTTTTGCCAATCTCTCTGTATTGCTTATATCAAGAGACTAACTAGAGAGGAAAATATATATCAGAGTAAGTAGAAATTCAGTTTAAAAGGGACTCATGGGTAGATTTTCTGAATGGAAATCACAGAAGTTTCCTTACCATTGTAATAACTTCCATGACTTAAAACAGGATAGCATTGTGCTGTACAATGTCAAAACAGAGACAAACTTTTACTTTGAATTTAAAAAGTGAGATGAAACAAAAAATGTTTTTAACAAAGCAGTTAGTTAGGTCACTTTTAAGACTCAAGTCTGAATTTAGACACCTAAAGTTAGGTGTTTATGGTGTAAGTATCTCCACGTGAGTGAAATGTATTGTTCAATCATCTCACATGGCAGTCAGTGGAGACCTAGGGCATGATTTAGTCTTGTTAGATGCTTAGTGGCATTTGAGATACTTTATGGCATCTGCCTGGCCTCCATTTGCCAGGTGAGAAGGACATGGCTGTCCTCTAAGTACTTTGCTGTATCTTCTAGTCCTGTGCAACAGTCTCAGACTCCCTAGGGCATTTAATCTGATGTCAGACACCTAAGTTTAGATAAATTAATTGAATCCAGTAGAAGCTAGAGATCACAGCTGGCCAAATGCCCCATTGCCTAAAGATAGGAATCTAATGCTATTGGAAATATTTTATACTATCTCACCCGGGCCCAGCTATCACTCTGTATGAACATGTATCTCCCTGTTGTTCTGTATCATCTGATATGCCAACATGTCTTGAATGGCACTAGATGCCTGTGTTCAGGCAAATGAATCATGCCATAGATGTCTACTTTAAAAGGAGCTGGATAGCTTTCCAAGTGCTGTCAACCATATTATTGAAATCCCTGTTGACAACTACGAGATCTTAGCTACTGAGTATTTAAAAGCTTAGATGTATATTCCTAAATTTAGACACATTTTAGACAATCTAAATCTGGACTGTCATTATTTTTTATTTATATCGGTCTTTTGATAGTTCTAAATAGCCCTGCGAGGGACAGTCTTTCCACCTAACCACATTCAAATATACAGATTCAGGAAAACAGAGCTGAAAGTTGACTAGTGTAGTGATATAAGTTAGCAGTGGACAACAGTAGCTAGTAACACTCCATGCTAATACCCTAGAGACCAGCTGACCCTTGGTTTTGGCTTTGTGCTTCGCAGTGAAAAACATTCCTGAATGTGCTCAGTCCAAAAGTGTTGCATTTTGCTGCCTAATGACTTGGTTAGACAGCAGTTCCAAATGCAATTCTGTCCAGGCCATCTGATGGGAGGCTGGTCTTAGTTTGATGGAAATAATAACAGGTGTGGAGAGACCCCTTTGGCAACAAAATGGGCCAGCACAATTTTTGCATTAATACAACATGTGTTCTTAGTTTCATTTGCATGAAACCTTTTCCGTTCATGTGCATTTATCCAATTTAAGAGAAATGCTAACATTATATAAAAGTACACAATGCAGCTTTTGGAAAGCAAAGTGCGTATTTCAGAGACAACTGTTCACATCAAGGCTGAGTTAGATTTTTTTTTATACAGGGCAACACCATAAAGCCAATGAAAATTCTTGTTCTTTTAACAAAACAAGATTTATCCCTTACTGTCTCATTTTTACAGCCACATTGGGTGCTTAAAAGGGTCAGGATTATCTCCTTTTTACCCCATTCCCCAAAAGCTCAGCTTTCACTCAGCAAGGATGCAGAATCCTTGGAAAAAACAGAATTTGGCCAAGAATTTGTTCTTGCTCCTCTGTTTGTTATATTTAGGAACTAAGAGCTCATCTTTGAGCAGTATGGGCATGGTATGTTTATTTTTGGCATGACATTGGGATTTCTGGGAGCCTTTGATATCATTTGAGTTTACTGCATGCCTCTTTCTGTCTACCTTGTAATAGTGCTTGATACTTCCAGACTTCTGGTGTTTGAAACCTGAAAAGTAAAAAAACCCAAACAACCAAAAAAAAAAAAACCCCAACAATAGAACATATTCAGAGTAAAGGAAGCCTAAGCAAGGAGGAACACTCTGTAGAAATCTAATGGTGAAGATGGGAGCTAAATTAAAGGGTCTAAAGAGAAAACTTGAATCATGTTCAATTTGCATTTTTCTCCACTAAGGTGTTTGGGAACATTTCTGTTTAAGTAAGCTTGTTGTAACCTGGAATAAATTATAGCTGTAATAGTAATCTGTGAAAGTCTGAACAAACTAATTATGCTTAGGCATGCCTGGGCTGAGGTGTTACCTTCATTTAAGGCAATATTTTGTGGCTTAGAAGTGCAATAGTCACAAACCATAAGAAAATATCGAAGAGACTATTAAGTCTCCTTCTAGCAGGAGGAACTGTGTGTGGTCCTTCATCCTACATGTACTCTCAGTAAAATGCAGAAATCACTGGAAAATAAAGATGATTCGTGGAGCAAGAACAGCTCAGTACAGTGAATGGCAGCTCACTTTTCTGAGTCAGCCGAAACTATGATTTGTCCTTACTAAAGTTCAGGACAGTTGTCAAAGCCCTGGAAATTGCAAATTGTGAATGGAGCATTAATATAGAGTATCTGGGAAGCAGCCAGTTGCCCAAGCAGTTGTATTCCCAAGAAATTAAAGGAGAAGACTTAAAATGTTTTGGAAACTACTGAAGGCAAAGAACAACTTCTCATCGTATGTTATCTTATTTATTTTATTGTTGCTCATTTCTAAGTCCTCCTTCAAAAAATGGTTTATTTGTCTCCTTGATTGATTGCAGGACCGAAGGTTAGTTCATTGAGCACCTAGATAGTTTGCTATAATTTTACCAAGATCCTCACTGGGGCATATAATTGGTTTTTATTAATGATCTCTAGAAATTTAACCTGGCCTGTAAAACTGCCTGGCTGAAGGATTACACTTGTAGCACTTTATTTACTCTTTTCAACTCTACCTGGCAAACATTTCACAACTGCCCACTGCATTTCGGTGGAAAGCAATCATTGCACCACCAATGACTAAGAAGAGGGTCTCCATCCTCAGTTGCTGTAACTTTCAGAGAGCAACACTGATTAATCCCAGATGAGTATGTGACTAAGTGTCTAACCAAGATCATTACTCTGTTCTCGGAAGCTGTGTTCATAGTGTTGCAGATCCAGGATGGAAAACTAGGGTTCACATTTCTGTTTAGAGTGGCACATTCGCATCTCCAGTTGCCATGTGTTCTGCATACCTTAAAATCAACAACTGACTTACCTAACCTGGCAAGAATACAGCAAAACAAAACAATAAACCCCCCAAACACTCTTCTGAAATGGAGCAAGATTAGAAACAAGCCAGTATGCCTTTTGTATCTGTCATATCTTGCTGGCTATTTTGCATTCCTATGCTATTGCATCAATTTCTGAGTATCAAACTTCTTTTTCAGTGGTGAGTGGTGGGAAGTTACAAATTAGACCTATAGACAAATACACACAAATCTAGGGCAGTACATTAGTGTGGATGAGAAAATTTCTCTCTTCGCAACAAAAGAAGGACATATCTTCATTAGAGCTGTCAGTGACTCCACTATCCCACCCAAAATACTAGATAATGGTCTTTAGGAAAGAATTCTGTGCTGGCAACCAGTAGAAGTAACATTAATGGGCGTCTTCTACCTCCATTTTTTTTTTTTTTAATTCTTTCAACACAAGCATGGTCTAGTGGGTGTCTGGGGATTTAAGTGAAATATGGTCATTTCGCTCACATTCTAATAAAAACACGTACATCCAAGCATGATCTTTTTCCCACTTGTAAAACAAAAGTGGCTTAAGAAGAGAAGTTCTGCTCTAAGGAGTTAAACATCTGAGCACGTACTTTGTTCCTACCCTGTGTGACACTTTAATTTGCCTTTTGGTTTCCCTTCTCATTTGAAAATTCTCTTACAAGTGTGGGGAGATGGTGCTCTGATGATTAAACACAGACTTTAGTGGCTTGCTGTATTAACAATGTTTCGGTTTCTGCCAAATGTTGTTGTCGCTTCAGGATTCTTCAGCGTGTACCAAGAGCTGGCACATCTTCCTGCATTTGTTCTGGCACTTCTCAGTCCCCACAGTGTAGCTGCACAGGAACTGGAAGAGTAACCCAGCAAACCACCCCAGGGACAGAAATGCCAACCGACCAAAGCCTGACTTCAGTAATGCAGCCAGCATACTTAAATTGTCCTGGAAAACAGGAACTGGAGGAATAGAATAGAATTTTACAAAAGATGTTATTTAAAAAAAAAAAAAGTTTGAATTGAGCTCAGTTGTAAAGCTAGTGTGAGCCTGAGTGAGTAGCAGCCCACAGCTGCTCCCAGGGCAGGGCAGGAATCGAATTGTGGTCCACATTTTCCCTGACAACACGAAAATGCTTGATGCCAGCTCTCATACAGGCTTTGACTACTTTCTGCTTAGTGCTGGCTATTAGAGATGAGAGCTGCCTGCCATCCGTTCCCACCCACCTGATGAAGAGGGAGGCAAAATGTGAACTTCCCTTATCAGAAAACCTGAACAGCTTCCAGAAATGCAAGTAGCCCCCTGAGGGACACCGACCTGCGTCCTCCTGCACAGGAGAGCAGGAGTGATCTGTGCCCATCAGATGTGAGACAGGGGCACACAGAGGCTTGGAGGCAGAAACCCGAGCGTAAAGCTGAAAACGTAACTGCTCCATGACCAAGAACCCAAGTCTGCACAAAACACCACAAAGCAGCAGCGTGGGAAGGCTGACAGAGCACCAGGCTGTGATTTCGAGCCAAAGTTTCAAATGTGAAACCTGAAGTCCACGCTGCGATCTGCAGCGTGTAATGGGGAGATCTCCGAACAGCGAAGAGTTTAATCATGGCTGGGTAACCTAACCCACCGAGAGCTCCCTGTCATAGAAAACAGACAGCTCGATGTACGGAATGTAGCTTTGTTAAACCAGCTCGGCCACACTCTCCTGGGGAGACCAAACATGTCCCAGCTCTGTTCCCAGACTGATCCTGGACTTGCAGAGCAGTTGCAGTGAAGTCAGTTTGCCGCCCTACCTGCACTATGGGAACTGTGGTTCTTGCTCAAAGTGCTCCGAGATCTGCAGCTAGCTGTGGGAGACTGAGTTCTTTGTTCTCTGCTCAAAAGAGCTCTTTCTCCCATTTCAAAACAAAGTGTTTTTTCTCAGATCAGCAAGTCATTTTTTTGGCTCTATCCCAAATAAAATTCTTTTTGGGGGGGATTATTATTTATTTTCACTTATTCAAACACATGAAACATCTTATTAAATCTCTTCCAGCTCATCAACGTCCAATTAAGTTTTTAAAATCAATGTAATTTACCTGAAGAGTCACTTCTTAATACAGTATGTCTATAGCAAGTAATTTATTTCTTTAGAAAGGACAGGTGATATTTTCCTTCTTGTGTCTCACTGGCATTTTGACAGTCTCGCTTTCCTCTACAGTTGGATAACACAGAATAACACTTAAGAAATTATGGGGGTTTTATTTAGACTGAGCGATGCATTCATAAGTGAGGTGGCAATAGCCACTCTGGTACTCATTGCAAACATAAGAGCTTAAACAAATTCCCAGACAGCTGTGATGCCTACTGACTCCAGCTGTGCTGCCCATGACTACTTTAAAGATAATTTACAATATTAACGTAACAGCAAACTCTTACAAGCTGCATGCAATGTAAAGGCTCCCTGACTAAACTAATAAACTTCTGTTACAATTCAAAAGTACTATTAATGGTAGGGATTTGCATATTTTAAAATATCATTATATGCTTAATTTGTGTTTCAAATTTCTCTAAATATACAGTGCATCAGTAATGACCCTTTTGACTGTTTTCTATCTTGCTGAATTAATCCTGACAGCTTCATCATGGTACGAAATCATAGATTAGTTAGTTGGAGTATTGAATCTGTATTTAGTTGTCATGACTGCAGCTGAACACTTTTCAAATGTTTAAGCCTTTCTGCTACTTCAACAGCTTTTCAGAAAAGCAACTGCTCAGTGTCATCCAGAAATTAGCCATCAAAGCAAAGGCAGTTACCATAATCTGTGGAATCACCAAAGCATCAATCAGAAAGCCATTTTTTCCCTTTATTTACTTGTAACCTAGGAAGAAACCCCACTGTTTTAATGTTATTGATTCTTCCTTGATTGTTATCTTGATAAAGAGGTTATACACTAGTGCTCTGTAGGGTCATGCCATTCCTGCTACTCATAATTTCCAGTTCTATTGAAAAGATACTATCAGTTTGGTTTAAACTCACTAACACATGTGTTTCAATTTAAAACTGAAATCATCTCACACAGATGCAAATCTTCTTGTCACCACCCCAGGGATTGTGCAAATTGGCATACATTATTTCCCCCCCCACCTTGTAACCTCTCCAGCTTGTGTGTTCCCTTAGA
>JAVJGG010000005.1:10285660-10389603 GCA_035590195.1 Aviceda cuculoides | reverse complement strand
CCACTTAAATTTCTCCTTCCACCTGCAGTGTTATTCCCTTTAGAAAGAACTGCTTTCATTCCATTGGGATATGTCAGAGTTAACATAATGGAGGCCAAAGGAGTCTTACAAAAAGATTTATTATATTTAGATTTGAATAATAAGGGCTTCTATGCAAGACTGCAGGCTATCTACAGTACGATTCGAGCAAAATCTCTTTAGCATTCAAATAGTCATTTAGAGAGGAACTCAGCCACCTAAAGAAACTCCTTTCCACTTCATCATCATTCTGGGAAGCATGCCCTGAGACTTGTCCAACAGCCTGATGCCATTCAGTTAGTTCTACTGGTGTAAAACTGGTGTAAGAGGAAAATCAGACTCAGAGTTTTCAATTTTTCCAGCTGTTAAGTGCCTTTGGGTTAATTTCCTTTTTGCTATTAATACTGAAAAATGTCACTTCTCTGACCTTTTTCCCCCCCCTTTTCCATTTGGATAATGAAAATAGAAGGGTAAGACTAATGACAACATTACAAAAATGAAATCATATTAGCACTACCTTCAGTTTCCCATTTCTGAGCACCATGCTTCACTAGCTAGTTTGTATACATCTGCTAAAATTATTTATGTAAATAATATTAACTCAAAATATTTTTTTCTTTTTTTTTTAAACAAAGTAATGTGAAATCACTTTTATCTACTTTAAAAAATAGCTCAGTTGATAGATTTCTTACTCATGAAAGCTCTTTAGCAACTCAACTGACTTTCAGGAAAATGAAGGAAGTGTGAATCAGGATTGGATCATACCTAAACTAGAGGTTTGCTTTCTACAGATCAGTTTAAGAGATTTTTTTTTACATTTTACATCACACCTACCTATGCTGTTGATGATATGTTGTGGGAGTAGCACAGGTGTTTGACTTCTGGTTCATTGAAACACAAGCATCATTTCCCTCCCCCTCAGGCCAATTATCTCATATTCTTTCCATTTCAAAACCTACCAACTGAAATTATTTGCAAGAAAATAATCCTACGTTAAAGGGCTTCCCTGTGAGTAAAGGCTACTCTGTGTAAAGCAACACAATATATGAGTCCTTAAATTATAATGTTGACATTTCAGCTCTTCAGTTTCAGACTCTGCAGAGAATAGTACAGATGTAATTTTCTTTTTGAGATGGAAACATTAATTTCTATTAGGATGTGGCAACATAATTCCATATACAGTGTATCTCAGGGAATCTTTGAGAAATTTGTGCAAAACCTCGTGTTTGGGTCAGTAGGTGTTGGATGCTCTGATGCTCAGTTTTCATGGTTGCTTGGAATCATCTGTAACAGAGTCCTATTTTTTTTTCCCCTTTTTTCTTATTGCAAACCCTGATGGGTTTTGCAATGTACACTACCCATCATTCTTCTGCCAATTTAACATTCTCTGCTGCCATGCAAACAAGTTGAATAAACTGTAGCAATGGTATGCAGACAAATGTGTTCCTTTGTTTATAGCAATCACATAAATCTGTGTGTATTGATACTGGTGCAGAGGTCTCTGATGATCCTGAAAGAGAGATTTCAGGCAGGATATCAATCTCTTATGATCCTGAAATAATGCCATGGGATCTTTAACTTCCACTTGAACAAGCACTAAAGACAGAGAGATGGAAACTTGGATTAACTTCTTATCCAAGTGACACCTCTCGCAATGTTTTTGACCCTTACTTTAAAGCTGTCACCGATTGCCTTGATTTATGGAAACACTATCCTTTTAAATCCTTCTCCCTCTTATCTCTGCAGGCAGTTTCCTGATTTGCTTTTCTTTCTCTTAGATCATCCATATACTTTCTTGACAGGGGCTGTGTGGACAGCCACACTTTCTATGGTACACAGAAAGAAAAATGATTGTTTTCCAGTAGAACAGAAGATATTATGGACATTTTTAGTAGTTTCACTCAGAAGACTTCAAGTCTTTTTGTTTCAGGTTACAGAAAAAATAATAATAATTTTAAAAAATGCATAAAAAAATCACTACAAACTCCATTTCTTCTTACTCTAGTTTCATAAGCTGTTTCCCAGAAAAATCAGAAGCGTACTAAAGTAATAGGATACTATTTCCATCATTCCAAAGAGCTTTCGTCAGTAATAAAGAACCTGTTGGGCTAACACTGTTGCACCAACAAAAATAAAAGCTGGTTCCAACCCCAGAGATTATGTCTATCCTACTAAACAGTCTAAAAAACCATGGCTAGGCAGCAAGTCAGAGCATGAACAGGGCGATACCTGTGTTATTTAACAGTTGCCACGCTCCCTGCCAGTGTTTTGCCTTGTGCCATTTAGTGTTGTCCAGACGATACCTGGGCACAATTCAGGAGACAGCACGTGTCTGTGCCTGTTTCCCATGGGCAGTTTGGGTATTTTCATCCCAGTTTTCTTTGGAGAGAAGCTAGATTAATTGTGTGAAGGCAGGCCATGCCATGTCATGGGAGGTCAGGAGCACAGAGTGGTCTTTGTCCATTGTAACACAGACGCAGCCAGAGAGTTTGCAGCTGAAGCAGAAGAAAAGTGGCAACAGGGGAACGCAGCGGAGTATCAGCCCACAGGAAGAAAAATCTGGGAGACAGTGCATCACCTGGAGAAATGTTGTCTATATTGCCATAGCTGTGACACTATTTAAAAGGAGCTTTTCAAGAACATGATGGTCAAGATGAAAGAAATAACGAAGCCTGGTTTAAGTAGTGAGACTAGGTAATAGGGTGGGATTGTTAGTTTTTGCTTTAGGCAGAAATATATATTAATTTAAAAAATGAGAAAGAAACTACCATTGGCCATATTGTTATTATCCACTGCCCATAGTGGTGGCTTTCACTTTTTCTGTTGGAGAGCAGACACTCAAAAAGTTAATTCAGCTCTCGTACAAAAAAAAGAGTGATGAGGTGGGACAAGAGTGGAGCAGAGCACATTTCTCCTGCTCCACTGGTGGCTGATCTGCCTTATGGAAACCTGACCTTTCCCAGACACTCATTTGTACACACCCCATAAAATGTTCAATACTTTCTATTATATTGATTCTCGTGCCATGGGTTCGGAAAATCTTAAAACAATGCCAGAAAGGTAATTTTGCAAAGATGACTACTGGTAAATAGATTGCCATATAACAGCTTTACGGTAGAGACTGACATCTCCTTTGGGTTGTGAGAAACTTTAGAAATATACTCATTAGAGTTTGGAAATATGAACAAGGAAGTTGTACTTGATGTACTTCTGAAAAAAACATCCATGAAAGGAATAAAACCAGCAAAAAAAGTGTACAAAATAGTAAGTCAAATATATCACTTGAATTTGGACCAGTGGTCTCTGCAGAGTAATAACTTGAATGACAAAGGCATTAAAGAGAAGGGTCAGACCCCTGCAATGTGAAAATAAAAAAAAAAAAAAAACCTATCTTCAGCAAAGTCACTTTCTTTTTGATATTACTATTGCAATGTTCTTCTGCAAAGAGTTTGAAACTGTCCCACCGTAAATATTCTACATGGAAAACAATTAGGGACATGTGACCCAGAAACTATAAGTGGATTCATAAGGTTTTTCCTGTTCATTTTTGGCTTTTTAACATATACCTGGAGTAAGTTTCCTTTCCTCTTTTTTTTTTTTTTTTTTTAAGTCACTCTGGTGAAGAAGTGAACTTTAACATGAATGCCAGATCTTTCTGCAGACACCATCTCCTGCTGCTCCAAACCAGCCAACTTGGGTGAGATCACAAACAAACAGCACAGTCCCAGTAGGCCCCAAACATCCTGAACTTCCACTCATTAAAGCTGGGCCTTAAGACAATGCAATATAGCCTTCTCTAGAGATGTTTTTTTACCAAGAAAAAAGAATAATACATGGAATTTTTTTTTTCTTTTTACTCTGTGTTGAGACTTTTGTGATAAAGCAGAGAAACTGCAGCATGATTTTGTGATGTCTTGACTACATACAGTGTTAATATTGACTTTTTAGCCATTGAAAATATAAATATAGTTTGCAGATTCCACAAAGCTTCAATACATGACCAGTTATTCAGACTGTGGGTATTTTAAGAACATGCCAAGACTGCAGATACCAGGAGAAGATAATTTTACTCAATATATCTATTGTGACTTTCTTAAATGACTTAAAACTTGCAGAGTTGTAGTCCTCTTTTTCCCAAAGTCAATTACCAAAAAGTGATGGGAGAAAAGTGTTTTTTTCCACATGAAACCCAAGTTCTTAAGCTCTGTTCACACAGTTGGGCATGCAGAATCAGCAAAGCTCAAAAATTCCCCAGGGTTGTCTTAGACCTCTGCGACTTAATGACAATGTAACAATAGGATAGGGCTTGTCGCAGTCTTCCCAGTAGCTTCCAAATAAAATAAAATAATAAAATAAATAAAATGAAATGAAATAGCCATTCAATTTCCTCTGACAGAGATAGTAGTTGCAATGGTATTAACTGGCAAATATGTTCAGACCACGACTGTAACTCTCCCTATGCTTACTTCAACGAGACCACTGCCACAGTCACTGGAAGTGTAGTATGTGAAAAATCTTCATTGTTTCTGCTCTACTTTGTTCTGCTACAGTAGCTGAGGCAATTTAAAGGCCAACTCATGGGAGTTACTGCAGCACAAATGTGTAATGTGAACATTATGTTAATATCACAAGCCAGTCTAATTTAGCACTTCTGCATCTCTTCAAGGCATAGTACTAGGTGGTGTGTTGTCTCCTTTGAACTGAAGATATGCTGTTTCTTAGTGAGGGGATAATTTTTAACTGATGACTGAGAGACTTTTTGGCTGAATATTTTACATAATTTTACAGTTCTTACAATCCTGATTCTTTTTTAATGGAGAAAAATTGGCTGGCTTTCTTATATGAATCGTTCTGGTGTTGAGAAAGGGAAAACAGCCAGTAAATGTTACATAAAAACGGGAAGGGAATTGAGTTACAGAAGTACCCCAAAGCATCCAAACCAGTAAAACAAATCATATATTATTCTTGAACAGTGCAGCCTCTCTGGAGGTACTAGACTGCTTCTCTGAAGTCCTGTTTTATATGTGATTGATTGACAAAAAATCTACACCCCTTATCTTGACACCGACTTGACTAGTAAGAGGTTTTTGGCATCCACGGAGGAGCCTTATTTCATCCTACCAAGACTGAACACAGGCAGGTCATCCTGTGTCTGTTATCTCCTCCCTGCTGTCAAAGCATCAGCTTTATCCCTATTCAGTTTGGGTTTCTGTCGCCTATCACCACAGTCCCAAGACATAGCCAGGGGCCATGCTCTGTGCCATCCTTGCCTGTTGATGGACACTGCTAGTCTTGGCCCTCTCCTTCCTCCAGTCTCTCCTGCAGCAGTCTCAGCTGTGAGGCCCACAAAAGACTTGAGAATGATTAGACAGCTGGCATAGATTGCGAGGGGGCTGTGAAAATAATAGAGCTGTAATTTGTTTATTTTAGTTCCACAACTGAATCAAAAGGAGAGAAAGAGAAAAAGAAGATGGTATATGACTAGGTACAGGAGGAAAATCAGTTCAGATCTGGAAAGGCAAAAAACTGAAAACCTGTTCTTTTGTCAGACAACCCAATCTAAAAGAAAAGAGATAGAGTTTTTCTGAAAAAAGCTACTACTGAAAAAGATCTTGACCCTCCTTCTGTTTCAATATCCTGTCAGTACAGGCTATGAAACCTTTGGGCAGGATTCAAGGGTTTTCTAGGATCAGGGTCAGGTTCAGGTTCAGTGCATCACTCTGCCTGAGGACATTTGAAACTACTTCGTCCCCCCTAGAAGAATGCCATAAGTGCAGCTTCATGGCAACATCATGGTTGAGCTCTTCCACTTTCTATAAATAAACATTCACAAGAGTGGAGCATAGTTATCACTTCCCAGGTGAGGGTCTCAAAAAAAAAAAAAAAAAAAGAGTGGGATAACTAGTGCTAATATTTTTATATGGGGTAATGTGCATATAACTCAATGCTCTCAAAGAGGAAACTGGAGGACACCTCCAAAATTTCTGACATTATAAGATTGCCATATTCACTTGAAATTACACCCTGGTTTATCGAATGGTGAGAGGATTCCTGTAGGAGGAGAAAGATTTGAATTACTTTTTGTTGTTAGAAACAAAATTTGATCCTGTGTTTTCAAAATTCTGGGTGAATTCTATGATTACTGAGTAATGAAGGAGACATTGTTTCTGTTTCTGTTTAAGGCAGATTCAAGAAACTAGCCCTTTTCTTTCCAGCCCCATAAAATTTTCTGGACACAGAACTCAAGAGAGCTACCATTTGTCAAAAAAGAAGAATAAAAAAAAGAAGTTAAGAACTGCCCAGACTTTGCTATATATCTTGTTCTTAGATTTAATCTAACCTAACCTAATCCATGCTTCTCAATTTTCTCAGATGCACTGCACAGTTCAGGGTCTCACTACTGTGTCCACACATCAATATTTTGCCATTTATTTATTCTGAAAATTCTCTGCATCTTCTGATTCATATTGTAGCTACGTATTTGATGTGTGGTCTTCCTAATAGAGTGAGGCAATAATTTCTGGTGGGAGGCACATTAGTATTTTCTGGGAATGCAAGAAGGGCGAAATCTGAAGAAGACCAATCAGAGAGTACACAAAGCATATATTGGGTAAAAGCTATTATTTTTACTGCTTGGTGATATCAAAGTAAGACTGTGTTCTGCACTGCATCTTCTGTGATATACTTCATTTGAAGAAATACAACTCCCGTGGTACAATGTTTCCCAAAGCCAAAATTGAATATACATGTAGAACTCTCTTAGAAAGAAGCTTAACCCCAACTGAACTAGAACAATAACTAGGCATTCCTAGATTAAATATTCGAACTGCTTATTTTGGAGATTACATCTCAAAGTAACGTAGCTGCAGATCATGTTTTCCAAAAAGTAACAGTCTTGATTTCTCTTGGCTGGGTCATAAAATTGTTGTGGGAGCACGTTCTTTAGGCGAGCATGTTCCAGGTTAGGTCATTGGACTCTGAGATGAAATCTCTGCATTGGCAGTCAGCAAAGGGTTGTGTTCTTCAAAAAGATGCAAGTCCAAAAAAAGCCTGAGGAAAGGCATTGGCTATGGCTTAAGGATCTCTTTTCCAATCCCTTCTTTTATGAGGGATGGAAGGGAAGGCTGGAGGCACTGCACAGATAGAAGGAAGCTTGCTTGGGAGGAAGGGAGGGAGCAGAGCTAAGTTTTGACTTATGAATAATCATTTCTTTTGTTGTCATGAGGTTTTATTGCATTTGGCACTGAATGGCTGTGTTGTTATAGGAATTTATGTTCATGCTTCAATCAAATGAAAGAAAAAATGAATAATTCGTTTCTAAAATAAAAAGAACATGCAGGAGCATCCACAAGGAAAATGACCTCCTTTCTTTGGGCCAGCTTTAAAAATGTGTAAAAGCAGGACTTTACTGTCCAACTAGTTTTGTTAAATTCTGCTTAGTTGCCCTTGGGGTTTACAGTTAGTCAAGGAGAGGAAGAAACCTGTTACCCATGTTTGAAACTGAACAACCATGGGTAAGTAAGATTTTAAAACCTCAAGAGTACCTGCAAAGACTTTTTCACACAAGTTTTTGGTGCCGGTACTAGTATTAATGACAAGAATTATCCCTCCCTATCAGAATTTATCTAAAGAGTCCCTGAGAATTGAACACTGGGCAGCCTGTATTGGGTTAGGTACGCAGACTTGAACAGCTAGTCAAGTGGAACCAGTGCCTGTGGAGCCTGGTGTGAGAAAACAAGATATCCCACCTCTGTCTAAGCTGGATGTTGTATTTGCTTCTTTCCTGTCTCATCCCAGAGGTGGACCTATCCAGTGGCTCCACATGTTTCCCCTGAAACTCCTAGGTTGCTTTTAAAGCTGAGAGCAACACTTGCACTAAAAAGTACTAGAGTTAGGATTTGCTGAACCAAAGTTCAGTGTATGTGGGTGTTCTCCCAGTTAGACACTTGTGTGCCCATGGCAACTGACTTCTCATGGTGTCCACTTTGTTGTGTTGTTCTTGGATGGCTGAAAAGGAGAACGCTTTTACAGCTATTTGCTTCACTTGACTGAGGATGGAATGGTTCCAGTTGTGTAAATAGCTCCTGGTGCTCTTCCAGTTTTTCTCCTCACTACCCCATGGACATGAGTTTGCTTAAGCAGGGCATAGTATGAGAAGAAGCTCTGCTGGATTCCTCCTTCCAAATCTTCCGGCACATCTCAGGCCTGAACTACAGAATCTCTGTCAGTACAGCCCTGGACCTCTTCTTGAACAAAAAGAACCAGTTTTACCACATTAAGTCATGGTTTTGTCTAATGGACAATTAAAAGGGCTAACTAAACGCATTTGACTCTTGGTAGGACTTTAACTTGGGCCTCCAGAGATGATCTGTTAATATCCCAATCAACTACACATTTGTCTATGCTTATATGGGTCCCTTGAGATAACAACGGTACAAAAAGCAATATTATCTAATTAACACATGCAGTTGGAATCCAATCCTTCATTTTTCCTGGAATGTCTCAGCTCAAACAGCACTCACATCACTACAGGATTTATGAGGATTACATAAAGTGCTTTTTCCCATACACAGAGCGAGTATGAGTTTCATCCATCAATGCAAGCTTGCATAAGTCCTGTGAATGAAGGGTTATGCATGACTTTGAAATTCTATCTCAAGTGGCATACAAAATCGAAAGTGTGTAGAATACAATATACAATGTGTGGATACTCATTTTTTCTCACGTATAGTTGTAATCTGTAGTTTATGAATATTACATTAAGGCTGGAAGGTATAATGCTTTGTATAACATAGTTTTCTTATGTATGCTTGATAAACTAAAAAGCATGGGAATTACAAAACATGTTTTGATATTCTCTGTCTGAGTAAGAACATCTGAAATATACTGCTGATTTTAGAGGTTTACTTCCCTCAAAATATCCAAAGTTACAGAGGAAAAGAGTGGAAATTTGTACTTATAAGACCCTGGCTCCTAGTATTGTGGACACATGACTAGATGTTTCCTGGAAAAGCGATGCAGAAAAGAAAATGCCTGGGCTGATATAAATTCCTGTAGTTAAATTTGTTTCTGGAGTTATGTTGTTGATGTCTGCTAAACATATGACACACTGTTAAAACAGTATTTAACAAAAAAAAAGCATTCACTGCTGACTGGCAAAAATGACCATCCTTCCCCCCAGATATCAAACAACACAGTGTGTCAAACCTGAGAAATCAGGATGTGAAGGTTACCATTACAGACCAGACAAAAGGCCCATCTAGCCTTTCTTCATCCAGTGACTATTGCCTGGTGCACATGAAGAAAAAAAAAACACACAAAGAAACAGTATAAATATAAAGTGGCCTTTGCCGTTTTATAGCCTTTTAGCTTTGCCAAGGTAAGATCTCATCCAGACCTTCGGAAGAAGTGGAAGATACTCAGAGGTTTAGAGTAGAGACCATCTTTCCTCGTTCTTTCTTTCTCAGCTTAACTTTCTTCTCAAGAACTTCAGTATATTTAAACCTTATTCCCCATGGAAGCAGCAGTAGCAACAGAAAAAGGCCAGACAGAAAAACCCATACTGTAGAGGCTACAGAGACAGGGTAGGCAGTAGTTTTCTATTCATAAGCAGCTGATCTTTGGCATCCTTTGGCATTTCCATAGAGGTGGAAATCATACCAGGTCTTGGGTTCTTTACAAAAGAGTGTAAAAGAAAGGCCAGCAGTGTCCTTGCTATCTTTAGAGGAGCTGTCTTAGTGGACAGTGAGCTGTTAATCGTAAAATCAAGATCCCAAAAGAAGCAGGTTTTGAGTCCAGCTTGTGCAACTTTAATGGAGTCCTAATTTGAAGGAGTGCTGGCCACTGACCTGGAAAAACAGTTGCCACAGATATCTAAGAGGTGGCACCAAAAATCTCATCAGATTTAACAGCTGAGCCTACAAATTGCAAATTGCATTGCCCAGAGAATTCCTAACAGCTAAAAAAAAAAATTCTGTCTCCTCAACTAGATACTACGCAGGATGCTTTATTTGAATAATTTGTGAAAAATAAGACCTTATAAAACATAAAGTATTTCCTGGTAAAAAGATGTTAACTGTATTTGTACCTCATTCAGTCCAGCTGGATTAAGTTCTTGCTGAGCACACCAGACAGCTTTTATTTGCTTCTTGTCATGCTAAGTAAGAAGACATTTAATATTAGAAAATAGCTTTAAAACTATGTAAGTCTTTGCAACTGAAAAAGGACCTGCTCAGACTGAAAATCTTCGTTTTTTAAAACAAACTCACTTTCTTAAAGTGTTTTCAACCCAAATATCCAAAGCAATGTTTAACCCTTGTTGACTTTTCTCCCTTCTTCTATGTTACCCTTGTTCAATTGTGGCAGTATACTTGATTTACATTCCAGCTCTTCACTAGTTGCTCAATACACTGAGTTTTAAGCACGGTAAAATCCCATTAAAGCAAATAGATGTTTAAACTCCAGACCACACTCCAGCTTTGGAACTTTGTATGGCAAGAGAACTGATGCATGTCTTTCACTATGGAGTGCTGTATAACAATAAAAATGTCTGGAAAGTTAAATGGACAAGCCTGGATCAGATATCCACTCCAAAATGCCATCATTCTGCAAACCTGCAAAGCTCAATAGGACACTTTACATGTCAAAAATTAATCATTTAAATGCAGTGAGAGCCTAGCCTAGATTTAGACAAATCCAGGCTTTAGAATTTAACAACATACCATATTGTTTATAACAATATAGCTGACATATAAATTTGCATGTGTCTATGTTTGTCATATACAGACGTAGACTTTGTATTTTTTTTTGTAATTCAGTTTTCATAATGAAAATGTTTGTGGATTGTATCATCATCTAGTTCAAATACCATACTAAAGAAATGTGACTCCTCAATTTAGAAAATGTGGAGTTTTTCTGTGTCTACAAAGTCCATTAGTCTTAGAAATCTTTTTGGACTATCCACAAATTGAAATACAGACTATATTTGAAAGGAAAAAAAATCATTAATCATGAAGAAGAATGATTGATTTAGCAAACAATTCAGTCAGAAGTGCTAAATGAAGAAAAAGGAGATAGTGTTGCATCTGGAAACCACGTGTGTTAGAAAAGGATGCTCATTCCAAGACTGGCCTTTGGCTTAGGTTTCCCTGTTTAGTTTTGTTCACCCTTGAGGTGTAACAGTCATAAGCTTCATTGCCAACTCCAAATACACACAGCATTACCAGGATTTATATAATCTGTGTACATATTCAACTACCAAATGAGCTGGTTGCTCCATTCCTAGAAAAGGTTTGATTACCTAAGTACTTGCACGCAGTGATTTCTCATTCTCTGTGTTAGCGGAGACCCATGACAGCTGATTTCAGGTTGGTTATCAGCCATCATCCAGTTTTTCTGCTCTGAAATTACAAATTACTTTTTCTGTCTGATATTAATCTGGGACATACTTTTCAAGTAGTAGCCAAGATTAAACAACCAATCTAATTTTTGAATGTGAATGTAAGGAACCATTTGAAAGACTCTGCTAGAATAAATAAAGAGAAAATGTCAGGGGCACCTGTATGCAGAATGAAAATTAACTACACTGCCAGCTTCTTGCTGAATTTTTCTAAATTTCCCTATATCTCCAGTTGTTTTTAATTTGAAGATTTGGATTTCATTTGACTGGTGTTGCAATGTCATCTCCGTAAAGCTTTATTCATACAGTCTTCATTTCATGTGTGTTTTGCTCAGTCAAGGCTTAGAAGCAAAGAAGAAATTTTAAAAATGAACACGAACAAATTCTAAGGATGAGAAGATATCCCTCAGGAGTTTCAAGGGTACATGAAATGAGTAATATTAACAGGAAACCTATAGGCAAAATTAATTGTTACCATTCCCAAACACTTGAAAAATCAGTCATTGGCTTACATGAGAGACTCAAAATACACAATGTTTTCCAAGCATGGTCTTCAGATATCTTTTATTTGCTTTTTATTTTTTAAGTTGTTATGGTTTGAATTTCCAAGCTTTTCTCTGACACAGGCTGGAAGGAAGCTGATGTTTTATCTATTTTTAATGAAAACTGATATCGTATGAACACAAAGCTTGGAGCTGAATTTTCAGAAATCCTTCGGCTATTGTAAGATGAGATAATATGATGAGACTTGGCCTCACAGAGGCAGGTAAGAAGCCACCCACTTAACACTGAAAATTTACTGTGTACAACACACCATGTTATAAGATCAGTAAGACTGTATGAAAAAACCTTTTTACAAAGTGCAGGGCTTTTCTGTGCAGTGTTTTGATGGGTTTCCCAAGCTGCTAAGATGCTGATAGCGGCCTAAGCTTTTGGTAGCTTCATTCAACTCTCTTAAAAATAGCCCCAGATCTTTTTCATTGACCAAGTGAATAACTGATCTGTCTCGTTGGCATTTGATAGTGGGAAGCATTATGGCATTTTGCTTCTGTGATTCAGAGATGGCTTGAGAGGTTCTCTTCCCAAAGGACCCCAGTGTGTTACTGCAAAACCCAACAGTTGTTCCAGAAAAGGCTTGCTCAAAAGAGAGGACCATAACAATTTGGCAGGGCCCAAGAAATCATCCCTTGGGATCTTTTAATCAAACCCATGTGCTTCTACATTGTGCAGGGTCTCTTACTGCAGTCTCATACATGGCTCTTTGGGGGGCTCTGGCTGAGGGAGTCAGCAGAAACCGTGTTGCTATATGGTGCTGCATCAAGGTAAACTAATAGCATCACTCTCTCTCTATAAAAGAAGAAATAAAACCCAGAATATGTGACATATTACAGTATGGTATTGCAAGACTGATGCTTTAAAATCTCATTATCTATGAAATGTGTTGCACTTCCTTCATTAGATTGTAAGAACTGGGAATTTACCGTAATTATATGATGTCTTCCTTATCACACAGTCTTCATGTATTTATCTTCTCAACAATTTTCAGGGAATTGGTTAGACCTTCCTGCAAACTGGGAGACAGGACACAGGGATTAGATTACCTTGGACAAGTCTTCAAAAGAGTTGAACCTGGGCCATCCCCAGACCACACACTTTTTCCTCACCCAGCCAGGTGGAATTCACTTTTTGCTTCCATCACACAAAAATAGATCTCTTTATAATTACACTTGGAATTTAAACTTCATTTTCATATCCTCTCAAAGAAGACACTAAGGTTGTAGCAGGAGTTCAATCTGCCTTTTATTTCTATAAGGAAAGTAGTCTGACTTTTTAAACCGACCTGCTGTGATTTCTATGTTGAAGACAAGCACGAAAGGATTTTATTAAAACCAAACTACTTAGCTTTTTTTGAAACACCCCTGCTTGGTATTTGCTTTCTACACATAAAACCTGTTTTTCTTTTATCACTCCAAAGCAGTTTGATGAAAAAGGCCCTCAAGCCTTGCTGTTCAGCAATTGGGCCTTTAAAAACAAATTTTGGGTAATATGAGGTTTTACAACACATTTATATATTTATTTCTTGGATTAGTGTATTTAAGGGCTGTGAGGAGTTGAGGGGACTGGCTGCTTTTTCTAAACCACATGGGTTTTTTTGGCATTAGTGATGAAGCTGTTCTATGCCAGATAACTAAGGCTTATGAACAAAGCTACTTAATTTAAAAGTTCATGCACAGGTTACAGAAACACCGGTGGTGTGAGCAGGTTTTCTTCTCCTTGCCTCTTCTAAACCCTTAAACGCCTACTTTCACAACCAGAGCTAACTCCAACTAAGGGGCATATATATCCCTGAAGAAAGCAAAATGCCTGTGCTCTTACTTCTCCAGGCATGCTCAGTAAACCTGGACACAGGTCCTGCGGCAAGCCCTCACTTACTGTTTAATTCTTTTTGCAGGCAGCAGGTATTAAGCAAGCTTCTTGCAGCAGCTGTTCTGGGAAACACTGGCATGACTGTAATCCTGCTGGCTGAAATACTCCCAGGTATTTACTGATTCTCACTGATCGCAGCCGAAGAGGCTCCAAGTCACTGGAGCCAAACTAACCCTGGGGTCTTGGTGTTAGTAGCCAAGTGCAAAAATGAAGAAAAATGTATGTTCAGGACCTGAATTTTAGGTTAAGTAGGAGGAATACCCAGATCAAAAGCCTCTACTGTGGGGCACCCAGGAAGGTTTGGTTTAGCTCTTGAACCCTATTCAAAACCTGGTTTTTTTCTTTAAATTTAATTCAGCTTTCAAAATGCAGAATATAATTTCAAACTGGAATTAGAAACATATTTGCTTATGCCTCAAAAAGATAAATTGATGTTTGGGTTTTTTTATCCCTCGTTCTTTGTTTTAGTTGAAACTACTTTTTGGATTCTGTTTCATACTTTGGTAATTCTGAAGTTTACGGGTTTTTAAAATTTATTTTTAAGCAACTATAGAAATAAAGCATTTACTGAAAAGCTTTGCCCAGCACTGGAAAATCACTTTGGAAGCAAATATAATGAAGAATGTTCTCAAAGAAAACACTGAAAAGGAACTAGCAAATATCCTACTCCAAGATGAACAGAAATATAAAAATATAGACTTCAGTAGACAGATCAGTTCCTCCTAATAGCCTAATCTAATAATCAGGCTGACTAAGGACTTGGTATCCTTCAGTGGAAAGAAGGATATAAGAAATAACTGCATGCTAAAGTCCTGGTTCACTGCCTTCTCTCAGACACTTAAGCATTACAGCCTCAACTGCTTTTTTTTAAATTATTATTTTTATTTATTTATTAATACTAGGTTGCTTCAGCTTCCTTATCCAGGGACTAGAATTTTATGGATTGAGCAGACAGTGTACCAGCTGCTGAAGTTAAAATTCTTCACTTCTCATTTTATAAAAAATCAGATCATTTTTAATAAAATAACTTTTATAATGTTTGTAACTAAGATGGGCAAGGTGGACCCCAACATTTTTCATCCACAGGATAAGTAAGATGCTTGTATTTGTCTGTCTAACTTGGGAATGAAGTAGAAGCAATCCTAATAGGAGCATAGAGGTGATTGAGCCTTCGAAGACTGGATGGGATTTCAGGCAAGAATGGAGTGAACTGTTGCCACATTAGTTCACTAACTTTTGTGGAGTCAGATCACATCCCATCACACTGCTGGATAAGGAAAACACATAGACACAATGAGGTTGTGGAGTAGCTTGTACAGATCTCCCAGTGAAAACTATTCAGAGATTAACATTCTTTTTCCGCCTTCCCTGCTTATTCATCAGCATGATGTGGTATCTTTGAAGAAACATTGATGATCAGTGATTCCTTGGGCTTGCTGTGCTGTTGGACGTACTCTCACCTGGCCAGCATTCTGCAGAGGCAGAAAGGCTAAAACACAAAAGTTATCACCGTCACAGGCAGCCTATGAAGAGTTTGCCTTTCACAATAAGAAAATAAACCGTAACCGCTACTCGGAAATTTTCAAATGCTTTCCATATTATGGTGCTGCCTGACATTTTGTTCCCATTTTAATCCATCTTTCTACTGTTTGAGTATCAGACTGCGTGCACTGCACCAGATGAGGTCTTACCATTACCTTGTACACAGGCATTTTTTTCCCTCATTCCTTTTGGATCACATATGCCTTCACACAGCTCTACAACACTAGCAGCTCATAGTCATGCTGTGAGTCTCTAGCACGCAGTCTTCTTTTCTTCTTTGTTACTTTCAAGCCCTCAGCATCCAACCCCTCCAGCAGAAAGTTTTAGTACTGCCCAAATGAATGTTCTCGCTTTTCACAGTACTGAATTTTCTCCCATTTCTGTCTCTCTAACAAAAGGCCATCCGATTCTTTCTCTATGGCACCCCCATCTTTCACTACAGCGACAATGACTTCCAACTCTGTGTTGTCATGTTTTATTAGATCACTTCTGGGTTTCTGTGCCAAAGTCATAATGAAAACATTACATGAACTTAGTCCAAGTTTGGTCCTCAAGAAATTCCACTGCAATGTCCATCTGATCCACGGCTTCCCATTTAGATACAGCTTGTCATCTCCTCTTTAAGCAATTCTTTAGCCAAGTTCCAGTTCTTGTATTAATTGCCTCCAGCCCAAGAAATTTCCTCTGTGACCCAGTCTCAAATACTTTGCTGAAGTCCAGATACATGAATATAATTACTGCATTTTCTTCTTGAGAAATTGATGTGTTTTATCTAAAGAAGATTTAGGATCTTTAACACAAGACAATTTTAACAATCTGTGGGTTTGTCATATTTTCAATTGACTTTTTTTGGTTTTAATTCTGTTTTGATTTTATTTTGTCTTTTCTTCAAAACTTTCTTTAAGCCTTGAGTAATACAATTAATAGTATAATTGCCTTATCTTTTTTTTTTTTTACCTCTTAATTTACAGCTACTAGCTTTTCTAGTTTTCCATCATATGATAACACTCAAAATGGGCAAATGCATTAGAACTCCTTCGTATCAGATCTATTATTTTATCAGCATTTTGTTTGGTTTCCCAGAAATTTGAATGCGTGTTATTCTTTCTCTGTTCACTTCTCCTTCAGGTCAAAATGTCTAACACCGAGTTTTCCTTTCTCTTCACATGCTATTTCCCACTTCAACAGTTGGACTCGATGATCTTAAGGGTCTTTTCTAACCTAAATGATACTATGTTTCTATGATTTGACTCTTACTTCCATTAGTCATTCTACCTTTAGGAACACTGTCATCACTGAAACATGAAGGTTCACAGGGTTTTGGGTGCCATTCCTTTAATGTAAGCTTAGTCTTTCCTGCACAGCTACCACATTCTTTCTTTCTACCTCTGCATGGCTGCTTTGTAAGATTTATGATTTTGCTATCTTGGTTTCTTTTTTTAAGTTGGTCTTACCCCATCTTTACATGTTCTGACATCCATGGTGTAACTTCTTCATTGATTGATCTTTTTTTCCACTGTTTATAGACTCTGTGTAACATTTTCTTCTATGTCTCTAACATCTAAAATGACCCTGCCACTTTTTAAATTAGTTATTTCTCTCTTGCTCAATGTCTATTCTTAAAAACATCTGTTCACTGAAACAACTGGAACATACCAATAACACCAATAACTGTTTTCCAAACTGTATGGAAAATTAATCTCATACATGTGCAGTATTAGAAATTATGGACTTATTTATAATAGAATAGAATAGAATAGAATAGAATAGAATAGAATAGAATAGAATAAAATATTTTCAGTTAGAAGGGACCTACAATGATCATCTAGTCCAACTGCCTGACCACTTCAGGGCATATATTTATTTATATTTTATATGACTTCTGTTCTGGACTGCTGTTTTAGGGTAAACAGCTACAGCATGAATACAACCAGACTTGTGTCACCAGTTCTCTGAGGGAGGACATTCAGCTGGAAGCCTTGAGCTCTGCTTCTAATTGACAGCAGAGAATAACAGGACTCCCAGCTAACTCATTTGTTAAGAAGGAATCAATACAACGAATTTTTATGCCAAAACTTGATGCCAAACAAGCTCTTACTGTGACTCAAGTCCCAGCCTCCTCCATAAGCCTCATGTGTAGCTTTTCATTGTTGTCATAGGACATCCCTGAATTTCCCATCTTCATCTGGCATCAGTAAGACTAAAATGATATTATAACTTGGCAAAAACAAAACACTACAGTTAGTAAGTTTGAAGATGAAGGGTTTCCAGTCATGGGAAACTGGAACTTGTGAACTCAGCTGTAACACAAAAAAGGTCATTAGGTCTCTGTCAGCAGTGATGCAAAAGATGGCATAAATTGGATCTGGGCTTTGGCGAAAATGCAAAATGAGCATAATGTTACATTCAGAAGAAGACAGTAGGTATTCTTGGTTTTACAATACACACTATAAAGTCTACCTGTGATCTTTTCATTTTGATTTACACAGATGGAGCTCTGCTGACTTAACTACAGAATTGCTTTTGACCATCAGCTCTCAGGAATGCCCTAACAATGATAGGCTGCATACTTCTGATCAGATACTTCACCCTGCTTACAAATACATTGTTGAAAATGATGCAAGTTTATAGAGATTAGGGAACCAGGAGCTGCGACAAACTTGGTCATTTTAACTCCTGCTAAATTGTTTGGAACCCAGAGCTAGGTGAGATGAATCCCATCCTTCATTTCTGATTCTAAATATTACTGTTCATATGGAACAAAATTTGTTATAAAGGCCCATTTTAGTGAAAAAAAAAGAAAGGATTTGAGGACATTACCCATCTTCACTGCCCTAGCAACATGTGTGTGATGCCAGGTATGAGGTCATCTGGGTAGAATACATAGTGATATTTAATATCATGAGAGCCAAAGAGAAGAATTAATAATTTAACAAAATCAGTGCTGCAGTGAAAATAAAAGAAAAGAATGATATGAATCTATTTCAGGGCATTTGATTTTAGATTAGAGCTAATCAATTAGCCATGCAGAATGCGTAATAGCCGCTATACTAAGACATCGTGCAAAGGCAGTAGATGGACTTTTGAAGAGTACCAAAGAGACTTAGACAGCAAATACATTGACTTCCATTATCTCTTCACTAAATCTTTTTATAACCACAGAGTAATTTCCTTAGCTGGCATACACTGACATGGTTCAATAGAGCTGAGTGGAACTAAACAGATTTACGAGAGCTCACAGTTAATTCCTTACACCTCTCTTTTCCTCCGTTCTGCTTACACAAGTTAGGTTTCCTTGCAATTGCAATTTCTTTTGGGTGGCCTCTACATCTTATAAGAGGAAATTCCATGCAGAAGTTATCTTTTAAAATAAGTCTTTCTACTATATGTTTCCGTGGTTGAGCATCTCCTTCCTCCCTTATAACTGTACTTGGTGATCTCTGAATTTTTTCACATCTGACTATAACGTGGGGAAGGGGCATTATTATTTTTTTGGTTTCCCTTCACAATATGTCATTTTTTTAATGCTTGCTCTGAACACTTGCACATGTGAGTGGTTCTGCTGACTCCATTATTATGTGGGAATAAAAAGAGTTGCGGAGAACCAGTCCTCTGTGAATAGTGAAAAATGCTTAAAAGTACATTATAACCCCTAGTCATTAGACTCAGATTTCCGAATAAGCCAGCTTAAAATCTAATGTGAGCTCCCAGATTTCTGCATCTAACTTTGATAAGTTTAGCTGACATTCCTGCAATGATGTCTTGCACATTCAAATACTTTCTATAGCCCACAACTGTAGAATAGTTTTTTCACATTTTTTCTCAATTTAAGCAGAGGAGAAAAAACAGATTTAAAATTATTGATTTATTTAATGTTTCCCAGCACTTCTTTGCTACTTCTTTATATATTGAGCCATCGCTAGAAATAGTGGGAAAAGGTTAAAACAATCAAGGGTGATGAAAATCCTCATGATAATGTAGCTATTGTTTTTTTATTAAGCTGTCAAAAAAGTACTGACAAATGCAAAAATTTCAGTATTAACATCATAGCTTAAATAATTTTGTAGTTTTTATTGTAACTCAAACACCTTTTGGATTTACATATCTACCAAAAAAGGGGAATCTCTAATACGCATTATGAGCGACAATGTATAGTTCTGTACTTTGACGTAAAATTACTTAATATATATCTTTTTAAAAAGGGAATGCATGTCATTCTCCAGGGTTTGAGGCTAGTAAGAAAACTGTCAAACAGTGAACTATTAAGTTTGATGAGGACTGCATTCTTTGAATACTAAAGCTGCCACTGGGTTTTTACATAGTGGTTTGCTTTAATAATTTTTAGCAACTATGTCTTGGATTGCTTAACATGATTTTAATTTATAATGGTATTAACACAGCTATTTGTTGCATTGTCACTTTATGGGAACCATGAAATGAAACATGCGAGTTACTGGATTTGGTTTTAGGCACATGGGAAAATTTCATCATCACAAAAATCATTCTCTTGGGACTGAACAGTTCAGACTTGGATTTTTTAACTAAAGCAGGATAGACACTAAATAGTTCAGTAAAAGTCTGTTTTGTATTGGAGCTTCTGTTGGAAGAAGAGCCTTGAGAGGCTGAATGTGAATTTAAGTTTTACATTTGTTGTTTGTATTGATACGGAAAAATCCCAAGTGAGCACTGAGATCCCATAGACAAATCTACATCCTCATATCAATCATTCTATCAGTAAAATATTTTTTCTTATTTCTCAGCCTGTGGAAACAGACTGCAGAAGAAATCAGGGAAGTGCCCTAACTACATCATGAGTATTACGTGCAACTACAAATCTCTCTACAGCATTTCCTGCAACATAAGGACTTTCTGATATAAGGGTGATTTTTATGAATTTTTTTCCATTTGTCTAATCCCTATTTTAATTCCTGTAGGCTTTTGACATCCACTACAGCCTGCTACAGTATATACCACAGCTTAACTCTGCACTGTGTGAGCTGTGTGAGCAGGTGCTTCCCCGACAGTTGGGATCTGACATTGGTTAATTTTTTTGACGCTTACTGTTTCTCACACCACAGGAAAGAATGAGGAGTAATTTCCAACATGCCGTGACCAAGAGTAGCACAGCTAAACTGTGATGGGCAGATGTGCTAAAGAACGTAAAGGGCAACTGCTAGCTTCAAAAGTAACTAATAACATTGGCAACCTCACAGCTTACCTTTATGTCAGCAACCTCACCCAGAAATATTCTTTGGTCAAGCTATTTGAGATCTTGTCTCATTGTTCATGACCTCCACCTCCGTATTCCTTCAGTCTGTCGGTACACTTGTCAGAAAAAGTCTGTTCTTCTCCAGCATCATCACCCTGAAGTTGTCTGCAACACAATTGGCCTAAAGAGCTGGAATTCTTGGATTTTACACACACTGAGAAGGAGGCGAGAGGAAAGATGTATAAAACACATGAAATGATTTTAAGGTGTGTAGCAGAGAAGAAGCAAGTGGATGTTTAGGCAGTGGCATCTGAATGTTTTCAGGGATATGGGCTAGGTATTCTGCTCACAAAGACCCAAGCTGGCTGCATCAGCATGGCAGGCGTATCACAAATTTCTACGAACTTACGCTCAGAATCATTTCCAGATAGTCCAGCCTGGCAAAGTGTAAGCACTTAGTGATGCTGAATAGCGTTCATTCATAGCAAATATCTCCCCTGCCATTTTCATCCCTCCTGGGACTGTTCCACTTGTGACTGTCAATGCAGAGGCTACAGACAGGAGGGAGAGTCCTGAGAGTTTTGTGTGCCTGATAGCGGCTCTGCTCTTCCTCAGCCGAGTATGTCTCACAGCTTACCTGCGACAAGTCCGCACATACGCTGCAATATCCAAACAGCAGTATTGTCTTTCCCTGGAAACGTTCAATATGTATCTGTTAATAGGTTCAATTTTTCTTCACACGTTTTCCAATCTCTTTATTAATCTGTTACTCAGGATACTTTCAAAAGAGTAGTGTTTCTGATAGCAAAACACTGTATCATTATGAAACTTGAAAAGATGCCAGTTTGCCATGAGATGGGTTACAAAATGTTTTAGACTGGCATTCTAGCCAATTTGATTATCAAATCAAATAGGGGCTTCTTGCTTCCTGTTGCATATTCTTGTCAAGTGCTAAGAAGTCCACACGGTTCCTTCCAGTAAAAATGAAACTCCCTCATTCTGTAGCAAAGGATTCAGTGTCAATCCTTTGTGATAAATAATGTGACTGCTTACTGATGCTTACTCGCTACCAAAACTGTAAAGATGCTTATTCAGTATCCTTACCTGATGTCCTATACTTAAGGAATCAGGGTAATCAGTATCTGAAGTACAGGTAGTTATGTTTCCAAATTGGAAAACTTTGGATAAAATCTAGGCAAAGCTAATTATTTTGTCTCTCAGAATGGGATTCAGCTCCTGGACTAAACCTAAATTTGGATATCTACATGTAGATGCTTATTTGTGGAACTATGTGCTAAGGTTACCGGTGTAGCTGCACATGCAGATGTATACTAGGGCACATCAGATAGCACTAAATTCCTACATTTAAGCAACTGTATTGAGTCTAGAGTACAAAAAAAATATTTCAGATTATCCTAAAATAGAGGCCTATATTTAATTTTACAACACTAATAATCATAAAACTTGTCAGTTCAAATGAGAAAGATTAGTAAGGTTAGAAGGAAGCATGAAAAAAACCCAATTACATAGCTTGTTTACAGGGTAGTAACACAGTTTAAAAGAACATGGTAGGAAATGAACATTGTGTCCTATTATTTTGATACTTCTTTTAGCATCTGAAAATACAAGTGTGCCAACACAATGATGCACTGGGACGTAGCAACTCAGAGCATTTTAAGAACATTGAATAAAAGCACTGGGTTGAGTAAATGAAAACATGCTCTCTAATTTCTGCTTTGATAGTTTGTTTTATAGTACTGCCAGACAACACGTTATTTATAGACTTCAAACATTTTCAGTGAAAAAAAGTTAACTAAGTTATGTTTCTTTCCTAAAAAGGTCCAGCTACCTTTGCACAGCAGGGTATGCTGTTTGTGTGATACTGGAAAGGCAGTGGGCTCTGGACACATATTATCCTCCCCAGGAAGGCTTTCAGGCTGTAGTAATCACCCTCACAGACCTAGATAAGACATTTCTGAAGTAGGAAATGTCTAGAACGATTTGGGCATTATACAAAGTCAGAATTTGTAAAGGAAACTGCATGTTCAGTGTGTCTTCAGCTGTGTGATTTAGGTGTGGGCTGCAGGAGGGGTCCTAGACTGAAGCAGATCACGTCAAAGGCAGTTCAGGCTGGCTGGTAACAGCAAGTAAGCCAACTCTTTCTGGGTTAGCACACCCTGGGTCCTTGGACCAAAGCTGTTGAGTTTGGAAATGCTGCAGCAGAAACGGGTGGTGTTTGCTTAGTGTTAGAGTCTGCTTTGCCCCTGGTGCCATCCGCTCACAGCAGCTCCCATGCTGCAGCAATAACAGCTTTAGCTGCGTTCTCCTTTTATCTGATGGGAGGAGACTTTTTTTTTTTTACATAACAAAGCTGTTAATTAGTTCTTGACAAGATTAATAGGGACTTGTTTTGACGTAATTAGAGCTAATTCCATTCATTACTCCTGAGGCTAAGGCTGTGCTAGAAGAGAGGCTGACAAGCATTGTAGGTAAACATATAGTCAAAAGCACTCCGTAAAGAAACCTGTGTTACCAAGGTTTAATAGACATGTGCATGCAAAAGCTGTGTATACAAAGTGCGTTTTATAAGAACACATTGTGTGAAGGAAAAACAATTTTTCAGAGGGTGTAATGGAGTATAATATAGTGAGTAGTTGTTATTTCTCACAGACTTCTCTATTTCTAGCTAAATCCCCTGCCCTTATACTTTTGCATATTCAGTGCTAGAAAGAAAGCAAATAAGCTTTTCTGTGGAACTCCTAAAATAAACACTCTGCTAAGGCTAAAACTCTGCCTTCTAACCCCTATGTAAAACTGTCATTTGCTTGACTAGGTTATTTGGATGATTAGAACATAATGGGAAGTATTCACAGGTAAGACAGAAAGAGGAGTAACTATCCATACCCTTTAAATCATAAAAATAGTTGTTTAGGCTCTTCCAATGATATTTGTCAAGCTCCACAAAAGTGCAAGGCAGGACTTCATTTAGCACTTCTCCGAACCATTGCCTCTTCACTGGAGGAAATAGGGACTTGAGAATCACAGACTCATAGAAAGGGTTGGGTTGGGAGGGACATTTAAAGATCATCTGTTCCACCCCCCCCTGCCATGGGCAGGGACACCTTCCACCAGACCAGGTTGCTCCCAGCCCCATCCAACCTGGCCTTGAGCACTGCCAGGGATGGGGCAGCCACAGCCTCTCTGGGCAACCTGTGCCAGCGCCTCACCGCCCTCACAGGGAAGAACTTCTTCCTTACATCTCATCTAAGTCTCCCCTCTTTCAGTTTAAAACATTAGCCCTTGTTGTACTACTATAGGCCCTTGTAAAAAGTCCCTCTCCAGCTTTCTTGTAGGCCCCTTTTAGGTACTGGAAGGCCAAAATAAGGTTTCAGAGCTTCCTCTTCTCCAGGCTGAACAACCCCAACTCTCCCAGCCTGTCCTCATACGGGAGTTTCTCCATCCCTCTGATCATTTTTGTGGCCCTCCTCTGGACCCACTCCAACAGGTCCATGCCTTTCCTGTGCTGAGGAGCCCAGAGCTGGACTGCAGGTGGGGTCTCACGAGAGCAGAGTAGAGGGACAGAATCACTTCCCTGGTCACACTTCTTTTGATGCAGCCTAGGATAAGGTTGGCCTTCTGGGCTGCAAAAGCATGCTGACGGGTCATGTTGAGCTTCTCATCAACCAACACCCCCAAGTCCTTCTCCGCAGGGCTGCTCTCAATCCACTCATGACCCAGCCTGTATGTGTGCTTGGGATTGCCCCGACCTATGTGCAAGACTTTGCACTTGGCCTTGAGTTCTAATGCTCTGTCTTCTACAGAGGAGTGAAATTACCTATTCCTCATGCAGGAGGAGGCCCACTGGCTGCTCCTAAGAAACCCATGGCCTGATCTTCCTTTTAACAAAGTGAATCTCTGCCAAGATCAAGCTCAACAGTGTGGATCCAAGACAGACCCAGACTCTCCAACCCCAGTAGTGCTGGTGTCTATACGTCAATGGAGGATTGATACATGACATTCTCTTCTGCCTCCTAGCTCTTCTCCATCAATTCTCTTTCCTCAATCAAAATATCCCCCATTAAGGCCAGTCATCATTGCTACATCAAAGAAAGAGTAATTACATAGCACTCTATGGTATCCTAGCTGCCACTCAAGTGGCAAGAAAAACTGAGTTAAGGGAGAGAAGCTCATCAGGATTAGGGTCTTGGCTCTGTCAAGTGGAGCTACATAATAGAAATCTTAAGACTTGTATGAATGAAATATGAGTTGGAATTTATGTATGTAGGACTCCTGGGAGGAATGGTGGAGGAAGGAAAAGGAGATTCATGGCACATAGGTTAGCAGGTTATCAAGATCCCAACACATTTTACATGTGGCTTCTCAGGACACAGCTCAGGAAAGAGAAAGCAGTAGAAAAGACAGGGCAGAGCCACACTTTAGCAAAGGACTGACTAAACCAAAGCGCAGCCTGAAACTATAGAGACAATGGCAGGAAGATAAAGAACAGGACTGAGGCCATAAGACCCTGCGATAAGGAAAAAAAGGTCAGAAAGTAACCCAGCAACATTTTCCAGTGACTCACAGAGGTATGGGGTGGAGAAATAAAAGATCACAATCACTATCAGCTTCTAAAAGTGTGCAAAAGGCACCTCTAAGACCATCACATGGTTGCCAACTTAAGAATCCAGATGATAAGAAGAAGACAACTCAGTAACTGTCATCCCTTGCTCTCTGGACATATCAGCTGCATACACACATCCTGGTGCTTAGGAGAATGTGGGTTTGAGAGAATTGGTTTATTTGTAACGCACAACAGAGAAAGAACACTAATCCAAAAGAAAAGTGACTCTTAACTGAAGACCCCCAACCTGCTGCCTCTGTTGGGGCTCCCTGAAGAGGCTCTTCTGATATAGGTCTGCACTGCCCTGGGGGTCTACCCTTGCTTCAGGAAGCCCTGGCTGATCTCCAGCGATGTCACCACTAAGGGACTAGAGTCCAGTTCAGAAAATAATGGAGTTATTGGGATAATTTAAACACTGAAAGCATGCTAGGAATGAACAAAGGCCATGGTTATGCATTGGATCGCAATGCTACTTAAGGTGATATACAAACAGGAACAGAAAGTTTTTGTGACTCAGAGTAAGCAAACACCACTGTTTCAGTAAAAAGTCAAGCCTTCTTAATGAGAATGACTGAAGACCTTAAAATACTACTCTGTCATATGAGATAGAGTGAGATCTTTACTTGATGTGTTCTAATAGGAGTAATTTTGTTAAATAACCAGCCTCTGTACCCTGGGGTAATCTTACAGTTCCGACACTACGTGATTATTCAAATATAAAGTAGAATTTACTCACTGTTATCTCATTTGTGAAAGTCACGTTACCTGGATACTAAGGAAACTGAATACAAACTGCTGGCCAGTGCTATGCAGTTCTGATCTCCTGTATGTACTTATTTTTCAACTGTATATGTATAATTCTCCTTTTAATAAAAGTTTTTGGAAATTATGCTCTTTGTAATATAAGTAGGTAAGGTAAATCCATGATATTATCTTGGAACCAATGTGTTCATGTTCTAGTTCAAGCTGAGCTAAATTTTTCAGTCATTTATTGAGTTTTCAGATAGGCAGATTCATTATCGTTGAAGTTATTAGAAACTAATTTAATTTTTTTGGCATTGTTTTAGCTGCAAAAAATGAAGAAATTCTCCATCTTTTTTCAAAATAAATAGCTTTCTAATTGCAAAAGAATTTTTCAATCCCCAATTTTTAATTTGATGTAATATTTAATTTGAAACTGAAGAAATTTTCTCTCATGTTTTCAGGAAGAAAAGTTTATTTCATAAGCAATCCTACATCTGTTTTTATGTTAACATAGATATAGGCACAGGTGAAAGGGCATAACCATGCCAAAGTATGGTAGTGATGTAGAGCTTGCTACCTCCCCCCCCACCAAAAAAGGAGTTTTGTTTTGTTTCGTTTTGTTTTGTTTTGTTTTCTTGTTTCTCACATTTTCCATTGTTTCATGCACTTTTTTATCACCAACAGTAATTTGGTATTACTAGATAGTATTAGGGTAGAACACAGTTTTTAAATTACAGTATAAATAGATTTGTTTGCAAGTTCTTAATGGTGTCTTCTGAGATAGAAATAGATGCTCTAATATTTAATCAAATAAATAAATACAACTGGAGAAATTTGACTAGATGAGCCAGTTACCTGATTTACTAAAAAATGTTTTATACAACAACTTCTAAGCAAGAGGTATTGTTTTTTCTACAGGGAATAGTAACCTATTCAGAGAGATTAAGAAACTCTTGATTTCTTATTAGACGTCAAAATATTTTCCCTTCATAGAGTTGTCAGAACTATGGAATTTTAACTACTGGAATGATTTTATTTCAACCAACATTTGCTATGCTTCTTTTGTGGAGGTTAACTTGATGTTTGTACAAATTCCTGACATATAGCATGTCTGTAGCTGTAGGACCACAGTAAAAAGTATGTGGAGCAGGTTTTTTTGATTATTGGCTGGTTTCAACAATCAATAATCTGAACCACAGATGAAAATGCATAAAAACATCTTTTTTTTTTCCCTCAAATTTTGAACATACTTAGAACAATAAAGAAAAGAGCATGGATAGCAGTATGCATGTCTGCAGGGAAGAACTGTCATGCTTGCCTCAAAAGCTGCCTAGGAATTTTGAGTAGTTAATGAATGAAGAGAGGCAGGCTCTTCTTAGGATGGTTCATTTCAGCTGACACCTATTTGGAATGAGATGAATCATGTCCCTTGGGGTACCCTTCTTTCACTTGTGGTTAGAAAAGGAGCCCATAATACAAGCTTAGGTAAGATATTTACTTTTCAGACACCTAAAAAGATGTGCATTGATTCCCTCATTTGTCATCTACAGTTATAAATCTGTCCTAGAAACAGAAATGGACTTTCTTTCTCTCAATTTAGCAAACTGGCAGCTGTACCTTATCAACAATGAGAAGAATGGACTGAAAGATAGTGTACTTCAGGTGAAGGGGATTATTTGGGCATCATCAGAAACTGAGTTGTAGTTCTGTTTCTGCTACAGCCAGCCAGGTGACCACCACAGGCAAGCCAATTACCCCATTTGAACCTCAGTTTCTTTATGTTAAAAAGGCGTCGTGGAAAGATAATGGTATTGTACATTAACTTTGAGATTTGTAAGCAATAAGTGCTATTAGTAAAGCTAAGTGTGTTTCTGCATCAGAAATCTTGCTAACATTAATAGATTTGTAGGAGGTACTACTTGTGAATTATGAAGGGCTGGGTGTTAACTCTTAAACTTTCATATCCCTCTAACTCTTTTATAAAGGATTTTAGTGCAAAACAGTAGGATTATTCAACTTTAAGAAGTACAGGTTACGCATCTGCTAGACAAATGAGAGATACTAAAAGTTACCTGTTAGAAATGACTGGCATTTAACAGTAAAGTTGAAAAACTTCAGGATTTCTGTTTCCAATAAATATTTCTTCTTCCAAGTTCAGTGATAAAATTAGGCACAAACACCATTTTTAGGAACGTCTGCTGATTGACATTAATGGTAGTCCAGTTTCACTGCTGGGTTCAGAGCAACCAGGCTCCCTCCTATGACGCTAGGGCTGCCCGGAGCAGTGTTTCCAGTTCCCAAAGTAGCCCTCCCTGGGAGCTCAAGCGCTATTCACTGTCTTGGCACAACCTGAGCTAGGAACTACCCATCAGGAAAATCCAGCAGGTTTAAATGTGATTTATGAGTACATTTTATGAGTAGAGTCAGAGAGATCTAATCAAATAGGGATGTAAACTTGGGCATGGTCATATTTAAGAGTACAGTTCAACTTGCTGTGCTGGTTTTGGCTGAGATAGAGCCATGTCTCCCCTGACTCACTGCAGGGGAACAAGTGAGGGGCTGTGTGGTGCTTAGCTGCCTACCAGGGTTAAACAACACTTGCAAATTTGCAACATGAATCAGAGAAAGGGAAGTGAGCCGCAGTAACAACTACCATACATCTCAAGGACAACGGTCCATGATATGCAACTAAAATTGCCTTTAAAAAAAAAATCAAATTTAAGTAATTTTAAATTAAATCATTTAAATTAAATAATTTTAAATCATTAATACTCTTCTCACTACCTTAGAATGTAATTCTGCTGATGCTTACACATCTCCAACATACTTGTAACTGTCACATGAAGTATACAAATTTGGTCTGCAGTACTTGTTAAAGGAAGTAGCATTATTCTCACAAATAGGTCTATTGTAATAAATTTAGAATTTGTGCATGAAGAAAGAAATAGCCTTATAAATAAATAATGCAGGATTAGGCCCATGGTTATGTCATTCTCTGTAGGGCTGTCTAAAAGAAATTTGAATGCACAATTATTGAAGCTATACTGTACATTCAAGATGTGATGGTGATTATCTGGCAGCTACATGCCCAATCAGCTTACATAAATACTCACATAAGATGTTACAACTAGGCCCTATTGCTTTTACTGTAACTGTTATTTATATTATAATAAGCTTTTTTACTATATTATTAACAAGCTTTTGGAACTTAAGTCATAGCTTAAGGACTTGATATTAGAAATGGCATCCAGGCAAAAATAGAAGAAACAATCTGTGAAGACCAAGAACTAATCAACTCTATACCAGACAGGGTAGGAGAAAAGCTACAGGAAAGGAGCAAAGTAATAAAATAGTAGCACAAGTATGTTCCTGCTTGACTGTTCCATACTTTCTATTGATGTAAAATTCTTATTCAAAAGCTGGATTTACATTATCCCCAAGAGACATAAGGAACGTTTTTTTGACATGTGCATAAGTTCCTTCTTCACGGCAGAGTTGCAATAACAATTTCAATAGAAAATCTTGTATAGCTGCAGGTTCTTGGAGGGAACTTGTATGATAAATTTGTAGTTCTTTTTTATTGGTTTTAATAGAAATAGAAAAACTACTTAGTATTATCATAGGCAAAAATAACATAAATTGTGAATGCTAGCAGGAGGCAGATAATTGGATATGTGTGTGTGTCCACATGAATGTTTGAAACTGACCTTTTGAACACCTCAGACAGAAGTGCCTACTTGCTAACTGCAACCTGTATGATCTAGTTTGAAATGTTGTTAATAACCAGCCTAAAGGAAAGTGACTCTTCCTGAGTCCTCCAGTTAATAATGAGCAACGAGACAGAACCACCAGTTAGCAGAGTGATCATGCGATGTGCTTCTGCACAGATAGTTTTGACCGAGGAAACCGGGGGGCTAGTGGGTCCAGAAAGGAGGTGCTTAAAAGGATGGATCCCAAAAAGAAGTGGCCTTGGAAATGGGTCTGGAGAGAAGAAGGTGAAGACCCTGGCTGGTGGAGAGATGTGGGAAGTGGGGAAGACCTTGGAGATCCAGGAGATGGATGGAGATGAGTGCCAGGCACCATCCAGGGACCACAGCAGGGGAGGCCTGAGATGGGCACCCTTGAGCAGTGGTACAGCAGGAGCCAGCACGATGTCCCGGGTGACTGGTCCAGGCAGCAGGTACTGGAAGGGAAGGTGGGACCTCCTGAACATGGCACTGGACCAGGAGCGAGCGAGCGTGAGAACAGGGCAGGGCAAGGACTCTGCTTTCCTTTGGTATCAAACAAAACTCCATATCCAGGTCCCCTGTGGACAGGCATTTGTGGTCTTGCATGTGACAAGTAGAGAGCAACTTAGGATAAACCAGTCAGAACAACTGATCACGTTACATTCATTGCCTGCTGGCTTTAGTAATCCAATGTACGTATTTATTTTAAATCCTTGAAGATAAAGGCAAATTCAAGCCAGCTTTCGCATGCGTACTGATTAGCAGCAGCTTCTATTTCTTCTCATTATCTATGCTAAAACAAATGATTTCTTACCAGCCAGTCCCTGTATACTTCTGTGTTTCTTATGATTGCCATTAACATACTGAATTCAGTATGTAAACATCAGGAGGACAAACAAAACAAGTGCATGATACCTCATTCCCTCACTTGCAACTACAGCTCCAGAAATATTATTCATGCCGCTCCAGGGAAAGCAGTGTCCCCAGGGGAGAAGCCGCTGTCACCCCAAGGATGACAACAGCCACAAGAAGGCCCTGCTCGCAGCTGATGACAAGCAAAAGGAGGACAGGGCTGATAGTTTCAGGGCTCATTTTCAAGTCTCCTGAAGGCATTTTGGAGATTTTCTGCAGAAGTAATGGAGTACATCAAAACTCATAGGGAATAATACAACCTGTGAGCTCTGGTTTAAGACTTCTTGGGTCAAAGGATGAGGAGTTGGGCTTGATGAAACTGTGGCTAGGTAGGGGCAGGGAAGGTGCTGGAAGGATGCGTCCTCAGCCCGAGTGCTGCACGTCAATGGCGCGGTGCAAGCACCCACCTGCTGTTTCTGCTGCTGTGCAGCAATCGACAATCGCGGCCTGTACAGGCAACTTCTTGCCCTGTGGCAACAACAGTAATACACCTGTCTATTTTGGTGCTCTCCTAGTCTCAGCCTAGCAACGGCACGCTAGCCCTACAACAACCTCTGCCCCTATTTCTTAAAACTCAGGTGTCTTAATTACGCATCAAAACCACATTTAAACATTGAACCATTACTGAATTCTCAGCACTGCATCCTCACTTCAGCTTCACTGGATATTGCAATGGGCTATTCTCCTTCGAAAACATGCCCCAAGTGAGATATTGAGCATTATTTTTAAACTGCCAAATGTAAGTGTTAAACTGACATTTCAACTCCGTAGACTCAAGCTCAAATGCGTCTTATGGGTCAACAAGGACAAAGGAGTTTGATCATTTCACTATTTAATCTTTTAAGACTGCTTTCATTTCACTAAAGCTATTGTACAGGTCAAAATCTTTTCCCCAGGACTGATATATTAACATTACTAGTGTCAAAAAATGTAAGAGAGTAAAACAATCACCTCTGCTTTACATCAAACCACTAAATATTCTTTCCCAGGCAAAAGGAGGAAAAATAGGTATTGTATTTAACTGAATAAAAATTACATTTTTCTTTCTTCTAAAGAAAATTTAAGCAAATACACCCTCTCCTCAATACTGAGCAATTACATCTGTGAAAGATTGTGAATCAGTTGTGTAACAATAGGTATAAATAAGGTAAAAATATACGCAAGCAGTAAAAAATGCCAGCTGAAGCTATGAATCCCACAAACATACTGAATACAATAAAACAGAAAAGCACAATGATTTTATATGCTTTCGAGATGAAAGAGTTTGAGCAATTCTCCTTGGGTAGAAAGTATCCAAAGAATTGCTAAATTGCCTGTGAACTCATCATCGTTTCAAAGGCATTTCTTTATCTTCACCAAAACTAATAATTATTTTCTCTAAAAGTAATGAACCAGATTCATCTAATTTGATTATTTTTTACAGATGATAATAAATATTGTCTTGAATGTATACAGCAAATTTTAAAGAAAATAATAAAAAGCCCAGTCACTTTTCCCAGTTCATTCCAAAGGCTCAGAGGCAATAGAAATGTAATTGCCAATTGTATTTCTTCTTTGCTGATCGCCTGGAGGCCTGTAGGACCACTCCTAATCGTACTGTATATCTGTCTCTTCACAGGCAAACGAAAAGAACTGAACCCACAACACATCCTGAAGACCTATAAATGCAAACTGCAGATGGAAACTTGGTTTCATTCACATATGCGCTTCTTCAAAGCATGTGATTTTACTAATTGAAATTCATCACACTGAGCATGATTTTATTTGTTCTTCCACTGAATTCAGTGACAGTTAAGAATCAGACATGATGTCCAAATTGCAATTCTAATACTAATACTCACATTCTAGTTATGGATGATGCTACCGGGAGGACAGGCTCAAATAAGCAAAATCAAATACTGCGTCATACAACATATAGTTATTCCATGGAAGGCCATTATGCTTGAAGTCTAAGGGCAGACTAGAGGAGAGCATGCAGGAAAAATTCCCCATGGATTACTAAGCAGAGGACATTATGCTGTACACTTCCCTAGGGAGTTCCTGAGTCATATAGTCTATGTCATAGTTGTATATATGACCATATGACTACATATATATGTGTATGTGTGTGTACAAACATATATAATCATACAGACACATACATACGTACATCTATACATATATCACAGATATATTTGTTTAATTTACTGTTTCTGGGACATGCTAGATGGTTTGTCTGGTCAAATATATAGAGATACTCTTATGTTTTCTTACCTGTTTTGCTTTCTGAAGTACATGACATACAATCAGGTCATCACTAAGAGCTTTTGCAGGAATAATAATTGGTTGCAGTATTGTTCATTATGACAGTGATTGTATTGGTGGTGGTGTAGACCAATTCCTTTTTGCTAGTGTACTTTGTAGAGTGTACACATGCTGATATAAACACCATGGGCTAGAGCAATACTTTGTTGATATAGTTATGATATCTACTAAGAGAGATACAAATCCATGGAGCAATAGCAGTAAACTTGTTTAAGGATGGTCTTCTAGATCTATCTTACTTTGACAAAACAGCTAGTTAAATTTCACCTGTAAACACATCAGAGCACTTAGCTGCAATAATTTAGTTCCATGTGTTGTTATGTTGCTGAAATCGAGGAAGCTGTGTGATGACCTCAGTTCATAAATTTAAAGCCAGGAAACAGAAATCCTTGTATGACCTGTGGGGCTTAGTAAGTCTTCGCCTATAAACAATGCGTGTAACATCCCAATATATATGATTAAGCATACTGAATTAGAAATTCTTAGTATGAAGCAGTAACAAATACAGGTAACAGGCCTTTATAGATCCCTTGCAAAAGCATTCTTGTATAGAGTTTGACACATTCAAAGTTCGGGATACAGGGGGTTGTCCATTAGATGGCACCAAATTTTTCCATATGTATGGAAAATGTAGGCAACAGAGAGAAGCGTTTATCTGCTAGCAGCTGTCAGGTGGTCTCCCAGCTAGTCTCCATTCAGAGACAGAACCTCTGAGATGGCATTGCAGCCCGTCAGCGCGCATCACTGATGGATATTCATCCAGATAGGGAAGTGTGTGCGTCAGCCTGTGTTTAACTAACCGCTCGTCTGGTGTAAAGCTGTTTTTATCATATCTACCAGTCTGTCTGCATCATACTCAGCAAGGGTCATTGTGGCACTTGAAGATATTTTCAGTTCCTTCTTTGGATCTTCACACTTTCCTAAACAATGGGAAGTGTTTTTCTTATTCATGTTCTCTGCAGCTACTCAATCAGAAGAAAGGCCCTACTTTTCAACTAATCAGTCAGCTTCCACTATGCAAATTGCAGAGCTATTACTATCACTGGAACAGGCTAATACTTCTAAGAATAGTACAGTGGTCTGTAAATAAGAAGATGAAAGATTGTCTTTTCTTTCTTTAGTATCGTCTAAGACTAAAACTGTTTCTACTTCCCCATTAGCACTAGTCATGAAAGTCCTTGCCTAGAATTTTGCTTCCTTTTATCCTTTCTTTCAGACACACCTCAGGAACTCTCAGTTCTCTCTAATGAGTCACTTCAGACCCATTTGGAAAGTATAATCAGTAAACACAATACAAAACTTTGCTTTATTTAGATATAAGTCAATTCTTATTTCTATTTAGCAGTCCCAAAACTGCCTGTATGAGCAGCAAACGTATGTATGAATGATATGGATTGATTCCACTTCACCCACACTACGACAGAACTAATTTAGCAGGCTCAGTACTCATGCAGTGATGAAGACCGCCTGGAATGACTCATTTCCTTTTACTGTGTCATCTTAAAGGTTAATTTCATGGGGTTCTGTTCAGCATATTATCTAATAACTAAGAAATAATCAAACCTTCTACTCATTGAGACGACTGGTCAGCACTGCTAAAATGGCACTGCCATTGCACTTGGGCAGGTACATGATACTTGTCTTTCCCATGCAAATAGATTCTAACGATGAACACGTACGATGAGCGTGAACGATGTACATGGGAGTTTGCTTTTCACCACGCTGCTTTCCACACAGTTCTAGAAATCCTTTGCTCCTGCACTAACCAGATCATCCTAATGTCCTCTTTACCTCCTGCCTGCTCTTTTTTTCCCTTGTGCCTGCCGTAATGTAGCCAACACTCAGCCTAACCCTCCAACCCAGGACTGCGACATACTTGCTATGCATTTGCAATCTGGTCTGTCTGCCCACGAGCAGCGTATCAGCTCATCGGCCTGGGCTAAGGCAACCTTGGTGCTATTGTACAGAGCAGGAGTTGTTAGGAGACTTGTCCCGGCTCTGATGAGAAGTGCTCAGAAAGAGGGATTGCCTGAGCCCCCACAGTGCTTCTGGACACTGAACCCTCCGAGAAGAGCAGGGCCTGTGTGCAGGACCAGAACCAGCCCTGCTTGTCAGGGTTTCTCTGAAGGGTATTCCAGACATGCTTCCTCCTGACCTGAGCTGGTTTGGGATGGGAAGGGAGCAGAAAGGTAGCACATGAGCAAGTTAAGAAGAATCCAAAACTCTTCCTTGCGTCTTTAATTGCTAGTTTCTTTCTGCAGATGTACGTCTCTGGCTCTCTACTCTTTCCCTGCTGGCCTTTTAGGAACAAATTTATGAAAAGAAAACAAACAAACAAACAAACAAAACCCCATAGAAAATCCTTTGCACTTCCACAGACTAAGGAACAACTATAGTACAAGTATTACTGCTGGACGATTGTACAGTTCTTTCTCATCAGATAAATTACCTATATCATCTTCAGATAAATTACCTATATCATCTTTAAGGCCTTACGGACTTTCTAAGACTTAATACTTCTGTTATTGACATGTCCTTTTGGCTTGGCAGCAGTGAGTCCCCAGGGAAAAGTCCCTTACAGTTACAACTTATAGGTATATGCATGACATTACACAGGTAGGTGGCTAAAGCTCATTTTAGATTAAAAAACATTATTATTAAATCAAATTATTAATATATTTCAGTGGTATTCTTCTTGGCTTTCAGAAGTAGACATAGCTGCAGACTCATTACTCTGTATCTTTGTACATTATTAGCAAAGTTCATCACCAAAAATGCAAAGTATTTTCTCTGTATTTCCTTAATACCAGAAGGCAGACACTTTTTTTCACACCTTTTCCATGTGAGATCTTATTATTACTCAAACTGTTCAAATCCAATTCAAGACCTCAATGAAAGTGTAGAGTCATTCTGCATGCTTTATTTTGGACTGACAGTGCCCACATCCAAAGAGAAGAAGGATTAGCATGTTATAAACATATGAATAAGCTACTTCTTAATTTGCAAATTTTTCTTCACATAGCAATACACTAATGAACAATCCCTTTTGTGAAAGTCAATGTAAGACACAAAACTTAAAGAAAACTCAGCTGGAATGAGCATCACAGTCCTATAATGACTGGAGTGTTTTACGGTTTCATTGGAAATAATTTTTAAGAAAGCTACTGTTTCATAACTAGGTGGTTTGGTGAATAACAGGAACATGCGCAATAATGCCAGGAAAAAAAAATACAATGGTATCATCAAGCAAGAAAACGTAACTGTGCTGAACTTCTGCAATTCCTACTCAAGTCAGTTGGGGGAGAAACTGCCCAGCACCTCTGACTTTTCCTTGGCACTTTGCAACATACATTCCTAAGAAAACAGAAGATAAGAACTTATGAAGAGGCTTGACTTGAGCTGTTGAAGAGGAAAATCACTGAATAGATGTGTATGCCCACGAGTGAATGCTGCAAAGTCACAACTCTTGCTTTAATTGTACGTCACATGGCAATACTTAATGAGAGATGCCAATGTCACTGTAGTCACTTCCGGACTTTCTCAAAATTAATGAATTTTTGCTTCACAATAAAGTTTTAATAAAGCCTTATTAAAGTGTTAAGCTTCCTAAAGCCTTAATGGAAATTCCCTCATTTTTATAAAATGTAAGTATATATTAAAGTGTAATGTATTTTCAGTATTTGCCCAATATCAAATTTAAATCTATAGATAATACACTTCCACCTAGTTACCCTGTACAAAGCCCTCAGAATTAGTCCTGTGGATGCCCTAGCATACAAAGAATTGTTTTCAGATCTTTTCCTTTGATTTACTTTAACATAACTGACACCCAGCCCTTCTCACTGTGAACACTTAGTGTGGGTGCTATGTGTGGTACATCTCTTGTGTTGCCATTTGTTACATTAATAATGCACAAAGAAAAGAATAGCGAGCAATTAATTTTCATGTAATCAGTGTTGTAAAAGATGGCAGCCAAAATCAAAGTATACGAATGTTAAAAAAACTCACACCAGCATCCATAGGAATAAAAGAGAGGAAATTTTACAGTTGAACAACATAAAATCAGACTTCACAGTATAGATTTTTGCCACTATCAGATTCAGGCGACTAGCTGCTACTTGCTGGGAATGACAGTATAACATTCTTTATAGCTATAAGTCATAAAGGGATGTTATGCCTCTGAGAAAGCCATGGCTACAATCAGCAGGGAAAATAACAACTCACTGTTTTATCTAGGTTATTCTTCCAATGCACATTTTAATGTATTTGTTCCCCTGTTCAGTCTTAAGCATTTGCTACACTATATGGCATTCTGTTTCAGGTGAATTATTAATCTTAGCCTGCAAGCGTGCAGTTCAGTACAAATGGCAATATAGTTCAGTTCAACTATAATTCAGCTAAGAGATGTCAATTGGCAATGCTTTGGTTGTTTTTCATGCAAGATGCATATTTAGAGAAGATAAGGACGTTATGGCAGCCTTTGGAAAGAATAGGAGACACGTAACTTGCTCATGTTTCTACCCAGCACAAAATTTACTGTACCTGTACTATCTGTCATGACAACTGAAAGCAAGGGAATAAATTGCAGGAAATTTAACACAGATATACTGGGAAATATGCAAGAATTTGAGCCTTAACAACATTATTTGAATGCTTTTGAATCTGTTGGTATGATCATCCTTTTAATGAAGACTACCTTTTAGCTTTTAGACTTTCAAAATACACAAGCTATCCTTTCATGCTAAGTACCATTAAAAAATGGGTAGACAGTGTTGAAATTAATATTGTGTCATGAATAATCAAAGTGGATGCTAAATTCTGTGCTAAGGTTTTTAAATGGGGATCCAAAGGCTTTCATGGTATTTGCTCAGGACCTGGCTGCAGAATTTTCTTCTGTATCCGCACATTAAATACTGAGTACAACACGAAGCCTTCCCACAGGAGTGCAACATACTGGTTAACGGCAAGCTGACAGTCAGTGATGGACAATTAAACATTTCACTATTTTTATTTATTTGTTTGTTTTTATTTATTTATTATATATGTATTTTATTAAGACTGGAATGGAATTCTACATATTGCATTATTTCTAAAGTTTCCATAAAGACCACTAGTGTAATGTAACTATCCAGATTTCATCTTTCTTTCCCATTCCCTGCTGTTGAGGCATTTAACTGATCACGTGCACACATCATCACAATTATTTTAAAGAGGGTGTTCCTTTACTGGAAAATATACAACTTTATATTATAATTTTATGTCTCAAGTTGAACCGACCAGTGTATGCCAGTGGGGATGTGGCCTCACAATAGAGGTTGCAAAATTATGCATAAACAAAGATGGGACTAATTATAATTGAAAACTGTTGCTTTTAAAATCCTTTTCAATGCAATAAAAATTAAGACAAAAAAGTAAACTTTCCCAGAAAGTGCCTGAACTATCACACTAAAGAATAACTTAGTGTTATTCTGGAAGACGGACCAGCTGCAAAACAGAAAGCAAGATCCAATTCAAAATAAAATGGTCCCAACTGCCCATTTTTAATGGAATTTAACAGTAAGCAACTCCATTTCAAACACAGGTCTCCTTAGAAGCAGAAGTCTCTAAGCAACTGAACACTAACTGTGTCGGGAAGGGCCCAGATCAAGGTTTCCTATTCCCTTGGCAGGTACCGAACCACTGTTTTCACATAAAAGCAGTCAGGATCAACTACACCATATATGCAGTGTCTTGCAAATATTCTTAAAATCTGCATGCTTCAGATGCAGTGTGAACCCCCTCAAGTACAGTGCATCCTTTCGGAGACTTAAGCAAGGCTCAGACCCTGCAGAACTTGGCTGCTATCTGCCCACGTCTGCCAGACACCAAGATCGGCAGTCTGAAATCTCTTTGCCTTCAGGTTTTTTACATTGTATATTCTAGTTTGCTTCTGCTTTTACACCCAAGACAAGAAAATGTCAGTACATGGTGAGTTGAAAATGCTCATTCTACCACGTATCATTTGTGAAATCTGATCTCCGACACCCAGAGCAAATAGCTGTTACTATAAGATTATTACTGTCTTACTGAGTCGAATGCAATTGTCTGAAAAGCCTTGTATTTTGTAATCAGTTAGTACTCTTTCCCCAAATCAAGACTAATTCCATTTTTCCAGAAACAATAAGATTTAAGACCCTAAAAAAGCGGTTTGAAAAGTTACCTAGAACATATTAATGTACCTATAAGGCAATTGCAGAAGTTTTTAAATGGACCATAAAACCCAAAGATCTTAATAGAATTATGCTTGCTTCTGTATTTAGAGAGATATCAAACAGTTTTACATTCATTTTGGATCTGAGGCACTTCCATTACAAACAAGGAAAAACAATACAGATTTCAATGAGTTCTGGCTCAAACATTTTAGGATCTGTACAGAAAAAAGCATAGCGTACCTTCCTATTTTTCAGGCAATATTTCAGACAACAAATATTATTTTAATTAGAAACAGTTCAAAGTTGGAAAAAGTCTGTTATCAGTTACTTGCACCAAGGTTTAAATGAAATCCAGAGATACATTTTGATTTCCAAAAGGTTTTTGTTTTGTTGGAATGTGGAACAAAACTGAGATTTGATACACAATTTGTGCTTGATGAAATGATTTTAAGCTTTAGTTACTAATAATTTAGATAATTTGCAATTCAAAACCTTCCATTTCAGTTACATTTTAAGTTGTATTATTACATTATAAGTATACTTAAAGTGGCTTTTTTTCAGGCTTTTCACATAGAAATGTGAAGTTGCAACTATCTCATTTTACATGGTAAGCCTCAAATATGCACTGTAGTAAAAATGATAAATCTAGATAAAGAGTAATTTTTTTAAATCAAAATTTTGCTCTGTTTTCTGTCAAATGTTATAATCACCTGCTCTTTTTGTCTCAAAGAAATCCGAAGATTCCCACACCAACATTTTCCCAGCCATAGCTAATGAATGATCTAATTAGGTTTTGGAATAGAACATGCTTCAAGAAATTGGAAATAAAGCTTTATGTAGTTCTTTAAGAGTGCTCATAGGATTTTTAATTCTTTAAGCTGACTTTCAAAACATTTTCTGTATTAATTCACATAATATTCCTATTTTGTAATGTACTACATCGCAACACTGATTGCAGAAAATGATTTTTTTTCCTTCAAGTTCCTTTACCCTTTCAAGTGAATAAGAAAATCACTGTCAGATCAGATTAGGTCAGAGCACAGTACAGACAAATTCAGGAACTCCTCTGAAAACAGTTGATACCAGATGCTTCAGAAAGTTGTTTAGAAAACCTTGGAAGATTCTGGAATAACTTGATTACACAGTGTCCTGGTTTTGGCTGGGATAGAATTAATTTTCTTCTTAGTAGCTGGTACAGTGTGTTTTGGATTTAGTGTGAGAATAATGTTGATAATGCACTGATGCTTTAGTTGTGGTTAAGTAGTATTTATCCTAAGTTAAGGATTTTCCAGTTTCCCATGCTCTCCCAGCAAGCAGGTGTACAAGGAGCTGGGAGGGAGCACAGCCAGGACAGCTGACCTGAGCTAGGAAAGGGATATTCCATACCATAGAATGTCATGCCCAGTATATAAACTGGGGGGAGTGGGCTGGGAGGCGCAGATCACTGCTCAGGCGTTGATCAGCGGGTGGTGAGCAATTGCATTGTGCATCACTTGTCTTTTTCTTGGGTTTTATTTTTTATTTTATTATATTCCTTTTCATTACAATTATTATTATTGTTAGTATTGTGGGGTTTTTACTTCAGTTATTAAATAGTTCTAATCTCAACCCACGAGTTTTATGTTTTTTCCAGTTCTCCTCCCCATACCACTGGGAGGGGGGAGGAGTGAGTGAGCGGCTGCGTGATGCCTAGCTGCTGGCTGGGCTTAAACCACGACACAATTTTTTTTTTTTTTTTCCTAAGTACCTCCAGAGACTGGTGGATTTAATTTAAGTAATTTAGAAAATATCTTCTTTTCCTCTATTTCCTCTCTGTGTATTACCCCATACTTAGAGAAAACACAGTCCTTATCTATGTGACCATACCACTTTTTTTAAAAAAGTGAAGCTCTGTAACCAAACATTCCAAATTTGTGTTCAAGCCTCTCATATTACCATGAGCAAAGTCCATCTAAAAGACAGATATTTCTCTGCTCTGCGACAACCAAGTTTCAGTAGTCCTTCTTTCTTCAGAGTAAATTGTTAATAATTGTTAATGATGTTCCTTATAGTCTTGGAAGAATCAAATGTACATACACCTATCGAGAAAACACTTTGAAATAACAAGCGATTAAAGAAAGTCTGCTTGCTGCAGTACCTAGTTTCATTGGCAGGAAAATGTACTGTTTGTAAACCTCTTTACTTCTGGAAAGTGTGTCTTGCAGACAGCTAAGACACTGCCTCAGATATTCAGTGACAGTGGCTATTTGTTTACCTGACTTGCAGCAGAACAAACCCTGACTGGGGACAATTCACCTTGGGCCTTGAATCTTTGCTATGTTTTACATGAATACTGCACTCCATGGGGTGGCAAGGCTGGCCTAATATTCCTGGAGATCCAGATTTCAGGAATGGGATTGAAGGTTAAAATTGCTATGTGCAGATGTAAAATGTTTAAATGCACTTTCTGGAATCCAAAAGCAAGGGAAATTGTCCACAAGGACATAGCTATATTTAACCTGTACTTCAAGATGACCCTCACTTTGATTTCACTGGATTTTTTTTCACACTACAATCACATCAAACTGTTAGTCTGCTGGTTTCAGCCCACAATAATCTGCGCAATAGGAAAGGGAATTAAAGTATTTTTAGCTTCCCAGTTCACTGGGAAGTCACTATCAAACAGCACAATTCAGTGGTAATGAAAAAAAAGACTTTTTTCATGCCGAAATAAGATTTTTTGTCTTGGAATGCCCAGGTATGTGAGCCCAAATATATATTGTTCCATAAAAACAACAAACAAAAAATTCTTGGTTTTGTTTTATGAGATGTTCTCCAGCATGCCTAATGTAGACACTTAGCATCTAAATTTTAGATTGTTAGTGAGTCAGTTTACCTAAAAGAAATTCCTAAGTGTACCTATACAGTCAACGGAGACAGGAGGGTGCTTTTGATGACTTCCACTGGTAAGACAAATTCACCTCAGTTTAAGTAACAGAGGATTTACATTTGTCTGGTTTCTTTGTAAATCCGCTACACAGAAGCCTGTCCTTGAAAACAGAAGACAAGAAACGGAGCAATACAGGCACATACTTTTGATGCTCCAAGTTGAAATTCAACTCCCTTTCAGCACCCACAGCAAGTAGTTGCTACGCGAAGGGGCAGACACAGTTTTTAAGTGTCTCCCTGCTTTTGTTACTTGCCTGTGTATCAGGTAGAACATGATCTAGAGAACGTATCTCCTAGTCTGTCTCCTACAAGCCCAGACAGACTGCCTTTGTTTGAGTAAAGCTGTAGCTTTACCCCTGAGCATCTTGGGCCCGGTAACTAAACCCATTGCTACAGCTGAGATTCGCCTCAGTACCCACAGAGCTGGCTCTGCACTCTGTATTTTTCTTTCCAGCATCGGCCAAATCAGAAAAGTCAGAGGCTCCTCCTTGTCACCTCTGCCAGTGTCTATTGGGAATACTGAAATAGGAAATACAACTGCATCTTCTTACAAATATGTATCAGTTTGATTTTAATACAGTGTTATACTGCAATATAGTCACTGTCTAGCCTGCAACCATCTCTCTGATGTAAGAATGGACAGATCATATTAAATATAATGAAAAAAGGAATTAAACTCTTTTGTGGAGATAAAAGAACCTCAATAGTACTCACAGTGTCAGAATATAGCAAGAATTATCCAAGAAGAGTAAGAAGGGGAAGACTGGGACCACATGGATGGGTGACATCTGTCAATGTCAGAGGCAGAAAAGCAAAGCACCCACGATATATATGATCCCAGAGGAGAGCAGAGAGCTGCATGGTCCTCGTGGGAGCCGAGAAGAAAGCTTTGTGGGCCCTGGTGACAGCACTGCCTACTGCTGTTTCTGCTGTGCTCAGAGAAACAGGGCTTCGGGCACATTCTCTGGAAGCAAGGAGGGCTCCTTCCAAGAAGTGCCTGGATATCCTTCTGAACAGGAACTATCCATCAAGGTCCTGAATAATAACACCTGTCAAAAGCAGTGTGTCTCATCATTACTAGTTATATAGCTCCACATAAGTACTTTACAATAGCTAGTAGTGCTTTCTAATACGGTCTTAGTGGGATGTTGTCAAAAGCTAGTTATAACAGCAATAACATTTTTACCAGTGATCTTCCACGATTCGTATTATAAACCATCTGACGAATGCTTGTAGCCTGACCTTTGTGATTGTTCTCCACTTTATCACCTCTGGAACGTCTAGTGACTATGTTTGCCTCTTCTCTCTGCTTGAAGCATCCAGGTTATTTTGCTTGTCTCCACAAATTAGACTTACCTATATAAGACTAAACAGAAACTCCCTAAAGAGATATTTTGATGAAATTATTTATTTGTTATTCAGAATCCAACTTCCTGGTACAATTTGTATGACAGGGCTTTTCCAGCAAAATTGATTTTCAGCAATAATTACTCGTTTGAGTTCTTGGTCATAAAGAAGGTATAATCTGCACTAGTTTATATGGCACATAACAAGGCTAAATGCAGGAGTGAAAAATCTCTAACTTGTGTTATGCAAGATACCAGATCTTTACTGGTCCTAAAATGTATTAATTTAATGCTTCTTTCTCATAGCTTTAAAAAATTTATAAGTGCCCCATAAGTTTTCTCTTATCTTCTGCTTCAGATTACATAAAAAGATCATGAAAGTTCAGTTTATACAGCTGCTCAACTACTTCCTAAATCCAAGTTACTCTCTAATAGCTATTTTCAGTGTTGATCTTTATTGCAGGGAAATTTAAGCTAGAGCAATTACAGTGCTGTGCAGAAACATTATAAACTCATATTACCTGTTTTATCTACTGAAACAGATATTTTAGGCATACAACAAGTTTTCTAATGAAGTAGTCTTGCAAAATCCCAGTTGTATCATTCTGCCACCGTAAGATTAAACTAAATCTCCGTAAACTAGATGCCCTATATTGTGAAGCAGGGAAAAGTATTATTGTCTAAGTGTGTTTCAACTGCCACAAAACAGATGTAGTAAATAAAGTTGTGGACAGTGTTATAGTAACCAGATCTCAAATTTCTATGTCAGTCGTTCATACTCCAAGTCTTTTCTTCTCCCATTTTCTCCTGGAAGCCCCACACAGGTGCTAAAACAATTCTCATTCCTTCTGGTGATTCTGATTTCCTTCTCGTACCTTAGCAAATGGCCAAACTAAATTCTCAGTACAACTCAACTCCTACCATACTAAGAATAGAATCGAGACCACTCTCAGTAGGACTGCATATGAAATGGCTAATGCAGCGTGAGAAAGCTTTCTTCCTTCCTTTCTTCATTGGAACAGATAGATGGTTAATTGTAACATGTAGGAGATACACCTCGTTGGGGTGTCTTTTCTACTAACTTAATTTTTAGAATAGACTTTCCTTGTAAAAAAAAAAAAAATTTCTAAATATTTAAAAGGCATTTTCTTATATGCTGAATGCCCGCCACCACACTTAACAAGAGCAACACTGCACATTTATTATTACTTATTTGAATGAAGTACAAGGCAAAGCAAAATACATGGATGAAAGCAGCACAACTACACAAGTGAAGATTTACAGCTGATAGGGGGCATTTAGAGGTTTGTTTAGATTAAGTCCTTTCTAAAGAGCTTTAGGGCAAAGCTTTCAACTGTGCTAAGGCATTGCCCGTTATTTTGTGCACACTTCCTTTGATAAAGTCCGTTTCTGCTGGGACAGATAAACCTGAGCCTGTAGCCCAGGGGATATGTTGAGAGCAAGATCTCTTCTCTAACCCCACAGAATAAGCATGGACAGCACAATAAGTCACTAAGTCTAATGCTCAGAACACAGGGTAAACTTATTTCTTTGGGTTTTTTCAATGCAGTAATAAAGCAGTCAAACTGCAAAATGGAAGTGCAGGAGGGGAAGACTTTCTGTTCATTTAAGACCTGATCCAAAGTTTTTTTGAGATTTTTTTCCTTCCTTTCTTGTGTTCCTTTTAATTTCTTTTCATCATTTTCCAGCTTCGTCATGCTATCTACTTTCTGCCAGAAGTGTAATTATCAGAGTGATTCAAGAAGGGATGCTGGCTCTTCACTATCCCTAGCTTCATGGGGACTGGAAAATCTCTTTTCACTGTGATGCCCCGATCAATGTTTCTAATTTTAGCTGGCTAAACAGAAAGCAGCACTCACTACTGTCTTTTAAGGAAGATCTGGTGCCTTTTGCACTTCCCACCAGTCAGCATTACACTTGAGAGAATCTATAACTCAGGGATAAGAGGGAAGTGTGGCAAGAGGAGTAGGGGGAAGGACAGTGACTTACTGCTTCTGTTCTGGCTTTCCAACTATTTAGGTGCCCATGACCATTCCAGCCACATTGCATTTTCCAAGTAATATCTAAAGCATGTCTATGATATGACAAGAGATAGTTTTGATAAGATGGAAAGCCATTACACATGCTATTGCCTTTGCAAAAGACCTTCTGAAACTGGGTCTGGTCTTGTTATTCAGCACTCGATGCTATCCAAACTAGACCAAAAATGCTTCAAACAAACTGCAGAAAATTTGTTCTTTACACATTCTTAATAATCCTTTCACAGACTGGTCAATAATCCAGTTCCATGTCCCACTGTTTTCCCGAGGGAAGGCTCTTAGTTTCAATCTGAGGAATGATCCTAATGTTTATTTGGCCTCATATTAGGACATTAGAGAGAGAGCTGTGCACCAAAGGTCTTCTCCCAAAAGGAAATTGTGACACTTGAATATATAAGAATATGTAAGACTTTCCACAGAAGAAGGAAAAGAAGTGTGAATAAATAGGGAAAAGAAAAATGGGGAGATTTCAGTTTTATTTCCTGAAGGCATCTTAAAGTTCTGAAATTGCAGTTTTCTAAAGATGAAAGAGAGCTCTGACATTCCCAATAAAGACCAACTCATTCAAAATACTCTCCTGAGGGCAACTGGCCATGTGGCCTGGGGAACTTCCAGCACAATTAAAGGCAACCAAACAATTTGGAAAACTGACCATCTGCACGTTAGCAGTTGAGTGTAAGTCTAAAAGATACTGAGTGCATTTAAGAACTCATCGTCAGTCCTCAGCCTTTGACACTGAGGACGTTGGGTGTGCTTCTACCCACTCTTGGCTCTCCCATCAGGCTGCAGGTGGCTCTTCTTAGAGGACCTTCACAGTGTTTTGAGGAGCAATGTTTGTTGCATGCTAAGGGAAGTAGTTATTAACCTAGATCAAAACAAGTGCCTAAGGATTGGACTGAGGGGCAGGGCACCATTAACTACCACAGAACTCTCAAACTGGAGTGCATTTTTTCTTCTCTGACCTACTTAACAGCTTTAACAGGGTGGCATTATCTTTCCTTGTCTGTATGTACATCAGATAGATAGTATTTCTTATAATATCATTGGATCAGCTTCAGGGTGGGGAAGCTTAAAATACCTCTCTATGATGAACATTTTTATTAAATTATAAAATGCAAAATTCAACTGAATTGAATTGAATAGCATGTCTCTTTGCTAGCACAGACTGCTTATATACTAAAATTCTACAGTGAAGGTCTGTGACTCATAAGGTAGGTGGCATCCTTCCATGTTATGCTGGAAATGTTACATTGTTATATTTGCTAGAAAATAGAAGCTGGGAGTGCTATTTCAGTATTTTTAATAATAAGATTTTTTGTCTTCACTGTATATGATTTTCCTATTTTTAAGTTTGGGAAGATATTATTTAAATGAGGCAACATATTAAAAATAAACATGCACCCATAAAGCCTCAGTCAAGTTAACAAAAATCTGATCAGTGTCATGGTTGCTGTTGAGTGGGAGCATCAGCAAAGGCAGTGAGATCGCCACAAATCAAGTTCACCATTAGCTTTTAGACGATGCAAATTCCCCAGAATTGCCCGGAGACTGGAAAGCCAGGGAATCTCTTCATCTTGGTGAATGGCAGCTGGCTTAAACATTGCAACACAGTATGCCTGGCTGACTGAAAACTTGGAACAAAGAGACCCACGGTTCACCAGTTCCCAGGCTTTCCAGTTAGCCTGTTGAAATGGTCCAACAAGAAAACTTGAATGCTGAGGGCATCCAGCAAATTTGTAACAGTTGGTAACACACATTAATATTTTATTTCTCCACTTTACTCTAGGTTCTTCTGTTTCTGAGAAATGCTGGCAGAAATGCCATTCACCCAGCAGATTTACCAGGTGGAATATAACTGAACTGTTTCTGTCAACATGAGAGGGAGCACACACACATCTATCAAATTGACACAGTCCCTGCACTTGATGAGCTCAGTGGAATGAGTCTTCCACCTCCAGTTTTTGTAATGCCAATGAGTGATGAATCAGAGATATTTTTGACATCTGAAAGCAATTCAAGGTGAGAGAACCAAAAGACTGGTATTTGCTAGTCAGAACTATAAATAAACTTTTCAGCACTAAGACTCCTCCAAAGCTATTTAAATAGGCTAAAATTTTATGGATTGCTATTCCCTAAGGAAAGGAATGCTATCTGTATTTTAAAGTGTGTCATTTTTTCATAGATGCAGTCACGCAGACAGCAGGTAGGACTTTGGTTTCCTTCATAACCACAGTAAGTCTATCCTTGTTCCTTATGCTATTGATAGGATTTTCAGACCTGACCCAGTGTTTTCTGCTTTTAGAATTAGAGGAATTAGTTAGGTTGATTGGATATTTCGCAGTGAATCATGTTCTTAGAAAGGCTAATGAGTCAAGCTATTAGCTTGTAATGACATTAGTATACATTTGCTTGATGACTAGGTATATACTCTAACTTGAAGTCACACAGCATTTCAGCAGCAGAAGTGACTCGTGATTACTATACGAAATTACTAATACATAATCGTCATTTACAGATAATGACATATAAAGTTTTCTGTATGTAATGTGAGAGACAGCAAATAACTTGAAAAAGAAATGGAGGCTAGCCTCTATTTTCGGACACAACAATATCAGCAATATTGGCAACATTAGCAGTTTGGCTGGATTTACACAGATCGATATGAGAATGATTGAAGACCTCAATGGATTTTAGCACTTCTGAAGAGTACAGGTTAAATGTGCATCAGCCATATTTCCACTAAAGCAAACAACAAAACTAACAGTGACATAGCCAAATGTTCTTTGTTGATCTATGGTAGGATCTAAAATAACATAAAAGGTAAACTAGATACAAAAGCAAGATTTAAATGGTAAATGACAGGGGAAGTGTTTGTCTTGTATGCTATAGTAATGGTACATTCTGCAGAAAGCATTTTTTCTCTCTGACAGAACATTTAACACATCAATAGTAAAACATATTCTGGGACATTGTGTGGACAAATTCTACAGATTAAGTATAGTGATTTTGATGGAGTTGATTTATGCCAACACATTCGAGTCTAGAATACTTTTATAAAGGTCAGATCAGAAACATGACTGATCATATGGTGGGAGAATGAAACAAAGGAATAAATATTTTACTGTCCTGTTCACCTTTCTATAAAATATGAATAAACCTTCAAAATACATTATGCAAACAGACAGAAGAGCAACTGCCATGTCTGAACTTCTCCTGTAGTTATTATCAATCCAATCTTGATCACTGCTAAAATATACCTATATAGTGAGCGAAGAACTTCTTTAAACCTCAATTTCCAGAGAAGTTCCTGACAAGACAAACCAAAAGACCAGAGATAATTCCAAGCAGTAACTGCTTATCCTCCTTCTTGAAATGTTCAGTCTCAGGGAAATGTTGAATAATCACATTCTCCTCTTTACCTGCTTGGTACTTAAAAAATGCATGCATGATCTAGCACAGTTATGAAAGATCTAGTCTTTTGTAAGGAGGGAGCCAAAATAAATACTTACTTCAAAACATACTAAATTAAGATCAATTATTTCGTCATTCATGTGCAATAAATAATACTATTCTATCATTTGATGAGGGAAGATACTACCCATTAAATATGAATGGCAGAATCAACTCTATAGAGAAAAAAGGAAGATATTTTTGTTGATACACCATTTCACTGACATTAGTGTACATGCACCTTTTTTATGTATATCATTAAAATATTGGCAAAGAAACCACCAAGGATGTAAAAAGCAGCAGGGTGAATGCAGGTGACAGTGTTTTGTAATGCCCACAACATATTTAAGCTATTCTTTGTGAACACATTCTTTAATCAATTTACTCGGCTTTTCTATCTGCAAAGTACTTTTGATTTAATCATGACTTTTGTTAATCATGACTTTTGTTGCATGTTTACTATTCAGAAAACTTATGTGAATTGAAGTCTGCCTGGGAAAACTATTCTTCCTGCTTATCTTCTTTCTTTTGTTATTTTTTTCCCCCTGGATGTCTGCCTTTATTAAAGAAATAAAAATAATTGTTTGATTTGAATTAATTAGAAAAAAATGTATTATATATTTGTCCATGGATAAACTGACATTTCAGGTGCATACAGATATTCACATGAAAAAAAGGAACTATAAAATACTTATACAGAGAAGGGACCATTTATGTGATCATGGATAGAAATAAATTGTTATTAGACAGAATTATCACATTTGTATTTATCCTAGAAAATGTAGTGATAACTAAGTCGAATTCATTTCACCTAACTTTAGTTGCCTAAATGATGATGTGTAGTCTAATGCAGTCTTCTTAAAGTCAATTAAATGAGGAAGACACTCCCTGTTCTTGAAACAGAGGTCTATGGATGAAATAATTGCTCTTCTGTAGATGCTTTTTTTTCTCTGTTGCCTGTTGAGGCAGGTTGGATGACAATCTTAAACTGGAAAACTAAAGTTAGGTCAGAAAATTCAGTCGAGTCTGACTTTAGGGAATTTCAAAAACAGTTAAGTGCGCATCACTGGGAGAGAACTGGATCTCTGATCTATTTTACCTGTGCAACTAAGAAATGTAAGTAATCCCAAACACAGATACCTACATGATCAAGCCAGGTTAAAGATCTTCAAAATAGCGTGTCCATGATATATGTTGATGATCTATGTCCATGATATACAGTTGGACTCCAGCCATATTGTCTTACCCCCAGTGCAGACAGCATGTTGGCACATATTACTGAAGATACGCCATAATACTGCTCATCATGGCAATTCTCTTTGGCTAGAGAAGTCATAAAATGACCTTCTATCAGTCCTTTTCTGCTTTAAAACTCATGGAGGTTTAGAGGGGCTTTCAGATGCCCCTTACTCCTTGCATACCTGTTGTGCAGGAGAAAATCTTTATGACAAATAATTCTACCAAACTCTCAATGCTCCCGTGGTTCCACTTTTTGATAATGCATTTATCTTACCTTCTATCAGCTTCCCCGTCTGCTCTGCATTGCCCCCAGGCAAGATCTTGGCAATGTAAGCTCCAATTTCCCCACTGCTTCCTGGAATTTCTTTCCCGCCTACAACTCGGATTCCCAGTCCATTGCCTGTGATCAAAAGAAAGAGAAAACTTTAAACAGAGATGAAGCAATGAATAATTCACTGGAAAGAAAGGAAGAGAACAACTCATCAGAGGTTACTGAAGGATGTCACCAATAACTTTTGGCTATGATCGGAAGATTAAGGTTAACTGCAGTCCCATCTGTCATTTTCCCAAAGACTTAACTTTGGGTAGAAGTGAAGGAAAAGATCTTAAGTAACTACTGTGTGACTGACATAACACAAATAACTGATTCAGTAAAAGTTACACTGAAGCCAATCCTACCTTCCTCTGACAGTCTTACTGTACTGCAAAGGGACTATTTGCATGGCAAACCTATTTAAAGCGAACCACAATTTGTAATATTAATTAAATTGCATTATATTGCTAGAAATCCATGTGAAGTGTGGATTCAAAGGACAGCTTTATCATATGCCTAAAACATGCATGCAATTTAGCTGAAAAATTATAGCAGCTGAGCTTTTAGAATCACATAAATACGGAGACAGACAGAGATCATTGAGGTCCAGCAGCAAAGCATGGACATTTACATGAACCTATATTTGGCAGATGCTATTATTTTTCTTAAATATTTGCTTTTAACTGACATCTTTTACATCAAAGGATGTACAAATTATCAAAATGGAAAAAAAGCCTACAATTGGTCTGTGTAAAGCATCATCAAATATAACATATTTTCTCCCTTTATTAAAAATTACAAAGATGAAAACATTTTGATCACTCTGATTATTTTAGGTGGAGAGAAGCAGATCACTAATCACCCTTATGTACAGAACAATGAGAGTGAAATCAAAAGCTTAAAAAATAGTCTCGTAAAGATAATCTTATGCATTGCCGATTTTTCATGCTGACTTTTTAAAAAAATACTTCCTATACGAGAAAAACAAATTTTGTCTTCGAAGAAAAAGAAAAATTCATATGAGATGATTCACACTTTGTTCTGGGAATGTAAAGGCTGTTTTTCCCACCTTTATTGTAATGGCTAAATAATTAATTTTCAATTTATTAATTTAATAAGCCGAATCTGCTGAGTGATTAGACTAATCAAGCTCACCACACAATCTCTTTGCAAAGCTTTATCTTTTTAGATTAAGGTTTTCCTCATAATGCTATTAGCGTTTGATAAGTCAGCCCTGAGTTTGCTTAAGAAGCAAGATAGCCACATTGAGTTTCTGGCCAAAAAAGTTTCCACTAGTTTTTCTATTTCAGTTTAGCTAAATCTATGTCCTTTGTGCATCAGCTTTCCTCATAATTGCATATTAGACATTTTCCAAAGAAGCATTTTCTTTTCTTTTGGAAGATGCCTGGTGTTCAGATACATGCATGGAACCTGTACAGTGCAATATAAAGGTAAGGAAGGCCACAGTAGACTCATGACTTAAGGGGTTTAGCAGGAATCACTTAGCAAGGAAACAGCTCGTTCCACCACTGCAAGCCTAGACCAAAATGGTGCTTCCCTCTAATATACTGATAAAACAGGTAGGTGAGAGCAACCAAGGCAGACCAATGGTGAGGACTTAAAAGGAAATATATAAGGATTGTTCTTACAGCTACAGCACAGTAAGTAGTGTACATAGGTATATTTAATGCACTGAGATGAATGGACTGCTATATAAATCAAGCAGTATGCATTGCTGGAGCATCCAAGAAGTTCAACCACACAACTAGTGCTGTGGGCTGGTGGCACCTCGGATGATGGGTACAGACCATTTTGGGGAGATGGAATACTTCCATTAGATCTACGTTTTGTGACCTAACGTGACACAATTTGGGTGGGGATTCGATGGGTTTACAGCGTTGGTGGATAAGGGAAGAACAACAGACATCATCTACCTGGATTTGTGCATTTGACACTGTTCCGTATGACATCCTTGTCTCTAAATTGGAGACACATGGATTTGATGGATGGACCACTTGGTGGATGAGGACTTGGCTGGATGGTTGCACTCAAAAAGTTGTCATGGGCTCGATGTCCAAGTGGAGAGCAGTGACGAGTGGTGTTCCTCAGGGGTCGGTATTGAGACCAGCACTGTTTACTATGTTTGTTGGTGACATGGACAGTGGGATTGAGTGCACCCTCAGCAAGTTTGCCGATCACACTAAGCTGAGTGGTGTTGATACTCTAGAGGGAAGGGATGGCATCCAGAGGGACCTGCACAGGCTTGAGAGGTGGGCCCATGTGAACCTCATGAAGTTCAACAAGGCCAAGTGCAAGGTCCTGCACATGGGTCAGGGCAATCCCAAGCATAAATACAGGCTGGGTGATGAGTGGATTGAGAGCAGCCCTGCAGAGAAGGACTTGGGAGTATTAGTGGATGAAAAACTGAACATGAGGCAGCAATGTGCATTTGCAGCCCAGAAACTAACTATATCCTGGGCTGCATCAAAAGAACTGTGACCAGCAGGTCGAGGGATGTGATTTTCCCCCTCTACTCTGCTCTCATGAGACCCCACCTGCAGTACTGTGTTCAGCTCTGGGGTCCCCAACACGGACCTGGACATGGACCTGTTGGAGTGAGTCCAGAGGACAGCCACAAAGATGATCAGAGGGCTGGAGCATCTCTCCTGTGAAGTCAGGCTGAGAGAGTTGGGGTTGTTCAGCCTGGAGAAGAGAAAACTCTGAGGAGACCTTATAGCAGCCTGCCAGTACCTAAAGGGGACCTACAGGAAAGCTGGAGAGGGACATTTTACAAGGGCCTCTAGTGGTAGGACAAGGGGTAATGGCTTTAAACTGAAAGAGGGAGATTTAGATTAGATGTAAGGAAGAGGTTCTTCATTATGAGGGTGGTGAGGCACTGGAGCAGGTTGCTCAGAGAAGCTGTTGATGCCCCATCCCTGGAAGTGTTCAAGGCCAGGTTGGATGGGGCTGTGAGCAACCTGGTCTGGTGGAACCAGACCCCCATGGCAGGGGGGGTTAGAACTAGATGATCTTTAAGGTCCCTTCCAAACCAAACCATTCTATGATTCTATGATTCAGTGACAGGATGACCACTGGTAATGTGCTATCAGTATACAGAACTTTTAGTGAATGATTTCAGTGTGGGCTGATGGCCAAGGATGAGTTTCAGGGGTATTGTGGGAATAAGTCATAACATGGCTGAGGACTAGTGTATGATAAATGGCATGATAGACCTTGAGTTTTTACAAAGGATGATGAAGACACTTTGCAGGCCAGATCTTGTACTGTTTAGCCACCACAGTGCGTAACAGGAGAAATTGATTTTGGTATAGTAATTCTGGGAGTACAGGTAGGAGTTTTGTACGCATACGTTAAACATAATTCACCTGTAGATTATATTTATATCCAAGTTTGAGATAAAGTTCAGATCTGTCATATAAACCCATTCCAGAGTCTGTATTTTTGTTTTTCTTATTGGGTGATATTTAGTCTTGATACTTTCAGAACAGATAAGAGATTTAGGGAATATGTAAACTCAACTCTATGATAACATGAACAATAACTCTGTAAGTTACAACTGTACAGAGATTTGACATGGCAAGCATGTCCTCCTAAGTTTACTTTGTTTTTTGTCCTGTGCAACTTTTCCAGTTCAAAAACCCGCTATGAAATGCTGTGCAGGCACGTCTAAGTATCTTCAGGAGGAGTTGTGAATACTCGGATGATAGTATGAAATTTGCTAGTAAGTTCCTTGAATTTTTTGTGAAAAATTTTAGCCACTTTGGCTCCTCTCTGCATGTTTGTCTTCTTTTTTCTAATTTGAAGACCTAAGCAACATCTTTAAGAAAGTCAGCTTCTTGCAAGACTTTACACCTGGGAATGTAAAGTAATGCAAATGTAATGCAAAAGAATGTTAATCTTTTTAAGCCTTTTTTTGAACATGACAAGTGAACAGTTGTCTCTTCCTCTTTTAATAGCAAATTAAGAATTGGAAAAGTATAAATATTTCAGCTTGAGGGGGCCCCTCTAAAAAAAAGTAAAGGGACCCATATAATAAATGCAAAATAATACCACTTAAATACCCAAGCTAATTACAGGCATGGGGAATATAATTAAAATTCTGCTACAAGATAAATCCATCATGGTAGTTAACATTCCTTTAATTATAAACTTGCTATGGATGATAATTGATTAGCTAAACATATTGCTTCTTGGCTGGTTCCTAACACAAATGATTTGGTATACAGAAAGGATGCTGTGTTTTAAACAATAGCTGTATCGGCACTCTGGGACTTTGCTATGGGAAATTCTAAGATTATTTTTGTTGAGGAGAGTAATCTTTCAGTGTAATTGGAACAAACTGCGGAGTTATTTTAAATTAATTACCTTATTTCAGTGCAAATTTGAAATTTAGCACTGGTAAAGTTTATTTTTCCTGACTTGATAGGGAAAGCAAACCCACCGTTCTGAGGATGGGCCTAAATGTCCTTTACAAAAGTTGAAAAATACAGTCTTTAAAAAAAACAAACTAAAACCCACCTCGTTGCATAAAGCAAATGCATACCCCTATAAAAGCATTTAAACATTAGTGCATCTTTAAGACTTAGAAATTCTTCTGGGCTGCTCTGCACATTTATCAAAGGACTTCTGATCAAACACTATTGAAAGACTCATTAATATGTTACAGGTCTGAGGCTCACAACTGGGAACTGTTAAGTTCAGCAAATCCAATGAACAACTATTCTTAGTACACAAAACACACAAACAAGCACACAGTAACTTACTCCCAACCCACACAGCCAACATATGGACTTTTCCACGTATCAGTAGGACTGGACGCTTTTCATCACATAGGGGAGTAACTCTACAGGGTCAGAGTTTTCTCATGATGCTCTATACTACTATCTCTACCTCTGATAGCTTAATTGTAACAGAATGGCAGACAGGTGTTTTGCCATATAAATGAGTGTATAAGACACTTGATTTCAGAGGCAATTCTATGGATACCTATGCTAGATAACTTTGAAAATTATGACTGACGTATTGGTTCTGATTTTGCAAATCTAAGATGTTTGTCCATATTAATGCTAATAAAACCAATTATTTTTCATGCTAATATATAAAGATTTTTATTCCTAGACTCTTTGAAAAGGCTTGTGGTTTTATGTTTGCAGAATTTAGAGTCAAATGTGTGACTGACATTACGTATGAAGTAGGAGCATGCTTGCTAAAGGACAACCACAGGTGGATGTGTGAGTGCGTGTTTGCACATGATGCTGGACAAAGCAGGGGGCATTTAATTTAATTTGATCTGTGTGCACTAAATTAGAAAATTATATTGCATTATTACTATGTTGCAAAAACATTACTGGAATAAATATTTCAACTTATATAACAACATTCAATTCCTGGCAGTCAATGAGTTACTTTTTGCCCAGTGAGCTTTAAGTGCTCTGTTCTGGCTGACAAAGAAATATGACTTGGATGTTGCTGTATTTTCTCATGTGAAGATGGGATTTCAAACCTGGTTTTACTGTATCTATTGAAAATATTGAGTTTACTACTTTTGTTTGCAATGACATTGCCCGCTTTATCACCTTTCATGCAGATAGTTTAAAAATATCATCAATCATATGCTTTCTCAGATCATTCTCAGATTTTTTTTTAATTTTTGAGTCTTAATTTTCATCTCTCAGACTATTTTGATATAACCAGACATTCATCTTTCAATTTTAGATTTTCAGATTAATGAACTGCTGTTTTCTTCTTTACAAGACACAGGACCAGTTAACGGTCAGAAAGCAAATCACCGCACTTTGAGAGAGGGCACATTTCTGAACTCTTGAGTATTGATTTCTATGGAAAATATCTTCAGGAAAACATCTCTTCAAAGGGAAATTTACACATTTAAGATCCAATCCTTTTTAGGATGCTTCAAAGCTAGAAGACTGCTAATTAATTGCAACTGTTTTTATTGATCTCCCAAGGCTGTGATCTTACTTTTCTATCTAATCTTAACTAAAGCCTTAAGATGCGGCATGCTAAGCAAAAGAAAAGCCCCCCCCCAAACCCCCACAACCCAAAACCTAAAAAACCTAATGCTAAACTTTAACAAGACAGATCATGCAACTAAACTGGTTTTATACTTTGATAAACAAATACGGATACTAAATCATTACAGTTAGCTTGTCAGCCACTGATTAACATAGTTGAAAATACAAACTTAGAAGCTTCAGGTCACCTGCCTAGTGGATGAAGGGAAGGCGGTGGATGTAGCTTTTCTGGATTTTAGTAAGGCTTTTGATACTGTCTCTCACAGCATCCTTCTGGACAAGTTGTCCAACTGTGGGATGAGGGGGTTCACGGTGTACTGGGTGAAGAACTGGCTGAAGGGCAGAGCTCAAAGTGTTGTAGTGAATGGGGCTACATCTGGCTGGCACCGGTCACCAGTGGTGTTCCTCAGGGTTCAATCCTAGGGCTAGTCCTGTTCAATATATTTATCAACAATCTGGATGCAGGAGTTGAATGCACCGTTAGCAAGTTTGCTGATGATACCAAACTGGGAGGTGCTGTTGACTCTCTTGAGGAACAAGAGGCCTTGCAGAAGGAGCTAGACATATTGCAGCATTGGGCTATGAACAATGGGATGAAATTTAACAAGTCCAAATGCTGGATCCTGTTCCCAGGACAGAGTAACACTGGGCACAAGCATGAATTGGGAGAGGGGCGGCTGGAAAGCAGCCCTGCAGAAAGGGACCTGGGGGTGCTGGCTGACAGCAGGCTCAACACGAGTCAGCTGTGTGCCCTGGCAGCCAAGAAGGCAAAACCCACCCTGGAGGGCATCAAACGTGGCATAGCCAGCTGGTCAAAAGAGGGGATTATCCCGCTGCATTCAGCATTGGTGCGGCCTCACCTTGAGCACTGTGTGCAGTTCTGGGCCCCACAGTTTCAGAAGGATGTGAAGGTCTTTGAATGCATCCAGAGGAGGGCAACCAAGCTGGTGACAGGGCTGGAAGGAATGTCCTATGAGGAGTGGCTGAGGACTTTGGGTTTGTCAAAGTTGGAGAAAAGAAGGCTGAGGGGCAACCTCATTGCTCTCTACAGCTTCCTGAGGAGGGGACGTGGAAAGGGAGGTGCTGAGCTCTTCTCCTTGGGATCTGGTGATAGGACACGTGGGAATGGGTCACAGCTGCACCAGGGGAGGTTCAGACTGGACACCAGGAAGCATTTCTTTACCGAGAGGGTGGTCAAACACCGGAACAGGCTTCCTAGAGAGGTGGTCGATGCCCCAAGCCTGTCAGTGTTTAAGAGGCATTTGGACAATGACCTTAATAACATGCTTTAACTTTTGGTCAGCTCTGAATTCATTCTAGGTCCCTTCCAGCTGAAATATTCTATTCTATTCTACTCTAGTCTAGTTTAGTCTAGTCTATTCTAAAGAAGATTTCAAGTGTCTAACAAATGAAGAGTTACATTTTGAGATAAATCCATATTTATGAGAAAAGTATTCATAAAATTGAATGGCCAGTAGCTTTCCTGCTTTTTGGCAATTAACCTACTTTGTGACTTCAAAAGGACATGTCACTTGTCATTTCATATCCTTCCAGACATCACAGACTGTTTCAGTGATGCATATACATTACAAATATACATATAAAAAAATGTATATTTGAGTAGCCACCAACAACTTGACACCAATAAATTCTGTCACTGCTGACCTGGCAAGCATCACTGCAAAAGGGTTTTAAAAATTCATCATTCTCTTTTCCTTAATTCCACCATTAGGTATTTTGTGTCCAATCAGACTTATTTATTCTGAACTTGTGTACCTCAATGTATCTCAGACTATTATGAAATTGTATATCCTTGTATATTTTGTTGTGTCACAGTAGCAACACAGCAGAAAGACTATAATTTATTTTGCTGGAGTAGGCTGACCATAACCTGAGCTCTGCAATTACAATTTGGTCTTTTATGGATATATGGTCCATTATGGACATAATAAAGGTCAGATTGCTGCCAATCCATTTTTGCTCTGGTCACAAGGAAGCTCATGAAATCTTATCATCTTTTTACCACTTTGCTGAGCAGCTCCATTACAGCCATTAGAGTATAAACAGCCTAGATTTCCTGGAACTCTTTCAGCATCTAAGCAATGATTAGTCTTCCCTTTCCAAACAAATGTCAATAACCCCTTACATAAGTTACAGGTTAAAAACAAAAAGAAAAAAAGGGCAGAGAAAAACTGAGTAATTCAAGGCACACCAGGCTTTTGCTGGTGTTGGTGGTCCTGCCTTTACACAAAGGTGCAAATTAAGTTTCCCAGAATGTTTTCTCTTCTAAAAGTAAACAGAATTCCAGCACCAAATGCAGGGACTGATATTGTTTAATTATTAGGTAAGTCCCATACACTAGCAACAACTTCAATACTGGCATGAGAATGCAGGCATGTGACCCAGAAGCTCTGTGCAAACATTGTTCATGTGCTAACTCAAACAAATATTTTCTCTGGGCTAATTTTTCAAAGTATGAAACCACTTGTCTGTTTAATTAGATGAGCAAAGAAAGTAAAGAAGCAATTAGAATATGCAACAGATTTTCAGTAATCACACGTGAGTTTGTGTGAATCGGCATTAGAAACTCTAAGTATGAACATCAGCAGCAATATGACTCTTGTCACAGTTAGATACAGAACTACATGAATTTTTAATAGACTTTTAGGTGACTGAATTTTTCAGAAGGATATTAAAAAAACACTACTGATTTGGAATTCTAAGATCCTAAGAGCATGCCCTTCAAGATGGTAGTTGAAAATCACTGTTTATTCTGTTTCTGGAAAACCGTGGTTTTTTACCACCTTTGGATATTATGTGATTTGAAGCTGAAACTACACAGAAGTAAAATAGGAAAAATTGAAATGGGCTTGAACTGCAAAATGCAGATGAAGGCTACCACACGTGTCTCTGAGTAGTTTGAAATTGAGGATATGTTTAAACCTCAAAATAAAGATGAAATAAGTGTGTGTTTCGCTTCTGATCCATGAGCCAATGCACAGACATACCACCAAGGGAGGAAAAAACACAAGTCCAAATATGGGTTTTGTCACTTTCTAACAATACTTCAAAAACAAAATTAAAACCCAGAAGGCTGAATCATAGTAAGGAAGCACAAAAGTGACTTTTTTTGGTCAAGGCCCAATGCTAGCAATTAGAAAAATGCATCAGGATAAAGAACAAATGAGACATTAGGCATGAAAGTTTTTGCAATGTGCCAACATACCATGCTATAGCAATGAGAACATATCAATCAAATCAAACAATACTCTTCCAACTCTATTTGGCTGTGCACAGAGACAGAGCATACCTTCCTCTTGTATTCATTTACTAGACATTATCTCCCCATTTCTCCTCCAGCCTTATCTAGATCAGACATATGCTAGAGTGCTGGTAGGCCCTTATCTGTCAGAACAATTTTACACCACGTTCCATTGTCTGTATGAAACAGAATTGTCAGCTGTAGACAAAGAAAGCATGACTTCTCTTTGGAGAGTTCAGACTTAAAAGTCCCATGAAGAAATGCAAGCTATTTATTTAGATATCATAGCTGTGATAAAGCAATCTGGGAATTCTGGAGAACAGACAGAGTGGAAACATGACAAAGCAAACAAAACCAAGTTAGATCAGGCACTTGGAAAGCAGCAGGGAAAGTAATGTGTATAATCACATCCAGGGTAAATTTTTATTTGCACTATTACTCCTATGCAATTCTCTGGAATACATAACATGATGATCCATATCTGAGCTTGGTTGCCTAGACAGGTACAACATTTTCAAGGTTGTGCTCAGAATTGTTTTGGTGCTTTCTAACGAAATTAGCTTAACTGAATTTGTTTCCTAGAAACATGATTAAGCCTACTCAGTTATTCCACTTCTTGGCCATTGGCAATTAAAGTATAAAATATACATGAAGCCAAATCCTGAGCTGCTGAAATTCAGATATATTCCAGTTGTTTTAATAACACAGCATTGATTTATATCAGCTGCAAATCTGCTTCATGCTGATTTGCACACTAGTTATCATCCTGAAGGATCATAAAGTGCTTTAACGAATTAGCATCTTGGAGCACTTATCTACTTGAAAACAAGATGCAGGCCTCTTCTTTTTGGATGATCTGTCACATCAGAATAAGAGTACTCAGGTATCATCTATGGTAGACTGTAGCTTTAAGTCTATAAGAAACCTATAGACACTGAGATTCATCTGTGTTTACTGATAGACATCAATGGCTCAACAGATACCACTGACTGGCAGCTGAACTTTTTTGTTTAAGACATTAGTTTTGAACTCCCCCATCCCTATCAACTTTGGTATTTAAGAAACAGTAATAGAGTTAATGTATATACAATATGATTTACTATAATATGTAAGAAATATAGGTATATGCTACCTAGAATATAAAGCATAAACAAAAGCCTTCAGGAAAAAAGCAGTTCTCCATTAAATGCAAAGAAGCAATCACTGCTTCGCAGAGTGGTTCAGCCACTTTACTCGGGCCTTATATTCTTAAATACTTTCTGTCAGAGCCAGGATAAAGGGCTAAACAAACCTTATTTCTGACCTAGTAAGACTGTTCTTATGTTTAACAAATTTGGGAAAATTTTGCTATCTTCAATAAATAACAGTGATGATTATCACACCTGCTAAAAATCTTGTCCAGGGTATTGTGTAGACTTGTCCAACATACACATAGGCTAAGAAGGAAGCAAGAAACACATTCCTCTCCTTCATTTTGCACTACTTTTCCAGTAATCATGATGCTGATATTTGGGGAGCACAATGGCTGTGTCCATCATAAATTCTTTTTATGAAGATGGTAAACTGGAGGACAGGGTTAAGAGGAAACAGAAACATCACTCCATCCTATCACCCACTGGACAGTAGTTCATGCTGTCTATGTGGAGTGCTGATGCTATCCAAAGGTAAGATATGCCAATGGTGACACTGTTTTCTTAAACATATACATAAATGCAGACATAGTGACCTTATTCACTGTAAACTTATACTCTGGAGCACCTTGAGACTTTTATCAAAGGCTAGAAAGACCATTCAGCATCAGTCTTGTTGTCAGGACTGCATTAGTCAAAACATGGTTTGCACCCTTCTTAATCTGTTCTGAATTTTCTCTCCCTTCTTTGTCATAGTGTTCTTGCCCACACAGTTTTATTTAGTGAGCAGGCCTGTATCTAACCACATACACCCTCCTTCCCATTCTAAAATGGAAGGACTTTCAAGCAAGTCACAAAATACCTTAGATTTACACATCTTAATAGTTACAGCTAAGTGCAGTGGGGAAAAAGATTTTCTTTATACCTAGTATGAACCTCTCCTTTTTTAACTTATGCAAATTGTCTCTCATCCTCCTGCTATGTATCACTGTGAGGAGCCTGACTCCCTCTTTTTGATAAGATCCTCACTGGTATGGGACAGCTGCACTTTACAGCCACCCAGTAAAGCCTCTGCACACTGGAAAGTTCCTCCTGAAGGAAAACCAAAGGAGTATCTCACCCAAATTACTCTCCTGAACAAAGAAATCAACTGATATAGTGTTGCATGCATATCTGTCATTAATGGGGAAGAATTTGTGGAACTATAAATTGTAAAATACCATTTTTCCAAAACAAGTAATGCCTGCAATCATTTAAGTCTTTGTAAAAAACTCTGAACTTTCTTTCTTTTCTCAAAGAGAAAGACAGTATCTGGTATTGGTGTATAATTCATTAAAACCATTATAATATTCATATAAATTACCCCAAATAAGTGAAGGAATTGTATTTCCTCTGTTGTTAAACTTCAAATTACCTTTTGACTCATTGCTTGGAAAAGATCCTAAGCTGGCAACAGCAGAGACGGAAGCTATGGTTTATTCTCAGAAGAGGTATCACAGAGCAGCTGCTCAGACTGTCCCAGGGAAGGATTGTGTGGCCATTTGACATTAATTTCTCACAACCATTCCATGTGTGGATACAGGCTAGCTTTGTGTTGGGAAATAGGAACTGTCCGCAAAGACACACGTCGAGAACTTCAGCTCATTGCACATGCTCTTTCCCTGATGACGTCAGGCACTGCTGAATGAGGTTAGGAACTGTATCCAACCGTTTCTCATTTAAGTTGGGTTTGAAGTAATGTCTTTAAGTAACAAAGTGCCTCATTTCTCTTGTACCCAGCTTAGGCCAATAGGTAATAAAATAATAATAAAAAGAAAAAAGAAGGAAAGAACATAGAAAAATAACTTTTCCACATTTTAAAGGGGGGGAGTTGACAAAATTTTTAGTTGTTTTTCTTTTTTTTTAAGGAATAGGCATAAATCTCCTAAGACTTGGCATGTCACATCTTATTTGTGATATACTCATTTGATGTCTCACACAAAATGAATATTTATAACAATAACTCAACTACTGAAAAAGAAAACCAGCATATGAATTAAGTGCATAGTAATTTACTAGTCAGTTTGCTGTTTGTTGAAATTAACCCTTCAAAATGCAGGGGTTTTGGTGACAGGGATAAAGGTAATTTATTTATCTGCATAGCTTGTTCCTTTAAACACTGCATTCTTCACTTCTGAATCAAGAGACCGATATGATAATTTTTTCTACTCACTAGAAGAAGCTATCAAATGAGGGAAATTTTCAGTCTTTCCTGAGAAAATGGTATATTCTCAAGCCAACAAGTACTGCTGTCCAAGATATCAACAAGCAGCAAAATAAAACCATTTTTTTACTGAAAACAAAAAGACAACTTCTGATCTAACATGCAAATTAGCACTCAAATGGGCATTCTTCTCTTGTTGACAAGGAGCGAAGTAGTCCTTTAGACAACTGGTCCTCTGCAAGTCTTTTGATTGTTCTATAGCTTCTTTGTCCATAAGCCATATCTGTTCATCTCATCTAATTTAAGATCTCTACAAGACAAAAACTGTAGTCTAAGTTAGTCACTTCATGCTCCCTTTATAATCAATAGAGGAAAATAGCCATATCCAAAAGGTGATTTATTTAAACTATTTCAACCTCTGATTGATAGCCCTTTGTAACTGCCTTGTTCTAGCGTAATTATTAAACTTATGCATGTTTTTGATAGCCAGTATGCAGAGAAGGGAGCACAGGGTCTTCATTTTCCTCTGAGAGTCATTAAGATAATTTATGCCTTACCTGCTCAATGAAACCTTAAACTGACATTTCTGCATTATTAACTTTTTCTAATGTCCTTGACAAGTTGTCTCACCAATGACACGCATCTCTGAATTTTTCATCTTCTAGTTCTTCACGAAAAAGTGTTGACCTGAATTACTTATGTCCAAAACAGAGGTTTCTGCTTTGGCTTCTGTGAATCTCGTTCTTACATGCCAGCTTTCCTCTTAGCTTTCCATGGGAACCTGGGGCCTGACTTAACTCTAGCATTCAGTGTTGCAGTGACCTGTTTCTGCAGCCTTTTCTGCGTGAGAGCTATGAAAGCAAAATGGACCTTTATAAGCAGTAGACACACCGCTCTCTCAATTTCCTCCACTCAGCTTCAGATCTTATTAGACACCCTTCAACAGATGTTCATATACTGAAAAATGCATAAGCACCCAAGCTACCAAAAAGGGTTAATGGAAAGTATTTTAAATACACACACTAGTGCTTTTCAAATTGAGTTAATTTAGAGAGAAGGCAAATAAACATGGAAGATATGGTCTGTATCTCTACAAAATGTTTCTAACAAATACAAAAATTTGTTCGTAGTCTTTTTTTTTTTTCCAATTTACAAAAACTGAATGGTACTAAGTTCTTTCTAAGATTGCTATTAAGGCACAAACAGACACCTCTCCTTCCCTGTATTTCCATTCCTGTCCTCACCACCTATGACTTCACTGGAAAATCTCTGACATTGCCTGGCTGTAACAGCTCTGTCCCTTTCTGCTTATGGGTTTTCAACCTTCTGTGTCACGTCTCTGATAAGGACGGAGTGTTTGAGGGAATGATGGCCATTAATTAGGGATTAAATCCTTCCCCAGTGACAAGTGAGTGTTAGAGGGGAGTATTGGTTTTTTGTGCAAAGTATTAGCTCAGTTCTTCACAACATTAAACCAAAAAACCAGGATAAGTAATCTGCTAAGAAAAGAGTATGAGGACAAAAGGTGGGTTACACTTCTCACCCTCTGTCTTTGACTACTGTATCATGTTCAGCACAGACTGTGACTATATTTAACATATTTTTTTAATTGATTAGTAATCACATATTCACTGCACTTCAGTATTTTACTGTAAGAACCAAATTTGCTGAACTTGCAGGTGAAAGAACCCTAAATATATAGGGTTATTTATATAGAGGCTATCTACAGCAGTGAGGGCTTGATACAGGAAAACTACTCAAATTCTCCTCCTCTCTCTCGGGATGGGTACCCCATGAGCTGCCACACTGCACAAGTGTGGTGGTGTGTGCAGGAACTAATAATCCGTACGGAGAGTATGAGGCATCTCTGACGTGTGTGCAGCGTTACAGCTACCTTGTCATCCTCTTCGTAGTTTCACTGACATCACTGCTGAAGTGAAGTTTAGAGATGCAGTCTTCTGCCCACAGTCTAATTCTCCTCTACTCTGCTATAAGGTTCACAGCTTTTTCTGAATTGCTTCTCTGCCTTTTTTTTTTTCCATCAGAATTGACGAGGATGTTCCGCAACACTGACAGTCTGGCTGCTCAAAGGTACATTTTGCTTCCTGGAAACACTGAATATCCTACCTTTGGAAGGGGAAGAATTACTTGTGACAGCCTCAGTGAGGCAAAGCAGCAAGAATTACCTTTGACCGAGTGCACTCATTGCACCTGTAGACCTACTGAGATGTCTGCTGCCTTGGGTTTTCACCCAGTGTGCCTAAACAGCTTTCCGATCAGGAATAACACAATGTTTTTATCTTTGGGACATTTCCAGAGGTATTGCCGATGCTTTCATTACCTTCAATAGCCAAGTCCTCTCTTCACTTTTTCAAATATAACTATGATGTGTTAAAAAACAGAAGAGAAAATGCTGGCAGTATAAAACAGTGCTTATGCTGCAATGCTAATGGAACCAAAAGAAACAAGGGATTCTCAGTGAAAACAAACTGAGTTTCTGGAGCGTTAAATACTGCTATATTATCATCCATTGATCACTGCCATCATTGCTTTGGCACCTCAGCATAACCATGATGCCAATTTAAAAAAAAAAAAAATTGCGAATTATTAATCAATCTTTGCAGAGAAAATCCTTGGCAATTCCTTCACATCTATCAGCATTGCCTGAGGAGGAGACATGGCATACCTTGAAAAGAAGAGCTGTGAGTTCTGGACGATGGTATATGTTAAAGAAACAGGAACCCTTCAGAGAGAGGCCAGCTAGCAAGTATACATTTATTTTTCATTCAGAGATACTATTGTCTTTCCATCACTGTTTTGGCCTTTTTCCTCATTAAACACCTCATTCACATGCTAAAATTTGCAGTAAATGTTTTTGTGTGGAAAATTATGTCAGATTATGTAAGGGGCATCAAAGGCATCTGTACCTCAGAGCCAGTTTTCATTAATCAAGAAAGCAAATAACCAGAGTGCATGTACACATAATATGCAGTGATACAGCCTGGATTTTAAATGATTTGGGAGTACTCTTATTATTGATATTCATAATGTGACAACTTCTGGATCCATAATCAGGCAGTAACCTCCACTATGGTAAGTACGTGATGAGATGGAATACAAATTACAATGGAGATATTAGGATGAAATTCAAGCTTGCCCTATAGTTACAGCTGTGGAATGGCTGGTACCTGGGCTGACCCAGCACACTGAGTCGTTGATGTCCGAGGTTGGCCCAGGAACTCCTCTGTGAGATGAGGTGATGGGCTGAACCACTGGCCATCCTCCCAGCAAAGCAGCTGATCACCAGTTACAGGAGTTCTCCAAGTGGGAATTGTGGACAGTCTGGGAGATATCCCCATGTAGCTCCTGCTGCGCACACACCAGTTAAGATACACTATTTGTACGCTTAAGATGTGCTCATTAATTCCCTGAGAGGAGAACCTGTCAGTCTCAGGCATCTCCCCAGGCAGTTCCTGCTGTTGAACTGACCAAACTGCATGCAGATCTTTTAAATCATCAGTAGAGACTGTTCTTGCCTGAGCAGAAATGATCACATAGGACAGGTTTTTGCATGTAGCTGAGACAGAGGATGTTTTGTACATACTGTAAGATAACCAGAAGCAACGGACCCACAGGCCAGCTGGCTTTAAGAATCCAGCAACACAAGAGTTTAGGGAGTCCTGTCCAATACAGCTGAAGACGCTACTGCAAGGATGGCTGCAACAGAGACTCCCACCGCCACCTGCACAGCGACTGGTTGTTCTCTTGGAGGGGTCTGACTCCCCGTGTGAGCTTTATTGAGCGTTGTTGGGGTTTTTTTAACATACACATACACACTGTGCCTATGCAACAAGTACAAAGCAAAATAAAATGATTCAGCACCTTGTTTTGGTACTGTTGATAAGGAAGAGAGGGGGAGGGAGAAAGGAGAGCAGAAGAAGGGGAGGGAGGGAAGAAACAAAGAAATGAAAGAGAAAGAAACCAGCCAGCCAACCAACCAAACATGGCATCTAGATGAATATCCAAAAATCTTGTAGTGAGGTAGCTGTGGTGGTATAACAGTATATATTGTTTAATCTACCAATATTTTAAGTAACTTTTGCTGTATAATAGATTTCTAAGTAACTTCTAATAGTCATTGTCTGGTTAATAAATGAAGATACTTGCTATTAGTTTGCAGATAATGTTTCTTCTGGTTCAGGTGTACATCAGGTGTACATCATACAGAATTATGTCTGTGCATGTCTGCAGAGGTGTATCCAGACTAAAAACCAGAAGTGTGACTGCAGCCTGTAGACACATAGCTAAGCTTGCTTACTCCACTTAGTATCTAGGTACAACATAGCACAGCTAGAGCAGTGAGCAGTACCAGTGAGGGCTATGAAACCTTAGCAGGATCCTGAGTGAATATTTGATCCTGTCTGATTTCATGTTGTGCAGGGCATTAGTAAATGGGAAGTCAATATCTACGCCTTGGTTCTCCGGTCATCGTTTACAAAGCATTTACCCTGACGCACGGTAGGTTGCTGTGGTTGCCAGCACAAGAGCTAGTGGAGAATTTGGAACAAGCATTTTACATTTGCACGAGGGTAAGAAACTCTACAGAAGTGAGCAGGCCTTCGGCAACGTTAAATCATGAGCCATACACAGTTGTGTGGTTGCAATTCCACTCGTTCTTGAGTAGGAGAGCAGCCTGGATCCCAGCATTACTCATCAGCCCGCAGGGCAAAGATCTCCACTAGGATGTCAAGGGGCTGCCACGGACTGCAAGGGCCCGGTGCACTGGGGGCTGACACGACAGCCGACCCGGTGGCTTCTTTCAGACTGTGCTGTGTGGGTGGAGGGGTCTTTCTGTAGCCTGAAATCACCAGTGGGTGTTATGCCGACTAGCAAGAAAATACCTCATAATATATACAGAACATTCATTTAACACCCTAAATATGAGGTGGATACCGGGGGTGGAAGTGATGAAGATTTTACTGCCAGAAACCCTGTGAAAACAATATTTAGCAATTCAAGTAAGTTCGTGCCACTTTCTACTTAATGCTCAAGGGAACACCAGCACTGGGAGTCGGTAATTACTTCTGCACAGAAACAGAGTTTGACACACACTATTAGAATTTTTTAAGCGAGTTAAAAGAAAGTCTGACAGTGCCACGACAAAACCGCTTACAGCATGTACCTCCGAAAGAAGACAAACAGCAAATTAAAACCCCTTTGAGCTCCTTATCAGTATTAGATGTGAGAAAGAGTGCAATTCCAAAAGCTCAAACAGACAGACCTTACCTGTGCTAGATCTTGTAACTGGCAGCCTTTTACAATTTGATACATGAAAACATCACACTGTGCTCCTGCTCACAGTCCGGGAGGTGAGTGAATCTAACCTTTGCCACTTTCATCTCCTTTGCCAGCAGACTCAGACTTACATGAACATTTGTGTTAGCGTTAGGGAAGAGAGGATAAATCTGAAGTCCTGTGATAAATGTCTCTATGTGAAGATATCACAGAAAAATGGGATCTGATGGTTCTGCTACCCCCCTCTGTAGAACAGTTCCAGTAGAGAAGGAATAAAATTATTGTTTCTGTAAATGTTGAACACCTACACAGCCTATTTTATAGAAACTTCTCATACAGATAATATAGTTACATAAAAAGCAACAGCAAAACAGACTGCTCATATGTATAACGCAACAGATTTTCCCTCTATTTTTAATGTCCGTATAGCTTATATATCTTGAACAGATGTTGTGACCTTTTTTCCGCACTGCTGCTTTCTGTTATAACCAACTAGCAAGATTGAAAAAGACCACTGAATTTCCTGCTGCATATGACACAGGAACTATTTTTAATACTGCAAATGTTTTGCATGATTCATGCTAATCAAATTAATTTTCACATCTCATAGAGGGTTCTTTTTTTACCTGAAACTGTGTGATCCTTTGGGTCTCTCAGTAGTTTGAGCCTTGCATGAGGGAAAATGTACTGCAGGGGCTTCCCATTTATCTGAGGAACACAAATATGCATGTCATAAAAAGATAAAACCACATCAATTGCATTAATAACTGTAGACAGTTGAAAGAGAAACAAACAAACAAACTCATTTCATCCAGGGAAATATCACAACTTCACAGTTCAAACACTCCCCCAAGTTTCAAGACATTTGTCAGACTGCAAAATCCTTCTGCAGGGGAATGAATATTTGTTTGCATAAAGCCAGATTCATTTTGATTACGGCTTCAGTTTTGATTCTTATTTCCTAATGGCTAGGAGGTGGTCACTGTCTTCTGTAGCTTCTCTTAGCATTAATCCTTTGTCCAAGCAATGTTGAAGAGAAGAATGAAATTAAATATAATTCCTGTAATTGGTATAAAATCCTGTTCATACAGACCTAAACAAAATGGTGGTTGAATGTGTAAACAGCCACAAGTTACTGCTTTAGTTTCAGCAAACCCACGTCTTCCAATGTACTTCTTGTCATCAAATTTCAAAAGCCTTCTGAAAGACCCATCCTAAAACTTTTAGGACTACATTTTAGATGAAAATGTGCAACATTCGCTTGGGCCGATACCGGAAAGTGCCCAAGCTGAAGGAAGCACATCTCTGCAAGACGCTCTGAAGAGCCAGGTCTGCAGCCGGGACGATCCCCCCCGCCCCACGCTGGGGGCACAGGAGTGGCCGTGCAGCAGGGACTGACCCGCTTGCCAGGGACGAGCGCCGTGAGCCCACGCCAAAATGCCTCTGCAGAAAGCGCGTGTGTTGCAACATCGGCACAGCTCACACCTACCACACGCCCTCTTTGCCTGCGGTTTCGGTCTTTTCAAGGAAAGCGGAATCCATCGCCTCTCTGCCACGGGGGTGCTGAGCCTGAGCGCTGCACCCGGACCGAGAGGAGAGAGCGTGAGCGACTGCTCCAGGCTGAGTGGCGATGGGCTGTGACCCGGGGGAGGCAGGTCCAAGGAGCCAACGGGACAATATTAATCAGCATGGATATGCATCAGTCTATCAGCAGCCTGCTGCCAAGAGTTTATTACTATTATTTATATTTAAGTAGCATTTAGAGGGATTAGGCTCCTCCTGAACTAAGCACTTCAAACCCAGCTTCTGCCCTGGAGAGTTTATGATGTTAATGGATAGCACACATAAATGATGGGAGAGGGAGCAGAGAAGTCAAGGGACTCACTTAGCTCAATCCCACAGTGAGGAGAAGAGTTTGTACATCTTTTGTCATAATTCAGTTTCTTATCCAGTGGATGACATTGCATCTAGAAGGCTGAAATCCTCCCATAACACACCGAAGAGTGTTGACCGTAATTTATCTCAGACAAAAAGGAGATCACAGATTCGGTAGTGGACAAGTACTCCAGAATAAATCAGAACTTAAGATCAGGTAGACTTTAGGACTTATCACGGAATTTTTGCCAGGACATAGGGTCTAAAACTTCCAGAAGTGTGTAAGTGCCATGAGACTTCCACACTTATGTATGGATAGGGACATTGCTATATTTTTAATGACCTTATCAGAAATTCAGCAAGTGTAATTTAACAGTGAAAATGACATCTTTGCCACATGTAGCTTACATAACATTGTAAAAAATCTGAAATAATGCATCTAATTTTACTTTTGATTAAATAAAAAAGAATACAAAATAATGCAATTCAAAAGAAGTAGTATGAACGTATTTGAAGGGATCAAATCTTAGGGATCCCGTTTGGTGGGAGCAATTCAATTTAACTGAGGAACATTGCAGCTCATAAAATAAATTCACTTTTTTTTTAGTTGCCGTATCTTATCTTTCTTTAGCAAGATTGCTTTTTTGAATAAATAATCCAAGAATATTCAATGCCATATTGTACATGATTTGCTGACAAATATATCAGAAAATATAGACCATCTCCTACTTTAGTCTATTACTTCATTACTTTCACTTCCAGAATTTTATGATAAGTATAAATCTTGGTGATTCATATAGTTACGAATAAAAGCACTAAAGTTTATTAGCATTCAGGGTAGCATATTATTTTTTTATTGTTGGTGGGAATCAGTACTTGAATTGAACATGTCATTAGGCATTTACCTTCAGAACAGTATTCGCCTGAAAGTGGCAGAATAAATAGGAAAAAACAGTGGTATATTTGAAAACTTGTAGAACACAAATTATTTTGTGTTTCCAAGTGTTCACATCTAACTTTCACTAACGGCGACTTCCCTTCACCTGAACATATGCCAGAGAGTCCTTCTGACGAACTTCCCCCAGTGAAGATACAGAGGGACCCCACCGAAGTCGCACAACCACGTCAGTGTAAATCTCAGCTACGGCACAGCACGGGCCGTCCCTCCGCTGCAAGGCTGCAGGAATGGAGGACGTGTAAGTCCCCAAACTCTGACTTAGCTCACAGGGCAAAAGGTGACTTGGTCCCATTTATTTGCTACGAACCCCACAGATTCCTGCCATCTGTCCTTGCCATGAAGATCCTTTCCTCACCTTTCTGGGAGCATTCAGTACACTCGAGTAATAATTCTTGCAGTTCAGCACTGGCAATGCCATCCTCTTCTGATCACAGACACGTTTGGACTCTCCAGTGTATCTTCCCTCCTATTATGCTCTTTGAGCTGACATGGGACTCAGGTCACATTTTTCTATAAATTACTCAGCAGGCCCTTGGGGGTTGCATCCCAGTGAGTAAAATGAAAACTGGACTATAAAGCATTTCCTCCAAGAATTTAAGCTCTGGTATTATTAGTCAGCTCAAAGCCCCTCCAAAAAATGGAACAAATGGTGAATAAATGTGCTGAGGTTTTCTAACACTTACAGAAAATCAGTTTATATACACACTTTATTTTCCTTTTGTTATCTTTACACATTTTGTCCTATAAAGATACTGTCTGGAAGCTTCATATGAGGGAATTTTATAAGGTAAAGAGGACAATTAAGAAGAATAAATGTCTTCAGTGCTGTATTTAAGTTTAAGAAATAAAATGCATCAAGTGTATTTCAGTATTCCAGGCAAAGTCCATAGCAACACCTATAATGTATTAACTGGTCTTTGGATCAGGTCATCAAAGCCATGGCAATTTCTGGGTTTAAATGGTGTTGCACCTCCCCTTCCACCAGTATCTTGGACAGGGCCTGATAAGGTGAATCTCAGCAGCTACGCCTGGCTGTAGTCCTTTAGGAAATGGATTCTTCAAGGGAAATTTTACCTGAGTTAGGTATCCAGGAACAAGGTGGCGGATGTTCAAGGTGATGGGTTAGACAGTATCTATCCTAATTTCTGAATACCACAGGTACTTCCATGAGTGCACAAGGCCTGTGAAAGCTGGCACCAAGAATTTCCACAGCTAAGATAATCCTGCCCCGCTACATCTCCTCTGTCCAGAGCACGAACGCCAAGTTCTCTAGAAATCCTAAAGGTGGAAAGTTCTCTCTACTGATAGATCCCTAAGGATGGAGATATTTTGCAAAAGAAGTATTGAAGAAAAACTTAACAAAGTTTCTGCTCATTAATAAATTGCAAAGTGAGCGGCCTTTGATTCTGCAATTAGGTCAGTACAGAACTCTTGACTTCTCATTTAGAAGTCATTCTGGCATGCATGCAGTGAGAACAACTTTTCTGGGTGACTAAAAAATAAGAAACTGCCTGCTAAATTCCATCTTGAATTACAGTGATGGGGTGGCTAACAATTCACTCATTAGATTAGATATTTTAATTTCAATTTAGAAATGTCCTATTTCTCATTGTACTTCCAGAGAATCTGAATCACAAAATGCCTTTCCCCCTCCAAGCCTCAAACAGAGAAAACAGTTTACTACAAATTAAAATGAAAACTCCTTGCTAGTTGGAAAACAATCAAAACTAAGCAGGATGGACTTAAAAAATTGTTGGAAAAAGTTGCAGGTAGCCTTCTGGATCTCTGTCATAAACAGTATTTTCTCATTTTAACCCCACTGCTCACCTTATGACCCATTTTTTCATAATTTCTAAATATTCAAGTGCCCCTAAAAAGGCATGACTTAAATTTCAAGGGAATGGTACAGACCCCTGAACCGAGACAAGCAAATACTTTTTGAGGCCCTTTAGAAATAGGGGATTAACATTCAAAAGGTTGCATCTCTAGAGCCCTTGCCTTCTTTTTGCAATTAGAAAACTGTTGCCAAAGTGAACTGATGACAATACACTGGTATTATGATGAGTTTGGGTTGTTATTATTCATTTCGGACTTAAAAGGACTCACCTATGATCGCTGGAAGACCTGTATTTAAAACTCCTTACTGAGAAGCTACTTCATTGTCCCTCTCCTGGTCATGAGCTCTTACTCCCTTGGCACCTACTTCTACTGTTCCTTCCCAACATGTTTGAAACTGCCAGTTTAGTTCAGGATATACAAATAATTTTCACAGAAAATAATAGCAAAAAGAGCCTTGATGGCTGGAGATTTAAAGAAGTTGCTGGTCAACTGGCAGTGACTAAGCAAACTGTTGAGGTCAACAGGTATCAGTGAGAAATCTGCGATATTGTATTGATTGTGTTTAAACCATGTTTACCCTCCTCAGGTAAGCAGTTCAGAATCACTATATTGGGAAACAGCTATTAAGATACTAAACTGCACTGCCATTTAATGTGATTTAAGAATACTATGTAGCTCCACAGATGTTGCTATAGAAACAAATATATTTTGATATTAATAATACAGTATGTGAGCTTAATCTGCCAGGTTCCAAGAAATCCATGGAAACGTGGAAGTTCAGGATTGTCACTCCGTTGCATTCTTGCTTCAAAAGCACAAGGTTGTGCTTTATTTATTACCTTTAATTGTACAAGCTCTGTGTACAAGCTCTGACATAATCAAGCAGTTCTGATTTCACTTAGTATCGAAATTGATGTTTCACACATGTGAAATAAAATCTTCTGGAATACAAATATAGTGGTCAGTAAAATATTCACATTTTTTACAAAGGAGGAAATACAAACGGCAAATTTACAGCCAATAAGTGTATTTGGAAACACTGACTGATATATTACAAGCAGATTAGTGCTACTGATACAAATACTTCCTTTTGTGGCTGGTTTGTACTCAGTATGGGATATTAAAAGAGTTGCAATGGCTTAATTATTATGTTAACTAGGAAACTGTCCTCCTAATTGATTTCAGGAAAGCCTCTGCAACAAAGCAAGCTCTGGGTGAAGGTGGACCTATTCAGATGGTCAGGATGAAGAATGATTGCCATTTTTGGTTCCAGACTACACTATGCTTGGACACTACAGCTCTGTGCAGAACTGAGTTGTGGATACAGGAGACAGACGGCATGAGACAATGAATTCAGTAATTTTTTTGTTACAGAAGAGACAGGGCTGAAAAAGCCTTTAGGGAGTGTTTACTTTGCCTCAGCATACTCATTGGCCTGAAAATTGTTTATTTTTCTGGATAGCTTTAAAATATGAATGCTAAAAAATAGAGATGTTAATACTGATTGCTTCTATTGCTAAGTGTTTTGCTTCCAGAATTCAATATGTCACTAATGAAACTTTTTTAAAAGGCTTTGACCCTTTTTATCTTGCCTTAATTTCTGTATGTGTCTGAGTAAACTTTACAAAAAAATTAATCTCAAACAAATGTTCCCAGAAGATATTTAACATACACAAGCTCTGAGTAACATTTTGACAAGGTAGATGGCGCAGAATTGGTGAGAACTGGCATTTCCCCCTTCTGCAGACACACTGGTATTATTTTGTACCAGTGGGTGAATGACAGTGGCTAACCTGGATGGAAACAGATGAAGACAGAACTGTTGTAAAGCTTCTCCTTCCACATCACTTTTCTTCTGCAGAAGCTTTACAAGGCACCACACAGTATCATTTAGAACATGTTCACTCTCCAATTTCCATCCCAGATTTTACAAAACCTTAAAAAATGCTTCGGGGAGAAAAAAAAAAAAAAAATCTTTTCCATCTGTAAATAATCCAGGAAAACAAGAACTCTCAGGCCCTTTAACCCTCCTCTCAAAAATTTTTGATCAAAGTCTTTCAACTGGTTCTAGTATAGTGTTATTTATATGAGAGCATAAAAAAAGATTGGACCTTTGTGAGTAGTAACTTGCCTTGGAACTGTTTCCCAGGACAAAAGCGCTTGAGTTCTAAAAGTTAAATAGACCTTACTGACCACCTCCATACCACAGAGCTCAGGATAACAGTAACCCTTTTGGACAAACCTGATTTTCAAGGCAAATTTTTAATTTTACCTCGTGGCACTGCAGTGGTCAAATGCAATTATGTATGCTCAGAATAATGCATGTTTCTCATGAGGATTAAAGTGCTCACACAGGCAGGTTTTTTATCTATTGCCAGTGATATTAAGAGCTGTGAAGACTCTAAAACATTCTTTATCCTGCAATAAGGTTGGTTCATATTGTGAGTTATTTGACTAGAATCCTGTAAGACTTGTATCTTGTAAACCCCTCTTTCTCAAGAAGAAATGGATAGGCTCAATACACCCCAGGCTGTGTAAATCTTAATATATGCTAAGCTAGGGATAGGAAAACAGGGAAAAATAAAAATAAATTGACAGCTTGTATTGTAAGATATTTGAACGCTTACTTCATAAAACCTACATCCGTACTTCATAAAACCTATATTCCATTGTTGAATGTCAGTGAAGATGCTCACCAGCAAAAAAGTTTTGAAGGCTGCATGACAGTAGGATATTCCTCTTTGTATGTCATCTGAGGAATTAACATGAGTAATATATTCTATTAAGTACCACAAAGGGGCTATGCAATACCTTCTCTTGCATCCATTGCATCTCATGGAAAACAGAGTATAACCTTAATCAATCAGTAAAAATGGTAACTCAGTCAAGAGAAGACCTTAAAGATTTGAAATATATAAACTTCATTAATACGAAGAAGATATATGATGGTATACTAAGGTGAACTAGATTTCAAAGTTGGCAAGCTCGAAAAGCAGAATATCGTATTTTTCTCTCTCACTATAATAAATGAAACACTCTAATTATTAGATTGAAGAAGTCTTGCTGATTTATTCAGTAACTGATCACAGACTGTTGGGATTATACTGACCACCTGAAAGTGGGAACAAGTGTCAACAGGATAAAGCAACTCTTTGCCTTAAACTACTAAAAGAAGGGGCTTGAATTTGGATGTGATAAAGCTAATAAGGTAAAATGGGACTGTTTTCTTTTTTTAATTTTTTTTTTTTAAAAGGAATACCTAATGTATAGATAGTACTCGTTAGCAGATTAACTTCTTTCAGGTATGTTTCAAAAAATCAAAAGACAACCTGCAAAATTAATACTAAATTGCAGACAAATGTTACTGTCATTTCATCACGAAGTACTGTTAAATACAGGTTCAACAGCACTTCAGCTGAATGTAGCTGGAATTTGATTAATCCCGTAGTCCCTATGCTATTGGACAGTATGATTAAATCGTCAAACATTTATAGAACTAAAGGCAAGGCTTACTTGACAGCTTACTTGATCTTGGTGTTGACTTGGTGGTCGAGAGTGGGACAACTTCTCTGGCAGCCTTCTGTCGAGGGCATGTCCATTCTCCAAACGAGACTCCCTGGGCTTGTCAAACCAATCTGTTTCTTCACGACGGAGATGATAGGCTTTGAAAACCAAGGACAGGTCAAATGTTCTGATCCAGTGCTGGGCAAAGGGCAATAATGTGCATTGTGCATAGCAAACATGCATAGTGGTTACTAACTGGCCATGCAGCTAAAGCAAAGTTATAGGCGAGACTTGAGACATTGAACTCAGGCATGATTTAGCTGTAAGTGATACAGCAAAGTGAGAAGATTCTGTTTATGTCAAACCTATGGATATTAGATACCAGAAGAAACCCTCTGCTGAGTGCTATAGCCATTTCCTTCCTTCTGGCAGCTCAGAAATACACTGCAGATTTCACACATTTCTAAAATGTTTGATGAAAAAAAAATAGTCAAATTAGCTACTTTGCAGTAGACTAACGAAAAAAAACCCCAACCCCCCCCCAAACAGCCCTCAAAACCCAACCTCCTTTAATTACCAAGCTTCTGAACGGAATATTGTTCAAAATATTTTAGAAATAATCTAGAACTATTTATAAGGAAATTGTGACTCCTTTATGAAATCAGTATAATCCCAAATCAAAGAAGATATGAAGCAATCTATACTCTTTGTAATTCTAAGCAGAAATATTGCAGGTGTTCTCATTATGAATTCCATCCCCCGATTTTGCAATTTGAAACTTTGTGCGTGGAAAGTCAGCCAGAATGTTCTTTCTGCAATAATTTTATAAGACTACTGTTCTTGTATTTGCAACAGTTTTAAACCTGTATAAAATCCATTATGTTAAGACACCCTTTTGGGATCAAATAACACTATTTCATTAAAATCAGTTTTGCAAATACATATATTTATGTCTACCGACTATTGGGTCAACTGACATGTTCCACTCCACTGGGACCAGAATCAGCTCCTATATGTTTCATAATATTTCCGCTATACAACATAGAGATTTTCATTTACATTGCCCATCAGTGTAAACCAAAACAATGTGCAGGTAATTAGAATGTAATGAAAGTTTGACTTTTATGCTTTAATAAGAAAGATAAATTTGGAATTCAAAGAACAACAATATTTGTTTCAGCAAAACCACCAGAAATTGCAAACCTTAAATAAGGTCAGTTGTTGCTATAGTAACAAGAGTGAATGCAATTGTTCCATGACACAGAAGAGAATTTAAAATGAAAAATGGCAGTGTGCATAATCTTCTCTATTTAGTTGTTAAAGTAAAAATAATCTAGTTGGTTTAACAAATAATTGGAAAAAAGTTTAATGGGAGAAAAAAAAAAGTTATGTTTTTTCATTACTGTTTTATTACATTTCTCCCAAACCAGGAACAATATATATGCATTATTTTTGAAAAATAATATTTTGTATGTGGTAAAAACAACATCCTATATTATACCAGGCCTTTGGACAATTCTTAATCTTGGTTCAGATATTATGCAGTCTTTTCCTTCCTAACTGTGCACAAATTTAATCTAATATGAAATGGTTTGAAAATATTATTTAGATCAGCATATATGAATTAAATAGAAACATTATTAAAGGCTGATGCTTGTCTGGCTAGTGATTAGTTATTGATTAATTGCTCTCAATAGACCATTATGATCTAATACACAAATCCTTTATGCTTTACACATTTATGCCAATTGACTAGTGCCTGCACATAGCAGGCTGGTTCATAACTCATCCTGACAGAAGTTCTTACTGAAGCTTACATGAACAACCTAATGCATTTTTCTGTTCCCAGATACTAATGCTGACTTTCACAATCTGTGTCATTAGCTGAGCAGAAGAAAGAATGGTGTTTTTTTCCTCCTGTCTCAGTTGAAATAACTTTTGCTGGATTTCTTCTTTTGAAAAGCTAGCACATATGTAGAATCCCATACTGCAGTTCAGACCAGCCTACTTTTTTTATCAAACTGTGATGAATGTGTGTATTTTACATGAAATTTAAAAAGTTATGTATGTATGTGTATATATAGGCACACACACGTGACACTCACATGTACATACACACACAATTGGTTTGGGCTTGATTAGTTGAGAGTTGTTTCGTCTGGAAACCTGAGAACATCCAAGATGAATCACTGACAGTCTTAGAGGATACATGCTTTTTTCTAAGACTAACAATATGCAGCCAGATGGTTCCACCTGTAAAAAACCTCCTGCTGGAGTCAATAAGGTCCCATGCTGTTAATCGTGCACACAGTTTAACAAGGTGAGATTGAACTTCAGACTGTGGAGTCCAAGAAACTTGATCACATAACTAATAGTGATCACTCTAAATCCCACAGATGAAAAATTACAAGGGGTCAGCTGTGCTGATGTCTTGCTGTCTTGATATTTCAATTTTAAACTTCTAAACTCTATGGTAAGATTAACAAATTAGCATATAAAAGAAAAAAAAATCCTTTAGGTGAGAAAAGGTACATTTTGTATCTTCTCAGCTGACCGGCAAGGACTATTTACATTCATAAAATTGAGTACTAGCTTCAGCATCCTTGAAAATTAGTATCTTCAACATACTTAATAGTTTGTGGAAACTGTGGCAGCTGTGTGGTTAATAAAGAGCTATTTGCTGGATCAGAGCTTTCATGGTACTCAGAACCCTGAGAGAATACCAAGTGTTTCAAAAGCTCAAAACGCTAATTATTTTCAATGGGAACCTCTGGATGTTGTGCTCCTTTGACACTAAAGCCTTTTTTTAACCTGTTTGAAGTTTGGAATCCTAATGTAGGTACCACTTATGTGCTGAAGCATAGTTTTAAGATTCGTTACAGTATGTAGGTGTACTTAGTGAAAAACAGAAGGTTTGGCCTCAAAGTCCTATTTGTGTTCTCTTCTAGTATTTGTTATGGAATGTGACTTACAAAAAATGAACAGAAAGTCAAGCACATCTCTCAATTTGAACTGAAGGAAAACAATTTAAATGTAATACCTTGACTTACATTCATTTTTAAGTCTCTAAAGATGAAAATTCAAGCTTTAGCACGAGAAGAGTTTTCCTAAGATAGTACTTAAGACTGATTTCTTTTAATGAAATCTCATCAAAACCATGCAGCAGTTGTTTAAAAAAAAAAAAGAAAAAGCAAAGAAAACTGTTAAAAAGCTGGATGCAACATGCCAGAATAGCTGTCCACTGTCAGGGCACTACAGAGAAAAGTGCAGTCCAGAGAGAAGGCAGCCATAACTTTCTGAAGAACTGTAACTGCTTCTTTGGAACATTTTTTTTTCTTATATTCAAATTATATGAATATTTTCAATGCAAGTTACTTGCTATAAGCATATTTGAAAATAATGTCATAAAGTGTTTTGATTTCCCAAGACTTTACATAAAACAGTGCAAAAATAAGCTATTTGTGAAGAAACAAAAGCTTGATAGAAATTAGAAAAATATTGCTGAAAAGGGAAGCCCTGGTACTCAGGGACATATCATAATAAGGAACATGTGAATTGAGTTAGAATACTTCTGAAAGAGTATAACTAACCAGAGACTAATTGAAAACCAAAACATGTTCAACTTAAAATGTAACATGTATGCCTTGTACAAATATATAACAGAAACATAATGCACTGTAGTGCAGAAATATAATTCCCTATGACCTGTTTATATGAGGCAGAATAGCACCAAACAGGCTTTTTTTGGTCCAGTTTGGTTCTCCTTAGATTTCAGGTGGAAAAGTCCTGTGTCTTTCACAATGTGACCCTAGAATGACCCTTAAAAATCACAAGTCCAGTTGGGACAAGATAACATCTACTTATTTTAAAAGAATGATATAAGTTACAACTTGGGGAGTTCCTCACAATTGCCTTCTGATTTAATTATAGGAATCTGTGTGCTAAGAATTTAAGAACAGTGAAAACACTTAAATTTCTGATAAAAATCAAAAAAGCTGATGATCCTGAACCTCTCCTGGAACACAGACTTCATGAGGGGGTTGTAAATATCTAAGAAATATGAAGGGGAACTTACAGAACAAAACCCTTCAATATGTTGTAGTATCAGGAAGGCAAATAGATTCAATTTTCTAATGCTTATGAAAGATTCAGCATATGTAAAAAAGCAATAATGTAATAATGAACACTGAGGTTAATATAAACCTGAAAAATAAACCATACTACTTCATAATCATGCAAATGTGTCTTTTGAGACAATCATTGCCATTTACAAACAATATAGCGCATGCAAAGTCTCCTTTATTGTGCAGTAAATACACATAAGAAAAAGTTAAGGGAGTGCATACAATTTTGAACATATTAATTTCATTTTCTTTCAAACTGACTTTATGATTTTTAAACAATTTAGAATATATTAAGTCTGAACTGACTCAAACAAAACTGATACATAATTTGCAATTATTTAGTACTCAACATCAGCTTTAACATTCTGCTGTACTTATTCAGAAGAAACATTTTTAATTGCACCATTTATAATACATCAGAACGGTTCCTTTCATGAACCTAAGTGAGATAAACTCTTGTGCTTATTTGGCAGACATACTGTATGGGTGCATATAAAACCAGCTACGCTGCGTAATCCATCAATAGAAGTAAAATACTTCATGCAAGTTTATTGAAGGATGAGATTGTCTTGCACCATCCAAATGACAAATTATCTTACATCATCACAATTCTGAGTGCACAGAAGTCCACATGACAGGATGCTTTCAACAAACCATATGTAGAAATGTTATTTTGCTATCACGTTAACCTCTATATGGTTCTAACATACAATATGTACTTAATGAACATACTATTTCTATATTAACGCAGATCTAAAGTGGTGCATCGGGAGATGGAATTATCAGTTCTTGAATTCTATCATGAAATTTCATGCAAATAAAATTACTAGAGTTTTTTAGAGATTTGGGAGATTATTTCCAAATCCCAACAAAAACTATTGCAAGTAAGTTCAATGATTCACAGTCACTGGAGAAGGCTCCACATAAAGACTGATGGTAGGGTCTGTATTGTACATGGAATATTCTACAAAATATCATTAGAAAAGAAGACATCAACAAGTGAAAAGGAAAATGCACAAGCAAACCAAAAGGAAAGCAAATCAACAACAATATAGTGAGCATGCTAGAGTAGCTTAACACCATCCAGAAACTGCTGTTAGGGTAAAATAAAAATATCAACTAAAACAAAACAAATCAAACCCCAAAAATGTAGATACACAGAAGATGCACCAAGGAACAGAAAAAGGAACAAGTCTTTGAAGTATAACAAAAATTAGACACATGCATAGAAATGAGGATTTGTGCTGTGATAGTAAGATACCAGTCTGAGGCCTAATTTACCTTCACTGTCTGACATGGCATGCTGGAAGTCATCCATGATGAAGGCTATATCTCGATCATAGCCTCGAGTCCGTGACTCCTCCCTCATATGTTGCTGGACCTCAGGTAATGAATGGCTTGATCCAAACTGGTCCCTGGTATCTGCGGATATTGGTGGCAAGGGTCCAGCTGCTGCTCTTGCCATTCCCATTGGCTGGCCAACCGGACTTAGTGGGCTCTCTTCCTCTGAGTTCTGCGCTACTATTGGGATCCTTCCCCTGCTTTGGCTAATAGGTAGACTAGTGGGTTTAGTTCTTCCAGAGGGTGCTGCATGGCTAAAGGAAACATCTAAGGGTTCAGCTTCTTGGGCTTTCAGTCTTAAAGAAGAACTGGAAGAATCCCTTTTCAATGACAAATCAAGCCCATAAACTGAGGAGGGTCTAGATGAGGGTCTAGATCTACTACCACTGCTATAAGACTTGTCTGCTTCATCTTGTAATGTGGATCTCATTGTTGGACCTAGTGCAGTCCCAAGGCCTGCTCCAATGGATGATGTCAGTGGTGGCCCCATGTATTTCTGTTGGTCAGTGATGTTTTTTCTAAGGCCAAAAGTGATATCATCCTGAAGAAGCCTTGCCCTAGTAGTAATTCCCCCAAGTGTTGAAGTGCTAGAAGTCATATAGCTTGAATAGTCAGGCTCAAGGTCTCTGCTTTCTTGGATAGGTGAAAACTTTGTTAGTTTGGGGTCTATCAAAGCTTTCTTGTGTTTTGACTGTTTCTGGTAAAGGAGGGCTGCTGGTAGCTGCTTAGCAGCCTGTTTCTCAAGAGTAAGCCTACCTATGCTATATTTCTCAGATTTTGGAAAATGCCTGTAGCTGCCCTCCTGGTGGTAATACTGTGACAGGCCAGCCAGATGATCAAGACTTTCTGCACCTCTACGGAACTCTTGTTTTATCTGGTGTTTGAGAAGTTTGAGCTCATAAGGGTCCTCCATTGGGTCTTCATCAGCTTTAACATAGGAATGTAACCTAGAAGAAGTCTGCAGGGGTGCTAGGAAGTCTGACACTTCTTGTGCTCTCCTGGCCTCAGTTGTGCGAAGCAGTCGATCTGTTTTGGTCAGATCTTTCTCATGGAGGCTAAAACTGGAACCAAGTGCTCCTGTTCCTTTAGTAAGTTCTCCTATATCATCAATCAGCACATAATTTCGGGGTGTGTGGTGGTGGTCTATATCTGCATAGAATGAATCTGCAGATATGCTTGATATAGGGCTGCTTGCTATGCTGTTTCTCTCGTCTAGTCCCATCCTTAAGTCCAAGGTAGAGTATTTACTGCCCAGCTGGGAAACTGCGTAATTATTGTCAGTTGAAACTGGTGCTATCATGAGAGACTGATTGCGAATTACATCATAGTTTGTTGTTATCTTAGGCTCCAAATATAATGTGGTTTGTCTTGGCTTTGGCTGTATCACCATCATCTGTGATGGGAGTTGATATGACGGCTGTTGAGATGGTGGAGGTTGAGCCTGTGGAGTAAAGGACATAGTAGCTCCTGTTTGGAAAGCTGTCTGGGGCTGATAGGGTGAAACTTGCTGGTGATACAAAGGCTGCTGTTGTTGGTAATGTGATTGCTGTGTGAACTGAGTTGGTGCTTGAGTTGGCAGGGCAGGAGATGAATACTGATATTGAGCATATGGGCTTGTAGCAGGGGCAAACTGTGTTTCTGGCTGGGTTTGTGGTGGCATAAACTGGTTAAATTCTGTCTGGGGTGCAGTACGTGGTCTTTCCAAGCCATGCTGAGTTTCTATTCTGGTTGACCTGGTATTATTAACTTCACTGTCTGACATATAATCACGTTCTTCTGCTACTCCTTGGAGATAGGCACGCTCTCTCTTTTCTCTTTCTTTTAGTAAGGCTTCTTTCCTCCTATTAATGCCCATTTCCAAGTATCTCAGCTTGGCATCAATTTCTTTTTCCTCCTCATCTAGCTCTGCTTGCTTCTTCCTAAGCTTGGCTGATTCACGTTCAACCAGATCCAATTCCCTGTCTATATCCTGAAGAATTTTGGCTCTGGCCATAGTGTTGGTCCTACAAATCCTTCTGCGCGAAACTGATCCCACAGAAGTATATGGCGACTGCGTTCCTGCTGTTGCTTCCTCTGGTGGTGGGTTGGGCAGAGTCCTCTTCACCTTCTTTTGAGTGCCTGATGGAGTTATGCTTGAAGAACCTTTTGTCTGCAATAGAAGAAACATGACTGAATCACTATTCTGGAGGCTTGATCGCAAACGAATCACAAGTTTAAATTTTTTTCATGGTATGGCTTTATATCTTAACCACATACTTTCTGTAACGGAGAGGAAAGCTTGTGGTATCTGTGAATAAGCAGCAGAAAACAGCATGAAAAAATGCTGTCAGTCTGCTAAAGGTCAGGAAGATAAGCGATCTAATGCAAAATAAGGGTGACACTCACTAGGACTTTGTTTAGCCTAAGGTTGAAAAATCTACTTTACGTTCTTGGAATTGAACTGACTGTAATTTAAGTTTTTCATTTTATTTCCACGTGCTTATACATAAACATATACAGCGCATATGTGTGTGGGAGGGGAATATATATAGACCTACACACCTTCCCTTTATATAACATTTAATAGAAAAATTATAAAAGTACATATATACATGTATGTGATTATTTATATATTCATATATAAATACATGCATAATATGTACAATTGAATAGAAGTCTCTGAGGCAGACACTGAGCACATACTAAGCAGCTGTAACTTGCACTGAAATCCAGACACCAAAGCAGGACTTTCTGGTGCCAACGTATTTGGTGCAACAGGTAGCTCTTAGTCGATCTTGTAATTTTTGCCTCACCTCTGCTGCTACATATATATTTTCAGGGAAGATTCTTGTGCTTTACAGCAGTGGTATGTGCTTTCTTCAGTTCATTGAAGATCTTCTTAAATGAAATTTGTTCTGGATCCAAAGGTATAGTTTAAAACTTAAAAAAAGTTAAGCAGTATAAAAATATAGGAATCTAGTTCAGTCCAGGTGTCCAGACTTCCCAACAGTTAATGTCAGAAGGGTGATTCATCCTGATCTAGGAGAATTACCCACCTGAGGCTGATGAGTCATTTTTTGGAGGTGCCTGTCTCTATTCATCAACTAGGAAAGTAGGCGACTCAATTGGTTAGATGCAATCTAAATTGTACCCTAAATTACTAGAGGTTTTGCAAACTTTTTAGTTTTGAAGTAAATTTAGGCTCCCACACAATGTAGATACATTAAGAAGTGGGACTTGAATGATTTTGAAATTGTATCCTATCTCCCCAACAGCTTCTTACAAATGTTGCCTTAGTAAAGGAAAAGGGATTGATCTATACACATACACTAAAAATAATCACTTCAGCCATTACAGAGTACAGCCATATTAATAGCAAAATATAGAAACACTTTAGCACAGTTTAATAAAGGAAGTAAAAAGAATATTAACCAACTTGACTCTTCTGCTTCTGCAGGCAAGGACAGCACTTTAGCAAGCACTAACTGTTATTAATTAAAAATGGAATTTCTTCTGAAATAAATGCTACTTCACTCAGATAAGAAGTCAACAAGAAGAATTTTAATTAGGAGTTTATAAATCACTATTTTCTCTGTTTATTCTAATATGTTGTCAACAAATTGTAAAAGTTTTTAAAAAGCGTTGACAACACTCTTTTGCTGCTCCTCTGTTACCTAACCTTTGCAAATCACAATAATCGATGCATCATTTGTCATGGATCTTTAAAGAAACATTCATTACCTTTTCAAGTACCATTTAAGCTCTTTTCATCCTCTTAATCTAAATTCCATCAACTTTTGCATGTTTCAGATTTCAATAAATGCAATTTAATTTTGTTTTCAGCTTCCTGTGGCCATTTCTCAAACTCATGTTGTGCCAACAAATCAAAGAAACTAATATTCTCTTGCTCAATGTGTACTTATAATCAAAGACAAATTAATCATCTACAGTAGGTCTAGTTGGCTCTTAATTTATATTGTAAATTCAGTGCAATACCACTGTTATTTCCCCCTCCCAAACTTAAACAGCAATCACAGATGGAGAAGCAGTCACAGATGGTCACTGGTATTGGCGAAGAGCTATTAATAACACATTCATTAAAAGGTCTTTAATACTTCATGGAATTATTATTTTCAGATCACAGTTAAGTTGCTGATGAATAAATCCCAGCATCAGCTTATGATGCATTTTATTAAAAAAAACCCATATTGTTTTTATATCTTTGTCTACATCTAAAGAAACTCAGACTAATAGAAACTACAGGAAGATGTACCACTTGCTTTTGAAAAAGTGTTGATAACCTCTAGTTCTCAGCTGCTAGTCTCACAAAAGGCAAGTCTTAATTATTTTTACTTGATATTTATACTGGGATAAGAAAAAATAAGTGTATTTTAGTACTGTGATAAAATGTGTGGGTTTTTATCTTCTTCCTGGATATTCTCATCATCAGTTATGTTAGCATGTTACCTGTGAACTGTGTTAGTAGATTGAAGGGAAGTTCAACTGCAGTGTTTTGGCAATTTTAGAGTAGTTGTTAAATTTAGGTTTTGCATTTCCTTTGAATTTGTTAACTAGCACGGAAAAAAGACAAGCTAGAGCTAATCTTCACCAAATTCTAATTATCACAAAGAATTGGGAGTGGAAACGAGTAATTGTCCTCTCTAGCCCTATCCTTGTATTTTTCGTCTCTGTAACACATTTACAATGTTATGCTCATTTTAGGTTTAAAGTATCCAAAAGGAAGATGGGCAGAAATCTTCATGAAACTACTCTGGAGCCAAGTAAACCTATCAAATACAGGCAGGTATTCTTAGGCCTTACAGTTACTGGTTAAAGGTTAGGTTAGATGTCAGCCAGGTGACCTTGGCAAGCTCTCTGACTAAATAAGCCATGAAGTTGTCTACCATATTTTATCACATTTTCCATCTTCTTTACTCTAACCCATTTGCTTCCAGCTACCTACTATCACCCTCAATAATTTTTAAAAATCATTGTGTGTTTAGCAAGTGATCACTCCAAATGCTGATTGTAAATTTTAAGAACTAGAAGTAAATTATTCTGCTTCTTGTTTCACTATTGACAACCTTATAAATGTTATTACTGTATTGCTGACCCTTGTACATGGAGAGAATTTCACACTAGTCTTGGACATCCCTTCAGGATGGACGTAATGGCAATCAGATCTGCTTCTGAGGCAAAGCTGACCCTGCTAAAATAAGTTCAAAGCTTATCCTTGAAATAAAACTATAGATATGTTCTCCCCAATACTACAGATTAAAGAACTGAGGAAGAAACAATCTTCCCCCCCCCTCCCCCACCAATTTTTAAGCTTAACAATGTTTTCATAATAAAGATAGGAGAAGAATGCACTCCTGAGTCTTGCAGTTCAATGACAAGAGAACATCACAGTGAAGAACTCGAAACACTGAGCTGAAGGTTTTGTGCAAACACATTTAGCAAACCCTTCCTTTTCTGCCTTGCCAATACACATTAGTCTTGATGTGCTTTATCTCCTGAGTTTTAATTTTTAGAGGCCATTTGGACAAAGGCTTCTGAATGCTGTTAAATTGTGTGGTGACTTTGGAGTAATTCCTTTGAGATGACCATCCTATTCCTTGAGAATCTTTGTGAAAATTCTTTTTTCTATCTATTTTTGTCTTCTCCAATTTGACGGCATTGCTGACAAGGCCAGCAAGACTACGCACCACTACAAGAATCAGTCAAGCACTAGGAAATACTCATACATTCCACTGCTTTTATCTGTTTTAAAGAGATCGTTTCCTTTGGGGGACTGAATGGCTCAGGAGATCTGTGATGAATTTCTACCTCTAAACAGTGTGTTTGATTCTAGTTACTCAATCTTTCTGCTCCTCTTCTCAACCTAATTTGTTTGAATATGATATGGTACTGTTCTTGCATCCTCCTCTTGCTCTAGTCATCTAGCCATAGTTGGATATTAGCTTCATGTGCTCAAAGAACTGAGCTTTCACACTTGGACATACAACTCTTATATATATCTTGCATATTTTGGATTTTAGCACGAAATACGTAAGCCTCATTATTTATTGTTCTTTTAACATTTTCTGTGATCACAACACAAACTTAAACTTCTTCTGTCCTCTTTAGAACTGACAAAATAGACCCATATGTATATATATATTTTGGAATAAGTAGGGACAAATCCTGAAAATAATGTATACAATATCTATACATATATGCATATGCACAAACCAATGACAATTGTAATGACAGCATCCTTATTAGAGTTTGCCACCACTAGATTGTCTATGTAATAGACACAGTGATGTCAGACTACCTACAGTCTGTGATGCTATGAAAAAGATAAGGTGAAATGGGGCATAGCTGAAGCCACTCCTCTGCCACAATCCTCTGAAGAATCAACAACACGTTGATAAGCCTGTTCTACACTCTAGAGGAACAAATCCTTACCCTCTGCAGGATATGGTTTCCTGAAGCGTCTGATGTTGACTTGCAACAGACCTGAAATGTCAGCAGAAAGTTGGCTGTACCCTGATCACCAGAAAAACAATGTGAATAATAGTTTTTGTCTTCAAACATGGACTATGCAGTCAATAAGCTTGCTCAGCAAACTCATGAGTAGTATCAATTTGAGAGATGCATGCTGATGTGTTAAATGAAATTACTGGGAATAAACTGCATCTAGAAAAGCTGTCAAGCAGTGGAGGTATAGAAATTACTCTCCCATTCAGAAAAGAGGTCACTTTAGGTGATGACTGATGCAGGTTATTAAGGCAGCAATGGGGTAGAAGGTGAAGCCTGTGCTGTAGCTCTCTGTGTTCCAGCTCTCCCATCTGGGATTTTTCATGTATCAAAAACCTCCCTAAATGCAACTCCTCCAAACCCCCAAAAAGCACAGTAAAAACTGAAATTGTGAGGAAGCTGTTCTACTTACAAAGGGTTGGTATGTGTTACTCAGTACTATGGTATGCGCTCCTCACTGTTAGAAATGCATCAGTAAGAACAGTTAGAAATTTTGGCAATTCATTATTTTAAACATTTATTTTACTTCAAAGAATCTATGGAAATCAGTTATCATTCATCAAGGACCTCTCAGTAATTCAACAGTATCTTTAAAATTGCTTTCATTAAACCTAATTCCAAAAGATACTAACACAATACACTAATATTAGATTACTTCATTGTAAGTATGGAATTCTTAACTGCATCTTCTTGTAGGATGCAGACAGAGATACTGGACAATGTTTTGTAGCTTGTCCTGTGCAAATAGTTTCTCATGTAAGTTTTGATGGACCCTTCTGGACTTAATATCTATTATGCGGCAACCACTGACTAGAGGGGACTAGCTTCATTAATCCTTGGTAACAAATGTTAGAGCAAGAATATTGAGAAAATTCTCTCCACTGGCTAAGGCTGACACGGGGTCACTTTTATGGCATGAAGAATCACAGAGTGTGGGAAACCACCTTTGAAGCCAACAGGTAAAGGGAAGCAGACGAACTGTGCATGGTAAGGAAAACATAATAAAACATGTATTTTTAAAAGCTAGTCTCTTCAGCAGTGCTGTGAATGGAGTAATACATGCTCTGAACAAATTCTAACCATCAGTAATACCCTATCAGCCAACCTGTACTGTCTTGGCTTGTATGCCTTTGCTGGCTAGGGGAGTGGAAGATTAATCTGATGAGCTGAATTTGGCCATGTGTATGGGAGGGAAATACCCTGCTTCATGAGTAATATACTAGAGCTTTCCTTTAATATAACTCTTATCTTTTTCCTTTTTGCAAGTATTTTGCTCTGGGGACTGAGCAGTCAGGCAGAAAACTAGTTTCTAAATCACTGGCACTGAGATGCCAGTCAGTCTGATTTTCTCATGTTGTTGTTTCCCCTCCCCCCCACTCCTTTGGAGGCTCTGTAAAGATAAACTTCTCTTCTGTTAAAACCAATATAAAATTTTTAGAAATAGTCTATTCCAAAACAATAAGCATTTTTCAGAGTTTTTTTGCTTTTATTCCTATCAGTCAGAGTCACTCATTCCTCAGATGAGCACTTCTGTACTTTCCATCCTCTTGCTCCTTTCATTTTCTCTGTGAAATTGTTTGAAATTGCCATTTTCACTTCAAATGCAAGGGGAACAGCACAGTGCACTTCCTAACAGCTGACGTGACATGAGATTCCAACTTCTTTCCTCATTTAAACACATAAAAGGCCATATGCTTCTTTTGATCTCAGGGGAAGAAGAAGAAATTCAGTGGAAATTTGATATGCAAAGTACAGACAGATGTGGCCCTTACACAGTGATTTTCAAAGGGATCTAAACCTACATTTCATCTACTTTATGTGAGCAGGCATAATAGTTGTTCTCAGTTTGCATAGAAGAGGTAGTTTACACAGACTAACTGACTTGTGATTCATTTGGAACCAGACTGACAACTTTTGCCTGTAAGGGCAACAGGGCAATTCCCTCCTCAATTTATAGTGGTAAAAATGTGGAATAGCAGTTTAAATCAGCAGAAACACATCAGTGAAGAATCAGTTTGTAAGAAGAATCAAATCCAATGTTTTGAAACTTTGACTTTAAATATTGTAACTGGAACAATACTCCATACATGTGCATTTAACTGATTTTAGACAACTACAAATTATTCACAAGCTTATGTTTTAATCTCCTCAGTTTCTATCTACAAACAGTATCTATACTGTTGCTTCTGCTCACTGAAGACACAGCAGTCTCTTTACCCATTCCCCTTAGTACAGTTCAACACTATTTGTAAATTTTCCCTTATACAAAAGGGAAATACTTCTAGCTACCTCATACAGTAATATTATCTTCAAAACTCACCTGAAAACAGTTATTTTCTCTTTTTATTCTTCATTTCTTTTTGCTTCTGCTATTCTTTGCTGTTTATCTTTGTAATCACATTACTTATCTTTGCAAAGTGTTCTGGGATACAAGCTTATATAACAGATTCACTGTCCAATTATATTAAATATATATAGAATTACATGTATCACAGTTATTTTACAATGGGGAAAAAATCTCTGGCAGATTGATTCAGACAATGGGCATCTGTCAAGCTAACAGAAAGAGTCAAATTGTCAGAGCTGAGCACTGCGTCTGCATTGAAGTCTCTGTACTAAATGGGCTCAATATTTTTCCCACTATTCAGTCTCTGAAAAAAGAAAAAAAGGGGAAAACAGGGAAAATGAAAGGAAGTGGGGAAAGGGGAGGAGAAGGGAAAAACCTTGTCCTCAAAACAGAAGAACATGGTCAGAATTTCTTCTCTGAATGACAAATAAAGATTTCATACTTTGCTATAAACCGTTTGAAAACATTGCAGAATATATATAGCTGATATATAGGCAATACCTACTGATGCTTACTAAATGTTTGTCTTTATGTGCTTCATACTAAAATATGTTAAATATCCTTAAGTATTTTATTTATGAAAATACTGTTCTCCCATTGCTACAATACTGTGTTCTTAGTACCAACTCCTGTTAGTAGTCCGAGTGCTACAGTACTACAGCCCTAGTCCAGGACCAAAGCCTAAATATGAAGAAGAATTCAGAATAAATTCTTTTGTCTGTGAATTAAAATCTTCTCTCATTTGTAAATCACTTGTAAATTTTAAGAAGGTAGTCCAATTTTTGTTTAAAAAAAAAAGGGTCCAAATGAATGGATTTATCTAGATGCTATTTTCCTTACGACTCACAAAAGTTTCTGAAGAGGAGGTTTCTGAAGCACATTCTGCTTTGACAACCCCCAAAATTATGAAATAAATTACAAAACAGAGGATAACGTATATGGAATTCTATGTACTGCGTAACAGCAAGTTGGGTGAGAGAAAGATTCCCTATCTGGAGAAACACTAATGGCAAAGCTACAATTGCTATGAGATAAGTGCTTAACAAGAGTAAGACAAAGTCTGTAGGTTCATGGTGACTATGTACTGTACTATAACGTAGTATAATACACTCTAACATAATTAGTGTTTCTTAATAAATCATCACTTGGTTTTTTCCCCCTATTGTTTCACTGACAGTCTAAGAGGCATTTTACATAAATACAGAACTGTAGATACCCAGAACTTCTCAGTCTAACCTGTGGAAAGTTATCAAAAGTTCTAGGAAGCGGAGGGACCATTTGATGCCAGGGCTGGGTTAAGATACAAATATTGTTTGCACATGATGTGCCCAACCTCCAGCATAGCCTGTTTTGGGATTTAACTAACTAATGACACGGAACTGTACCTCAGTAATATGCTCTGATACAAAGGTGATGTGATTCTGCCATTGGTAATTCAAACCAGTTATATCAAAGGTTATTGTACCAACGTATTAATTGTTAGCTTCAGGATTAGCTGATCATGAAGCTGTTTGTGGCAGTAGAAAAAGACATCAGACATCTTCATCTTGGAATGATGAAATTCTTGGAATAAATCTTTTTGCACATAATGCAACATCCTCACCATAGGCTCATTCACTCATAGTAATTAATAATAGAGTTTCTCATCATGTAACACACAAATCATTATGTGTCATTCCCCTCAGTCAGAACAATACATTTTATTTGAACCTCAGATCTCATCTATGGAAAATTTTACTGTATTATAAAGAGTCTTCTCCCAGTCAATGGGAACACACTTTCAATTCTCTTCCTCTGCAATCTAACTAAAAATCCTTCCAACTGAGAATCCACTGGTGAGAAAAATTCAGAACAGTTTATACTTATCAGTAGGATATGCATATGCTGAATTAACACCATCTGTTTTCACCTGATATCAGACTACTTTGCAAACTTTCAGCTACAACTAAAAATAAAAAACCACCAACCCCCCTTCTATCTCTGAAAGAAACGAAATATTAATCTTGTTTTACAGGAAAAAAACCCAAACAAACGAAAAAGGTGTGAGAAAATCTTGGCTTTTTCTGCTTCTCCTTCACTACTGACTTCCTCCAAAGAATGGTAGCTGACGAGACTCCACACGCTGCGCCACAGCCCTTGTTTATTCGCAAGAGTGAGGATTCATCTGCCCAAGCGCAGACATAATGTACAGAGCTAATCTGAGCTAGTCTCCCAGACTGCTGAACTGAAAGAAAGTGCAATTTTTCTTCAGCTCACTCCATAATCACACTTGTTTTCACACTTGTTTCTCTTACTGTAGAAACAGCTGCACGTGACACAGATGCCACCTGTAAATGTCTCAAGACAGAGGAGGTCAGTCCCACTCCTAGGAACTGCAGCAATTTGAATTCCTGCTTTTGGGTCCTCATGTAGGATCTGTTTTGTAGCAGAGTTTTAATCCTTTTCTCCGTGCAGGAATCTCACCACCTCTGCAATTCTTCAGAAATTACACCCCTCCTCAGCAATCAAAGGCTCTGGGCTTGGCTCAGTTTGATCATTTAGGCAGTATTTATTTTATTCTGCGCTCATGATGCTTTGCTTCCCTGGTCTAAGATTAAAGGTGGCAGAGTGAGCAGAGCCCTGACTAATCACTTTCTCTAAAATGTAGTTCATGCTGGGGAACAATGGTCATGCAACTCCTGCTGTAAGGCATGGATTAAACTCACAAAGTGCCTAACTGCTTAATTCAGGCCTTTCTATAAGCATCATGGCTAAGCCTTCTCTGGCTTTTCTGCTCACGGACTCCATCCGTTTGCTGTGCACCTGCAGAATAGCCTGCATCAAATTTCCTCCCCCCTTTCCTGAAGTGCCTTAAAGTTTAACAAAAAACCACATTCCATTGTAGAAAAACATACTTCGTACTCTGCTTTGGTACCATGTATAGCTCTGTAAGGCTTTCCAAGTTCTGTAAGCACCCATAGTCCTTCATGGTGGTTACACAGTTGTCAAACCCCCAGCATTACACATTATTAGAATAGAATAAAAACAAAAGGCAAAACAGAAACAAAAAGAGGTCTGTGAAACCCTCTTTGGTCACTGGTGCCTGGCTTCGAGGCTTCACTCCATTCCAACAACGCAGCAGCTTTCTGGGCTGCAGCAAATTCTGTATAATCCCCTCTGCCTCAGCTGGACAAGTTGCTTTCTCCATCAGCTCAGGTTGTGAGCCCATTCCTCTCTCTTTTCTGCAGTTTCTCAGTATCTCCCTAAACTTCAGCCTGAAACTTTTTTGCTTCCCCTCTCCTTCCACGCCTCTTTTTCTGAAGCATGAGAACTCCTCCTAAAATATGCTCAGTTGCTCCCAGGGCAGGAGTAACCTCTCCCTCTCTCTCTCTCTCTCTCTCCAGAAGCTTCCAGCCAACCCAATCGCCTCCTTTTTTAAAGGAATGTAACTGAACCTGACAACAAACACACAGAATAGATCGTCTGCCACAGATGGCTAAACTTATGAAGTGTGAAAACCACTCACAGTATGTCCAGATTTTCCATTACACTTTTTCTAGAGCGAGAAAGTGTACTAGCCAGACCACACAAAACCCCATATTCCTGTTCTTATTCTCATATAAGAATGGCATTTCCAGTTTGATATAAACCCATTTCCAAGTGACACTAGTTAAACAAAACCAAATTAACCTCTCCTTCCACCCGACCCCGAATCTTCAAAAAGTCAACTTTTCAAAGAAGGCATTAGTACTTGAATAAACATATACAGAAGTTTGCTATACTGATACAAAATAAAACATCTTCTCAGGGAAGAAAAACAGCTTTCACTACATTATCTGTATATATTTACCTCTTTTTTTTCAAACAAAAAAGTCTTTTAAAAGGCATGAAACCATTTTTTCAAAATTTACTTCTTTTTTCCTATTTTTCTTTTATATGCATTCTACAGTCTGTTGATATTACACCAGATTTAATTCATGGAACTGGGAAAGAGAAATAGCAAATGTTTCATCATTTGACAGTATTTAAAACCAGACTGGACATCAGCACCAGCTCTCCACCAAAGAAAACCAGTCAAGGCACTCAACTCAGTCTTGATTAGCTCAACTGTGAATAAAGCTGTGACAAAGTCCTTATTTTTAGAACAACTTCCATCTTTTTTTAAGTAAAAATGGATATAATTTTTAGACTTGATTGTTTTAGCAATTATTAAATATGGTTTATATGACTAACACTGAAATATAGATTAATTTTCAGAAAAGGAAGTGTTCCACTCCTGGATAAATTCAATCAGATGACAGCCTTGCAAGCAATGTGATATCTAATCCAACTGTGTAGGGTTGGGGAAGAATAAAGCAGTAACCTTTAATAAATTTTCTTTCTACTATTTTAATAGCAATTATACTATTTTAGAATCATGACTTTCCTCTTTCCATTTCTGCTTACTGTGACAAGCAGGACAGGAAGATAGAAATTTGGCAAGCTTACTTTTAAACATTAATGAAGTTAAAAATAAAGGCAGCAGAAACTACAGAAGTTAATGTAAAAGATGTGCCATTCACAGCTACTAAACCTACATTTGTATCAAAACAAAAGGAGAAACAGAACTTAAACTAACTGCAATGTGTCAGGATAAAATTTTTATTTCATAAAAACGAAAATTCTTATGGTTGACCTGGAATCTAGGATATACTTTCACCACAGATACAAAAGGAAAAAGATTATTTTCTTCCCCTCATTTTCAGAGACCCTATTATATTTGTTCCAAACCATTCTTTGTCTACCACGGCCACAGGTCAAAATAAATCCAAATAAAAAGTAGCTCTACTTGATTACATGCATATGGACTAAACCAATTACCCTAAATATGCAGTGCACAGTGAGTTTTTCTATAGAAACACAGGAAATAAACAGTAAAGGATGTTTACAAGATGAACACACATTTGCATTGGTTCTCTGTTGTTTTCATGTGTTGTTCTCACTGTTTTAAAATTTCTAGTGACACTAATGAGTCTGAAGTTGGTCTTTCAGAGTAAACCTAGAGTTTACAAAGAAAAGAAAATGAAGAAACCCTGAAAAGTGCATATCCATTCAAATGCACATTCTAGACCAGTGGAAGAGTGGGCTGAAAAATTAGTCCAGACCATCCAAACTGAATGGCCACCGAATATACTAGTGACATTTGACTTCACAAAATATCAGGCTTTACAGGCATGTCATTCGATGTGGTTTGGGTACAGATATATTCTGGAAAGTCAGATATTTGCTCTGAAGTCTCAAATAGTCTGATGTTCATTGTGGCCCCTAAGGATGTATGGATAAACCTTTTTACATATACCAAATGGCAGTATTTATGGGTTCAAAGCAGAAGTGCTGGGTGCAAGTGTGTTTTGTCAAAGATGGGCTCCCTAAAGACTGAAAAATGCAGAAGTGACTGATGGATTTTAGCTGGCGAGGATGTCAGAAGAAAATGTTCTAATACAAATCTCCAACACAACAAAGGTTTAAGAAAACAGTATTGCACAAAACAAGAACAGTAAAGGCTTTACAGTATCAGGATAAAAAAGACAAGAACACTTATTAGTTAATATTTAGTTGGAAAATGGGAAAAAACAGCTGAGCATGAAAAGGGCTCTTCTAAACCTTCACTACACAATGGCACCACTGCATGTCACAGTTAAGAAAGACCTCTAACTATGTTCATGAAAGTCAGATGGGAATGTACCTGGTCATCCCCAAGGTAAGAACCACCCTGGAGGGAGGCCTTGGCTTTTCGAAAACAGCAAGTCAAAGGATGGAAAGACAAGAAGCACAAACTTTAAGCAGCTGATTTCTGAAAGTCACCATTCAGTAACCGGCCATAATAGTATGTCTAATAGTAATGTCGAGATGAGGAATGGCTACCTGAAATACTAAATACCTAGATGTTAGACAGTGATTGATGTAGGAGAATAGTTTTGGTCATCAGTTCACCTATACAGAAGCTATGGGTGGCAGAGTTTTTGTTTCAATTTTTCTCATTTCGAGATAAATCTGCTTTTGTGCAAGTGCTAAGAATATAGCTTTTAAGATCACCTAGATCTAAATGACAAATTTAATAAAATTATTTTTATTTCATATTTTGCAAATTATGAATAATTTTGGTGTTTATTTAAGGCAACCAAAGCAACATCACTTGGCTGAAATATTTTGGCTTTGCATCAAAGTTAATGCTTAAAGGGTCTCAGGCTTATTAGTCATTAATTTATTTGCCTCTGAGCTAAGACTGATAAAAGGTTATTGTTTAGCATCAATCATGCACTGATTTTAGAGCCTTGGACAGACCAGGACAGCAATCACCATGTCATCTCCCATGACGAAGATTGCTGTTATTTAATTTCTAAGTCATCGAGGCAGGAACCTAAATGGTTTTTACTTTATTTTCAGATGACAGTATTTATGTTCATAGATCGTTGATAAGTCCATAAACAAAAGTAAAGAACCTTTCTATAAGTATTACAGGACTTGTGATACTTACAGAACCAGCTGTTTGTATTTCAGCAGGAAGCATGAAATCCTTTAATTCTCAGATCTCTCTTCTGGTATCTGAAGGCACAATAATCATTCTAGTACATAGGTGTACATATAGCAGACAGGAGCCAGACTGGCTGAATAGTGATGAGATTATCTTGACTGACGAATCATTGATGGCATTTACCTCAGCATGCATCATCTATGAGCTCTGTGTATTAGTGTGCAATTTGTTATCGTGTTGTTTGAACATCAATTTACACATAAACAAAAACTACTGAAGTAATGGTGAAACACTTTTCTTTATCTGCTCTGCTCTCTTTCTGGATAACATTAAATGACTTTGTATCTGACCATAGCCAACATTTTTAATCTACACTGCTTTTCTGCCACAGTATTGATTCCTTCTTATAGCATTTTACAAATTATATATTCATGAAATATAACTATAATGCTGCAATATAATAATAATAATTTCAGAGAAGTAAGATGCCAAACAATTAGAAAATGGGATACATATCCAAAATATTTTAGTTCAAAGTAACATAAGAAGAACACTGTTTTTTTCAAATTTTAGAACAACTAGAACTCAGGACCCAGTCAGGAGGAACCCACTGGCACAAGGGTCTCCTCCAAAAAGAAACCCTTGAGCTCTTTATAAGACTTAAAAGAAGACTCTGAAGAGGAGAGAAAAGGTGATACCATTACTTTCTAACATGCTCGTGGATCTGAGTCAGGGCATAAGATCAGCCTGTTCCATTCAAGAGAAATTTCCTTAACATCTTTGCTCATGTCATGAAGCCCCCACACAACATAGTCTTCCTATGCAGCAGTTCTGAAAGAACACTGGAAAAGCACTGCACCACTTTATAAGTACAGGTCATATACACGAGGAATATACTCTATGCCTTGTGAAAAATCATGTGTTTATATGTAAAAAGCATGTGGGTTTTTGTGCATAATTCTCCAGCTCACCCCAGAAGGGTAAGCACCCACTGATCCAAGTGATTTGGAACCCATCTAGTTATTCAGAAACCACTGTGCTTGACACTTTGGAAACATACAATATGAGAAAATGTCTGCTGTGGATTTCCTATATGAAGTGGAAGAACAGGTTCAGAAAAAAACCAGCTCTCTACCCCAACACTTTCCTTAAAGCACTGAATGTTTTCTAAGATGTAATAAACATGTGTATTTTCCATTCTGTCTTCAGATCAAAAAAAGAACATTTTTTACGGCTAAAGAAAATATATTGTATTTAATAGTTAGCATTAAGTAAAAATTTAAAAGAAATAATTATGATAGCTTTGCATGGGTAAGCCAAGTTTTATTATAGAGGATGACACCTAGCCTCAGAAGTTGACTGTCTCATCCTTTTCTGAAAATATATGAGTTGGTTGCTTTCATGCAGAAAGGACTGAATTAGATGGACTTTGATCTGAAATTGTGTTGCAGATCCTATCCTGAGGAAACTACGTTCCAGTTGTTGAACTGCACGTGAAAAAGAACAAACACCTGAAAACCTTCAACTTGTTCTTCAGTCTATTCTTTCTGTATGACCAACTCAAGAGAAACTATAAAGCATTGATTTCAGTTTGCTCTTTCTCAGTGCACCACTAAATTTCCAAACTATGTTCAAACTCTAAATATTCTGAACTGCAGGAAAAAATATTTAAAAAACATTTCTTTAAAAAAGTTTTGGCATTTAATAGTAAATTATTAGTAATACTACAACTTTCAGCAGAAAACTCACGAGTGGTGACAATGATTTTCAGATAAAGGATCAGAAATATACTGGTATTTTCAAGAATTTACATGTTTTTCCCCATTACATAATTACCAGCTGTTTAGTATAATTAAGATAAAACATACTTTATTTCAAATTTCTATGCTTTGTCAGCAGGATATCTTTCTTGTTCTACCTTATTTCTTAATTTATTGCCCATTCCAGTGTCTGTATAACATAACATATCAATATTGGTAAGATACACGTCAAAATAAGTTACTAGAGACTGATAAAAAGAGAATTGCAAACCTGATGCAAAATGAGACTTCTACAGTTTCAGCTATTCTATTAGTATCTCCAGTTCGATACACACATTCAGATCTATTCTATGTATCGAACCCCTTCTGGGCTTTGAAGCAAATGGAGCTGCTTATGATCGTCTGTCACTTCCCACCATTTACTTTATCGACTGTATTGTCAATACTTCTAGAATAAGTCAGACAACTGGAAATCCTTCTCCATTAACAAAACCTTTTTTTTTTTTTTTTTCCAGAAGTATTTCCAGTGGGATCAGAAGTAGAGGAAAAAACAACACATGCCTGTGGTTTTTTTGTTTTTGTTTTTGTTTTAAATCTGGATAAGAAAAAAATGTGTTTCAAGACAATCACTGTCTAATTTTTTAGCTTGACAGCTGTCAGGAGCTCATTTGTACTTTCGCTCCATAGAGAGCTGGCAAAATATCACTTCATTTTTTTTTCCCCTGCTATACTAAACTCCATTATTTTTTCCTGTGTGAACTTGAACTTCTCCAATAGAAAATTCAGATTGAAAGGTTATTTTCTACTAGAACATATCCAGTGGTACTAACTATTTCAATCGTTTAACTGAACAGCCTTTCTCCCTGTTTCCCACATTCCATCTATTTGGGCATTCCATTTTTTATAATAATCAGAATTAAGAGGTTTTGTTTTAAAGAAAGTGCAAAAAAGCCTCCTTATATCAGAAATAGTGGAATCACCAGTTCAGAGAAAAAAAAAAAAATCGTTCTAATTTGCTCAAGGCTCACTGAATTAACAGAGAATACCATTAATTTCAGAGAGTTTCATATGAGTTATCTAGCTAATGTCTTCTACAACAGTCCCTGAGATATAAGCACAAGCTTCTATGGATTTAGAACTCAAGGGACATACTCAGTTCTGAGCTTAAGCCATTATAATAGATCACAAAGAGTTCAGAGGCAGTTCTTGTTTAAAGTATTTTCTTCTCTCCTACTACTCCTATTTCTCTTTCTGCAACCTCAGTTGTGCCTGTAGACCAGAATAAGCTGGCAAACTGCAGCAGACACAATTTTGCTGCTGAAACCAGTATGCAGATTAATGGGGCAGTAAGTCTAGTACTGTTAAGGAACTGTTAATGTGCATTATCTTGCATGAAGTGCAACATTAATATAACATTTCCAGTTCTTCAAATAACTTCTTTAAAGCCATTTTAGAGTTCTCTACATAATACTACTTGGGTTTCACCATGAGCTGGACACATATCTGTTCTCCTGGACCCATGCTTCTCCTTTCCCCCCACTTAATTCTAAAGTAACATCTTTTAAAGTTTCTTTTTGAGCTTGACCCATTTGACGACAACTCTTTTCTGGTAACACTCCTATCCTCGGTGGCTAAGGTGGCAATGTGGCTGACATAATAACACTGCCAGAGACTGCTGTGAATATTAATGAGGTAAAAGCTTCATGAAGCCAGCAAACATGCTTTAAAGTAATGACTCAGCAGTGAAAATACAAAAGAGAAGTGACATGAAGAAGGAGAAAAGAATATAATAAGTAAATGATAGGAAGAAAGAATGGGTAGAAGGAGAAGGACTAACAGAAGTTTGAAGAACGGATGGAGAGGTTACACAGGCTGAACAAAATAGGAATATGTGCATATCCAATGTGAACTGGATGCAAATGACTGGGGAAGTAATAAGAAATAGAAACAGAAATGAGGTGATCATTTTCTTCTTCATTTATTTTCTACCTTATACTTAGCCTTCTACATTAAGCACACAAACAAGTAATTATAGAAGACAGAAAAAACTATGATCAATTTTATTACTTAACTTTTTTCCTTCAATTATACCTTAATCATTTATCTTAAATTTTATCTGCCTTAAAATGTAGATATATTAAGATACGTTTATTATTAAAATGTTAAGTTAATAAAATGTATTACCTCTTCTAACAAACGTTGCTCCCCTGTTACTCAGGTGTGGTATTTATGGATTATAAACAAACTTCTATATTTCAACATGATTTGAAAGACAGATCTTCATCTGCACATGAATTTAGTTGCTTAAACATACTATAAGCAATCTATACTGAGTAGTAATGGAAAAAATTAGTATTTCTTCAAGACCAAGGGTCATACACCTCAAGAATCTTTGAACAATTGTAAACCAAAGTAGAAATAGGAGTCAAAACCATTCTAGTTCCAGAGTCATTATTCTGCAAGAAAATGTAAAGCTACTTTAATACAGACATTTGCTTAAAAATACTTAAAAAAAATATTCTTCCAAAATAGAGAAAAAGATTCCAACATTAATATTCTAAAAATCATATTCAAAGAAATTCCAAAATATAAAGGCATTAATGAGTGCCAACTTCAATTTGGGATGGTGCTGTAACTTAGAAGTGTTTTGGCAGTGCTCCATCATTTATGCTTCAATAGTAGCTTCTTACTATTTTTGTATAAAACACGGAAATAATTTTTGTGTCATATGTTGAAGGAAATCCCTCATAGACATGTTTTACAGAATACTGTCACTGGATTTTGGGGGATCTTTATTTTCAAGCCTAGTTTCCCATAACATGGGAACGAAAGAGGCATTTTCTAATCTATCAGTTAAAAATCCATAACACATTTATAATAGAATTTCTTTCTCTAATGATGACAGACATTGAGGTGCTGGTATCTCAGAATTTATGTATCAACTGCGCATTACAGGCCTGTAATCAGTACTAGTTTTTATTATGAAAGGATGATTTCTCAAAACTTCAGTGTATCAAAAAAACATCTAGAAAAAAAGGAGGCGGTTTTAGTGGAAAAAAAAATCAAATCCGTCAATCTCCCAAATTACTCTAACCTAATTAATGGGTTTGAGAGCTTAATGGGGGGCATGGGCTAGTGTTTCCTGAACTGTACTATGTAATTCTTTATACAGCTGCATAGGAAGTGCTTGAGGGAACATAATTTGCTTCTGAAGTGTAGCAATACAGCAATTTGAGTGTCACTGCACTGGAGCTAATAAGAACAACAACGCTAACTAGGAAAGCAGGACTTGGAAGAGGTTCCCATACTCTTCCCATCCTGTTTTATATTCACCCAAAGCATTAAAAATCTTGGCTAGAGAGCCCAATGCAGGCCCAGTAAGATGGTCAGGGCTTGCGAAGATTGTCTGTTCTATGATGAGGAAAAGGCTGATGTAGTTAATGCCTTCTTTGCCTCAGCCTTTAATGGTAAGACCAGTTCTTCTGTGGGTACCCAGCCCCCTGAGCTGGAAGACAGGGATGAGGAGCAGAATAAAGCCCCCATAATCCAAGGGGAAATGGTTAGTGACCTGTTACACCACATAGACACACACAAGTCTGTGGGGCTGGATGGGATCCACCCAAGGGTACTGAAGGAGATGGCAGAAGTGCTCACCAAGCCACTTTCTATCATTTATCAGCTGTCCTGGCTAACTGGGGAGGTCCCAGTTGACTGGAAGTTAGCAAATGTGACACCCACCTACAAGAAGGGCCGGAAGGAGGATCTGGGGAACTACAGGCCTGTCAGCCTGACTTGGGTGCTGGGGAAGGTTATGGAGTAGATCATCTTGACTGCCATCACACGGCACGTACAACTAGGTGGTCAGGCCCAGTCAGCATGGGTTTATGAAAGGCAGGTCCTGCTTGACTAACCTGATCTTCTGTGACAAGGCGACCCGCTTAGTGGATGAGGGAAAGGCTGTGGATATTGTCTACCCAGATTTTACTAAAGCCTTTGATGCCACTTCCCACAGTATTCTCCTGGAGAAACTGGCTTCTCATGGCTTGGATGGGTGTACGCTACACTGGGTAAAATACTGGCTGGATGGCCAGGCCCAAAGAGTTGTAGTGAATGGAGTTAAATCCCGTTGGTGGCAGGTCACAAGTGGTGTTCCCCAGGGCTCAGGGTTGGGGCCAGTTCTCTTTAATATCTTTATCAATGATCTGGATGAGGGGATCGAGTGCACCCTCAGTAAGTCTGCAGATGACACGAAGTTGGGCGGAAGTGCTGATCTGCTTGAGGGCAGGAAGGTTCTACAGAGGGATCCGGACAGGCTGGATCGATGGGCTGAGGCCAATTGTGTGAGGTTCAACAAGGCCAAGTGCTGGGTCCTGCACTTGGATCACAACAACCTCATGCAGTGCTACAGGCTTGGGGAAGAGTGGCTGGAAAGCTGCCTGGCGGAACAGGACATGGGGGTGTTGGTCACCAGCCAGCTGAATATGAGCCAGCAGTGTGCCCAGTTGGCCAAGAAGGCCAACAGTTGGCCAAGAAGGCCAACAGCATCCTGGCCTGTATCAGCAATAGCGTGGCCAGCAGGACTAGGGAAGTGATTGTCCCACTGTATTTGGCATTGGTGAGGCCACACCTCCAGTACTGTGTTCAGTTTTGGGCTCCTCACTACAAGACATTGAGGTGCTGCAGCGTGTCCAAAGAGCAATGAAGCTGGTGAAGGGTCTAGAGCACAAGTCTTATGAGGAGCAGCTGAGGGGTTGTGTCCTGGTTTCAGCTGGGATAGAGTTAATTGTCTTCCTAGTAGCTGGTACAGTGCTGTGTTTTGAGTTCAGTA
>JAVJGG010000005.1:10238324-10285560 GCA_035590195.1 Aviceda cuculoides | reverse complement strand
CGATCGGCGGGTGGTGAGCAATTGCACTGCGCATCATTTGTACATTCCAATCCTTTTATTATTACTGTTGTCATTTTCGTTGTTAGTTTCTTCTTTTCTGTTCTATTAAGCTTTTCTTATCTCAACCCACGAGTTTTACTTCTTTTCCTGATTTCCTGCCCCATCCCACTGCGGGGGGGAAGTGAGTGAGCGGCTGCGTGGTGCTTAGTTGCTGGCTGGGGTTAAACCACCACAGGTTGTTTAGTCTGGAGAAAAGGAGGCTGAGGGGAGACCTTATCGCTCTCTACAACTACCTGAAAGAAGGCTGTAGTGAGGCAGGTGTCGGACTCTTCTCCCAAGTAACAAGTGATAGGACAGGAGGAAATGACCTTGAGTTGCACCAGGGGAGGTTTAGATTGGATATTAGGAAAACATTTCTTCACCAAAAGGGTTATCAAGTGTTGGAACAGGCTGCCCAGAGAAGTAGTTGTGTCATTATATCCCTGGAGGTATCTAACAGATACGTGGATGTGGTGCTTAGGCACATAGTTTAGTGGTGCACTTGGCATGCTACGTTAATGGTTGGACTTAATGATCTTAAAGGTCTTCTCCAACCTAAACAATTCTATGATTCTGATTCTGTGAAGAGAGGCTAAGGGAACTAAGCTTCACTAGCTTGGAAAAAACAGCTAATTGCTGTCTTCAACTGTCAAATGCAGCACTACTGAAAAGACAGGCTCAGACTCTTCTAAGAGATGCAGAGTGAAGGGCAAAAGGCACAGTTGCACAAGGGAAATAAGCATTCTTCACCATGAGAGCAGTGAAGTCCCAGAACAGGACGCCTAGAGAGACAGTGAAAACTCCATCCTTGGAGATTTTAAAAATCTAGCTGGAGAAGCCCTCTAGTCATCTGATCTAGAAAAATCTAGAAAATGTCTAGAAAAACATCTAATTGAAATCAGCTCAGCTTTGAGGTGGAGGTGGGACTACATTACCTCCACATAACCTTCCCAATCTAATTTGTTGGTGATCCTTTTCCCAGTCACTGTGATGGCTGAGGAGTTTAGCTAGTTAATGCTTGCAAAACATAATACAGGCTCCAACATCCTAATGGATTTACTGCCAAGATGCTGTGGAAGGTGTGAAAGAGTAAGGACTGCAGTATTTATTTTTATTAAATAAAAGCTTCGATGTAGGCAAAAATGTTCCATAACTGCTGTGCTGCTGAGATGAAAAATACTGTCATGTTTGCAAAATAGCCTCCAGAAAAGTAATTTGCTTTTTTTACATATATTTTATATACATATATGTATACATATAAAGTAAAAATGTTATTTTAGAACAATGTCGAAACTTTTTGTTTTCTTTGGTGAGCTCTTGGGCCAAGTGATGAAGAAATGGAAAAAAGAGATAAAAATGGGTTCCTTTGCCTGGGTTACGGTTCACTCAGACAAGCAATGTTCAAACAGTCTGTAAGAACATAAGGACTCGGAGCAGCCTACACTACTGCTGTCAAAAGAATGACTTTTACTGCCTGAAGAAATATCTGGAGGCATTACTATAAAACTCTTTATACTACTACATCACTGATCAAATGAGCAAAGGACAAACTCACTGATTCCTTTCCATTCTTCCTAGACAGCCATGATATTTCTGCTGTGGATATGTTAGGAATCATAAAAGGAGTATCAATATGATGTAAGTGATTAACCCAGACAGTAAAATTTCTGAAAAAGACAGTAATTGTTTCCAACTTTAACTCAGACAAGAAGCATAGTTTTATTTCACTGTTACCCTCTTACACCATATATATACAGCAAAAACACAACTATAAAAGAGGTTACAGAACATGTGCTCCACAAGCTTATGAAGTAAATATTACTTCCAAGCTACCTTATGATTTCCTGAGGCTTATGCCACTGTGTTTTATTAATGCTATACAGCAGTGGAAAATGAACACTGAGTCTCAAATTAATCTTCCTTATATTAGCCTTATATTTTAGGTGGGTAACTCTCATTCTGATTCACCCCATCCATCACTCTGACTATCTTTTCACCTCTGGCAACTGCTGACTGTCTATATCAAGTAGTTACCCAGATTTAAAGAAATCAGGACCGTTAAACTTCTCATCTCACACACATTGAGGAAATCCCCAGCATTTAATCCTCCTTCAGGCCTTTCTCCATACTAGTTATTGAATTTCAAACCGTGTCTTTACTTTCAGTTAATGGCTAGCCCATTTAGCCTGTTTGGCATTTATGATCCTACACCAGGGAACAGGCTTGCCAGGCAGTGTAAGGGAACCACCACACTTGATGCTTGACATGGATTCCACATTAGCAAACAGCTTGCAAAATGACTAAGGTGAGATAATAAAAGCTGTATTTTGATAGAAACCACTTAGACTGGATGAGAGAAAGTGTCAGAGAGAGACCGGCTGGGAGACACAAGTAGGGTTTAGTAAGGAGATTAGAGGGAAGATATGGACAGATGGAGAATGTGAAGAGAAATTGAACTGAGACCCGAATTTGTTCTGTAAAAAATGCAAGAAGTTCTGGAGGAGGAGAGCCAAAAGGCAGGCTTCCTCTGTAGTCTCACACTGAAGGAGAGGAGGACTACGAAGGCAGAAATTTCAGGCACTGCCTCAGTTTCAGAGAGATGTCTAAGCCATATCCTGTGACAATGTTTCAGACTTACCCCTCTATTTGGAGTTTCTAAATGGCTGACTTAGGCATCACAACACTGAGCAAACTGGCTACTGGTAATTCCTGTTTCATATCTTCATTCTAAATGCAGAGACTGTAGCGGCTTAGCATACCATTACCCATCATGGGTTCCACTCCCTGAACTGAACACTGCAGCAGGTAAATCACTTTTCTGAGTTTCTGAAGATGTTATCAGTGTTCAACTCCTTCTTGGTAACAAAACTGGAAATTATTTGGGGAAATTAAACTGAGAAGATAAGCACAAAGGAAAAACTATCTCGGTCTCTCCAGGTCGGATTTGAGAACTGTTGACAGGATAGCTTCTGAAAGTCTGAATTGGTATCAACAAAGTCAACCTTGTTCTGTAAATAAGAGGTTTGTCTGCACTATGATGCCCATCTGTCAGCAGCCATTCACCTTAAAAGCATGCTGAGAGAAACTGGAAACTATTGGAATGACTTTTTTTTTTACTGACATTTCAGTGAATTTTTTTTTTTTTTTTTTAATTGAGCTTTGGCACCTAGAAAACAACATATAATTCTAACTTTAACTGAAACACAACTTATGCTGTGCAGAATTCATAAAAGGAAACTAGTACATGAGCAAATAATTCACTGTTTTTAATGACAGCAAAGGCAGGAAATAAGAACATAGAAGACTACGAAGACAGGCTTTTCAAGAGATTATGGGATTCACCTGACCAAAAGCAGTCTCAGTCATCTAGAATCTCTTTGCAGTCAATGGAGAAATCAGTGGGATTAATCATATTTTAAAGTACAAATACAAAATAAGTAGATGAACTGTTGCTCCCTTGGAATACTTCTGCCTGCAGACTGTAACAGGAATCTACAGTGACGGGGTCAGGTGTGATTTTACACCACCAGTATCTAACATTAAACATTACCTTTCCAATCCCCCATATCTTAACTAGGTAGCCTATGTCCTTGTGTCAGTCAAGGAAGATGCTAGACCTCTCTAGGCTTCTTAAGAGAAATGTAAGGAGAGGAATGTAAAATGGGGAATAAATGCCACTTCAGCTAAGGGATAGAAGGAACAAGACAGGTGGCATTTAGGCTATTTGATTACAGACCTGTTGTCTTTGTCTCAGCTTCCAATTTTCTAAATGAGTACTGTATCACTGAGGTCATTCAGGTTATAGAAAGAGCCCTATATGGTCTGAGTGGTTAGTTTACTTGAGCAGTCTGTGACAAATGCTGTATCAATACAAATTAACAGCAATGATGTGGATGGTAATGTGTAAGAAGATCCATGAATACTACAGAAAGTTGTATTTAATTTTAGAATTCAGATTTTAAAGATAATGCTATTACTCACACTACTCAAGATATTCTTGGCTTGGAAGGGAAATCGGCCATGTAGGCTGTCTGTCCCTTTATATTTTTGCCAATATTCAGATGTAACAGTTTCACTAAAATATATTGATTTTAAGGCATTTGTGCTATTGCAGTTATAAAGATACTAAATATCCCAGGCCACGAATTGAGACAATCCACTTCCTGCGTCCACTGGACGTGAAGAGTGGTTAGTAGCTGTCCTATTTACAATAACGTTTAACACAGTGAAAAACTGTTATCTTGTCCAGCTTCAGTCTTCCTTCTAGATCAACACAGCCAGATCCTTCAGCCTTTCAACTGATCTCTTGTTGTTTAAATCTTTTATGCTTTCTCTTTTGCTCAAGGCTGAACTTTTTCAGTCCCACTAACTCTTAAGTGGTGCTAACCTAAACTGCATGTAGTATTATACCTGAAGTCTCACCAGCCACTGTGTAGGGTAGAAAAATTACAACACATATCTTACACATGCAAAAGTTGTCAGCATTTCCCAAGAACACCACTGCCTTTCTTGCAAACACTTCATATCTTTAAGTCATATTAAGTCTGAGCTTTTGCTACTACACCTGTTTAAGTACTGCTGTTGTCTAAACATCTGTATTTCTGAATATTTTTTTTTCTTTTGTACCTGTAGTGTATCATTACTGAATTTGGTTTTGAAACATTGCTCTGAATTGCAATTCTGCTTTCCAAAGTAATTGTGTTTCCTATATTGATCTGCAAATGCTGTATGAGTGCTTTTTCCATACTCTAAATTGCAATTGAATTATTAACGTAAAGCCTATGACAAACCCTTGTTTGACCCACTAAAAACTGCCTTCCAGTTTGACAGTGACCAATTTGACCTAAGATATCTATTTTCAGCTGGCAGATGGAAAGTAAACTTCCATTAAAAAATAGTAATTGCAAAACTTTTAGATTATCAATAAATAATATTGTGCTAGAGTAAGAAAGTAAAGCAGTAGAAGGGACTATTTTTCTCAATATTTCATACTACTTAAATATGATTTTGCAGCATCAGTATGTAAACCCATATGCCTACACCTAGTTTAATTTATAACTGTAAATACAGTTATTTATCTTAACAAATTATTTTTAATATGAAGTCACTGACTCAGAAAACCAATGCCTGAATAGAAGGATTTTGAGGATCAGAACTGAGGTAAACTCATTTTTAACATAGGCAAGCCTTATCAATTTAAAAAAAAAAAAAAAAAAAACAACCAAAACTGTTAGGTGCTATTCGCCCACACTGCAATTTGAAACACTGATAGCACAGAAGAATTTGGCCTAGCCAGTATTTCCAGAGATGAGAAGTAAAACTTCAGAGCTCTGGTAGACAATTTATGAAGTTAATAATGCAGTGCTGAGTATTAATAACACACAACTAGCCCAAAGATTACTAGCTACCTTCATTTCATCCCTTTTTTTATTTCTACTTTTTGGGGTGATCGTATGGGGTATATCTAGCTATGCAGATATTTTTCATATTTTTCTTTAGGGGAAAATGTAGAGTTTTGAAATTTTTAGTAGCTCATATGCTAAAAATAAATTAATCTCCAGGGACGAGTATATCGCTGGAGAAAGTATGCCCAGGTATCAGGATTTAATGGAGATGCACCCTTTTAAATCCTAAGGAACTGATTGCACAGAATAATTATCTCAATACTGGCACACCCTGAACTGTTTCTAAAAAAAAAAACCTAACCCGAAAACAAAAAACAGGGAGAATTTTAAATGTACTGTTTTGTGTTAAAGGAGCATCCTGGAGGCCTCATATGCAGAGGAAAGGTAACTATTCACACAGTGGAGAATGAAGATGCCAACGGAATATCTTTTTACTGTTCAGAATATTTTGTTATATTTAATTATAGCCAATCATAAGTTTTAAATGTACTGTGGTTCTGTTTTTTGGGGTTTTTTTAGTAATCTTCATATAGGACATATGAGCTATCATGGATTTTTGCCAGTCTTGGATCACTTCCAATCAACATTTAATCACATTTGGCTGATCAAGACAATATTTTACAAACTTAAAAATATTTTAATAAAGTGATGGGGAAAAGCTTGCACTTTGTTATGAGATGAAGTTTGGACTACTTTGACAAGAATAAATTGGTTTTCTCTAGCTAGTGCACATTGCTATAGTTTGCAGGAATGTTTTCATGCATGCAAACTAGATTCCTTCCAGAGAAAACTAAATAGGAAGGTCTGTCCTAAGTGTACCTCAAAAGTGCTCAAATCCCAGCAGGGAAAACCAGTCCAAACCAATGACTGGGCCCTTTTGGACAACAACATGGTATACTCACAGATACTTTAGCATCAGCTATTTTGATCTACTGTTCTGCTTTTATTGTACCAAAAAACTTGCTAACATAGTACAGTCAGTGCTTCCTTTCTAGGGAACATCTTATAGACATTGGTCTTCCGCTCCTTTGGGAGAATGTATGTTAATTTGCTCAGTACAATATGATTTTCCTGTGCTTCAGTCATAGCTGCTCACAAAAGAGTAGACAGAATAAAATGGAGGAAGCCAAATTTATCAGCAGAACACGTGAAAGAAACTCTCTTTTGAGTTCAGTCAGGCAATTACACTAGCAGAAATTTTACCCTCCTATTACATATTCAGACTAACTGCAGTAATCCATGGCTTGACAGAAGATGAAAGTTTGAGGCAAAACAGAGATGAAGTAGGCCAAAACCTGCTGGCTGGTATGCGCCTCTCCCTCTGTCATTCTTCTGTGCCCGCTTTGTTCTGCTGTATACATTTATATGCTGTATTTATAATTTAAAGGAGGGAACATGATATTGGCCTCTCTCCACACCCAAACCCCAAAGTATTCCTAAAATGGATAACCATGATTACCAAGTCAGCTGGAAATGAGTGGAAAGATATTACTGTACCTTCATTCTTCTTTGTCTTTTATGGAAGATAAAGGAGTGAGGGATGGGATTTGTGGCTAGGGGTGTTTTTTTAATGTGTATATGAGAGCTGGCTTAAGGGGAAGATGGATAAGCTGACAGCAGGTGAGAAAAGGCCCAAGTGACAGAAAACCTAGGCTCTTTGTCAACTCTGCCATAAATCTCATGCTTTATAAAAGATTGTTAAGGATCCCCTTTGAAAAGGAAAAGAGTGAATACCATAATAATTTTCTATTATGCATGAAAGTCCCTTGGTTGAATAAAGAAGGTGTGAAATCGACTAATTTGAAAGTATCAGGCAAGACTGACTAACCCACTTAAATGTGCTTTAGAAAACAATGTTTATATGATATGTTGACCAAATATGGGGTAGTCTTTCTGTTCTGAAGATCTGACAGATGGAAAAAAGACACCTCATTTGAGCCACATAAATGTCATTCTAAAGGATTTCAAATACAGCACTGGAAGCAGTAACTTGAAATGTTAACAGGACTCAGTTGTAAATAATTCAGACCATTAGTGGAAAAAGTAATCTTAAATCTAGCTAAAACCACACAGTTAAAGGAGAAGACAAATAAGTCCTATTTTACTATTCACACAGGGATAAGATTGTCTAGTAGTGTTTCTAGATGTGAGATCATCTTTTCAACTCAGTTTCCAGTCAATATGTCTGAAACGCCCAAAGAATTGTGTGACGATATTCTAGCACAAAAGGAATTCAGTGGTGCATCTACATCTTCTCTGGATTGCTGGCCTGAATTCAATCCCAAGGTCTCCTGTCTTTAAGCAATGAACCAGCCTCATATGTAGCTGCAGGGCACTCTTCAGGGATGCAGGAACCTGCGTGCCTAATCATACTTGGTGACTTAGCCTATTGCGAAGTGTGGCAACATACCGTCAGGCAGATCCAGGTATGCAGTTCACAAACTGCATGCAAACCATATGAATCATGCAAATGGGACTGCTCCCAGACTGTTCTTTAAGACTGGTGTATGCATGGCCAAAATGAAGGACCATTTGTCACCAGTGCCTAAAGAAGAGTTCCATTAAACCACAGCCCACAGATGTCACTTGGAAGCAAAGGAAAAAAAACCTGTGCACTTATATCTGTTACTCTAACATCCTACCAAAGATGGTTCCTCACTCAACACCCCTCTGTACTTAAACCCAAATAGCAGCTTCTTCTGCAAGAGGTAGAAATTCATATATTCTCCTTCATATTGAAATATCACCTTTACAGAAAACAAAAAAGAAGTTCTTCCTTTTTTTCTGGACTGAATCATGGGACCAAGATGGAAAATTGAAGTCACTGAATTAAGCCTTTTGCAGTTACAACCATATGACCACCTCTCTCTCAGACCACAAAACACTTCTGAATATTTTACAGTAACTATAAGAGCTATAACAAAGTACCAACTCCTTTTTGCTGGAATTAAGCCCAGACAACAAGAAACCAAGGGAAACATCAATGTCCTGTGCTCCAACAACAGCAGAAACCTGCTACCTGAAATTCTGGCATGCCACTAAGAAATGAACCTACTCCCTGCTTCTAAGGAAGGTAAACAAACAGAAATACCCAACCTCAAGCCAGGTAATTATCCATACTCTTTCTCTCTATTCATTAACCAATCAGAACATTCCTTGCTGAAATACAAGTGTGGTGATCGGCTTAGTCCTGAATAAACAAGCAAAACATCATGGATATAATATATGGAAGGTTTAAATTTTACTGGGAACAACTACCCTGTTTCTCCTCTTCAGTGCCCAGATGTGCAGCATGTCTGGCACAGAAAAGGACAGCCCAAATCATTGAAGTCCTAACCTTCAGTTTTAAAGTTGAAAACTTTAGAATACCATAGAAGATAAAACACAGATTAATGTGCTTTGTTTTAATTACTTTTAAATTTATGTCATTTAAGGAAATTTACACTTTTAAAATCATTTTTTTAAAATCAGTATAAAATCACTTCTGCTCTTATTACAGACGAAGTCCTGTAATTCTTATCTAAATAAAGACACAACCTTTTGGGATTTTTCTTGAAATCATTATCTTTTTTACTATAGTATACGTATTTGAATTATATTTGCCTTACAATTGCAGCAACTCAATCAGATGAAAAATTTGAGAAAAGTCTCTGTTAACTGTTTTAATAAACAGGCTGATGATAGAATTTGTTCTAAGTGTTGAAACTTAAATGTACAATTTCTACCCTGAAGCTGACAGGCTGTTGACAGATGTGTCTTTGCATTAGTTTCACTAATACAAACACTTCTGCTGAGTCTTTATGCACTACTTAGCTGTAGGTGTTACGTGTGTGACAGTTCATGTGCAAGATCTTTTGCAATTAGCTTCAGTTTAGTTGAGCAGGCATTTTTCATCCAAAGGCAAAAGGAAGACAACTTCCATCTTTGATTACACATATGCAATGTGTACAAGTGCTGAAGTTGACTGTGACTGGCATGTGACTTGATTCTGTGATGCACTGGTGTAAAGCTATTTCTTTATTAAACTTGACAGGTACTCACAATTTTTTGATGCTGCTGAATGGACGAATTTCAGTCTCCACTTCCAAACTCTACTAACACTTCCCGGTGCCCTCATGGAAACCACTGCTATGGCTTTGTACTCCATGGAATCCTACCATGCTGGACTGCAGGACAGTCTATCAAACTCATTGTCACTGGGAGCTCAAGCAGCACAAAGCTCACAAAACAGGAAAATTAGGTACCTTTGCAAAGTATCAATTCCAGATGGGTGGCTTCCACAATGTTTTTTGGTGCTGACAACCTATAGCTCACAATTTTTCCCTGATACGGCTACACTTTATTACTAATACATATCACAGAAATGTACAGCACATAAGAACTACCAAAGGGAACATAATTGAAAGCAATACTTTTACTTTGGATTAATAGGAAGCCACCTTCTATGGTCATTCAAGTGTTCAAAAAGCAGCAATGACTACAATAGATGGTAAATGAAAATGTAATGTAAACATATAGCTCGTTACCTGAAAATTATATGTGCCATCACTGAAGCAATATTATCTGGATACTTATTATTATTATATTATTATATTATTACTTATTATTATATTATTAGCTGACAGGTTGTTCTTCAGCCTTTCACTTATACTAGATTAGATAAAACATTGTAGTAACTTCCTATAAAGGTTGCATTAAAGAATAAAATTATATTTAAAGCAGCAGTTCTAATACATAGAGACATAATTTAACCGTCTTAGTCATAGTCTCCATAATCTTTTTTCTTGAAATGTTGTAATAAATGTATTTTTCAATGGAAGAAGTACATCAATGATGAAAGTGCATTGCCTGAAGGACAAGGTATCATTTCACTGTAATCCTTAGAAAGAGATCAATTTTATCCTTACCCTTTTAGTAATTACCGATTGCATAAGGATCAACTTTTTTGATAAACTGTCATAAAAAGAAGCCTGTGAAACATACATGAACCCATGAACACCCTTTTCACCTGCAATGTTTACGAATGCAAAGACATAACACTGAAACAAGAACTATTAAAAAAGTGATGGGATATTAATCCACACAAAAAACATTCATATACACTCTCCATTTCCCTAAGGTAGTGAAAGATCAATCTTTCAGTTCCATTTTATTCTTTTATGTTCAGCTCTAGTAAATTCTCTTTTCCAGAGTGAGCTGTTTCACAGGTTTTTCTGCACTGAAATTCATTGTTTTGAATGACATTAACTGGTCCCTTCTACCTTTCCCTTTTTATAATTAGGCAATTATGAGTTCTCCAGTCAGGAGGCACAAAAAGAGTACACAGAGAATTAACAGAAGACAAGGACTTTAGCTGTTGTGGGCACTGTACAAACAAAGAATGTAAAAACAGTCCCAGTGACAAAAATATTTTAAAGTTGAGGGACATCTTACTTTCATACTTAGCAGGATAATCCAAAAGTGATCCTGTATTTAAACTCAAGTATAACAACGATATTGCTATAACAACACAGTTCTAGAGTTGAAAAAATGTCAACAAGGTTTACGCTTTGTCAGCAGTGACACTGTGTGTATGCTAACTTTCAGGAAGAACTTCCACTGTCCACTGTGACACACTGTGACAAAAGATACGAAAGAAGAAATCACTGTCCACTCTTTCCTGTGCTTCCAAGATGCTGCAGTCCTAAAACCAGGTTCTCAGCTGGTATAAAGAAACATAGACATGCAGGAGAGAATACTGTAAGTCTCGTGGAAACTAGGAGATCATTTAGATCTTACACTGAAGATCCCTCCTTGACAACATAACTGGACAGAGTAATTGAGAACTGAAACTAATATAGCAACTGCAAAAGCAATTTATGACCATATTTCCAGATGCTGATGAGGTCATTAGATTACTTCCTCTAAGTGTCACTGTAAATATTTTCTTTTTTTGTCATATATCTCTTTTCCTCCTCTAAATTTCATGGACCTGATCCCAGCCTAAGCTAACTGAACCTCAGATATTTAATTAACAAAACTCTATCAGAAAGAGAAGGTATAACAGACTTCATGCTTAACATAACATCAGAGCTAAAAGCAGCCATGATGGTCATGGGAGGTTTACAGAGCCGCTTCCTCACCATATGTTGCACGACAGTTAGTGCAACTCACTTTATATCCATGGAAGATTTTACTTTCCTTGTGCTTGTCTACTTGCACCCTATGTTCCACAAAAATGTCCACTTCATTTATTTAGACTGTAAGTACTGTGGGACATGGGCTGTTTGCTGCTTGATGGCTGCACGCTACTAAGAACAATATAGCTTATTACTGTTTGGGGTCAAAGCAAAATGGTAGTAAACGTGGGTAAAAAATAAGCAATGATGTACAAGCCCTTTGTTTCCATGTCTCATTAATGAATACTGTATGAGTTCAAACTCTACTGTAAAGCCCTTTAAACGATCAGCTGTTTATAGAATTTATCATCCATTCTACAAAGTATACAATTCATATCAATTATACATGTGTCTATGAAATAAGTGAACTGAATAATCTGTCCTCAGTAATAGTTTCATTATGCTGACAGTTATTTTACAATATTATACTTGCTCTCCAATATCTAGTAGAACCCAACAATTTCTAACTCATGAGCAACTTTCATCAAGATGCTGTTCCAAACTCTCTACAGGAAATTTTAGTGCTCGTGCTACAGTTTCTCCCACTGTGCTAATCCTGCATGAGGGAATGATGTTGATATAGAATGCCAATGCCATGACTATAGTTTTCCCTTCAAACTTCCAAGTACTCTTTTCCAAGCAGTAACAGCATAGTAAGCATTTAATATCCACACAAATACGTGAAGCTGCAGAAACTGCTTACAGTGGGAGCCTTGGAGGATATAACCAGACAATTCTGCATTTGAAAGCCACCACGAATTATCAAACACAGAGAACAAACCCTCTTTATTCTACCCAGCCTGTACTAATCACTCATGCATTCACAGATAACTGAACATAAAAGATAAAAATTGCTGAAGAACTCAAATGGCAACTCTTCCAGAGCTCTGACAAATAAGAAAATGACCCTGTAACTGACAGAAGAGAATGGACTCAGACATAATGACGGCCAAGAAAATGTTAAATTATAAATGTATTTTGTTAGCCAAGACTTCTTCCGCTTATTTATAAATAATGGACTGATTCCCAAATCAGAAATCTTACTACTCAAGGAAAAGGAACACTGCAGAAATGAGAAATTTTAATCCTGATGATGTCAGCTTTATACAAAATTGCCTTCCCTGACCCCATAAGAAACAGCCCTCAACACTTGCATAACTACTTGATAATCCCCTTACCCAAAACAAACAAACAAAATATGGATTTGTGATACAAGACCTTTTGGTCTGTGAGAGATAAAAGATGTACACATTGGGACACAAAAGATTATCCACAGAATCACAAATGGCCAAGAAATCTCACAAGGGTCAAAAAGGTCAGCTAACTAAGGTAATTATAGATCTGGTATTAGCTGCCTCTCAGAAGGCACATGCAGTAATTTTACGGTAAATGCACCGCAGACTGTGCCACAAGCTGGGTGTATTATGATTAGAAAGAAAATGCTTTTCATTTTCTGAAGAATTGGTGGTAACCACTATATTAGCAATTAATTGCCATGTAAAACATAAAGTAACTTCCAAATTCTGAACAAGAATTTGTTGTGTTTTTTTCTGAATCTTAGTAAGACTGTAATATCGATTCCTCTATTTCCAGGCAAAGCAAAGAAGTAAATAACCATTGCTTTAGACAGCAGACATTCCTTGGGACTTTTCAGCAAGGTGTGCAAAAAGCCTACATACACAGGTATTGCAAATGAGTGTGTCAGCCCTCATGCTGTACTGATAGCTGTAGAATAAAATATTAAAAAAAAAAAAAAAAAAAAAAGCAAGCAAATACTTCTTACCATGAAACCCTCAGTGTACTGAAACTGAGCTCTGGAACTGTCTTCTGCTGTGGGACTCAGGGGCTTAGGATCAGACATAGAGCGTTGCATCATCTTTGCCGCCTTTGGGCTTGATGGAGGAACCGTGGCAATGTCAGCATGCAGCATCTTCTGAGGGCTGATGTCATCAGTGATGGGTTTTTCATAGGGTACAAATGCTGACTCTATAACTTTGCTTGGTGAAACAGGTGAAATGGGTGAATAGAGAACTTTGGGAGATTTGGGAGGGGAAGGGACTACCTGTAATGTGGAGTCTGGACGAAGGTGGGATGAGTATCCTATCTCTAAAGGTGTTGGGCGTTTTTTATCTTTCTGAGGAGATGAAGCTGACAGATATTGGGGACTTTGAGTATCTGACTCTGTCTCTGTTTGACATCCCAAACTTTCTCCTTTATATGTCTTTTCTGGAGCTGAAATGTGCTTTATGATTTCAACCTTAGCATCCAATCGGGCCCTGATTGAAGGTGTTCTTATTGTTCCTACAGGTTCTGTTTGTACTGAAATCTCTGCCACTGTCTGAACTGCAATACTAGATACCTTGGAGAATTGTTTAGCTTTGTCGGCCTCAGTGGTACTCTCACTGTATTTCCCTACACGAGCCTTCCGTCTGGATCTGCTAGAAAGATCCCATTCATCTTGATCTTCATCATCTGTCTGAACACTCGTATCAACACTCTTCTTAGTTCTCCGTCTCCTGTTTGTGTAACCTCTGTCTGCTCCGTCTTCATCATCAGTTTGCACTCCACTGTCCACTATCTTTTTGAAGCACCGGGGCTCTTCTTCCAGGGTCTCCTCAAGCTCCTCATATGGACCACGCAATTTTGGCATAGAACTTCTCTTTTTCAATTGCTTCTCCTCTCTAACATCAATATCCTTAAGAGACATTTCTGAAACAGAGCTTAGGATACCAGACCTAGGTATGTATTGGGTAATGCCATCAGACTGAACTGTATACCATGTTTGGCTTTGTGGAATTTCAATACCCAGCACTCCTGAAGCTGTAGTGGTTGCATCATCAGTAGGCCAAAACTGCCCATTTTCTGAGGTTGCATACTGTCCTTCCAAAAGTGTTTGATCTGTGGTAGTTTGTGGCGAGCCAGTTCCTGAAGGGTCATAACCATACTGATATATTTGACGAATTTTTTGCTCCTCTAACTGTTGGTGGAGCTGTTGTTGAAGTTGTTGGAATTGTTCAAGCTGCAGTTGCTGCTGGGCTAACGTCTCTTGCCTCATCATAAACTGAGCTTGTCGTTCTTCCTCTTGCTGAAATAAGAGATGATGTTTCATGGATTGCAACTCCTCAAGTTTTTTTTGCACCATAAACTTTTCTTGTTCCCTAAATCTTTGAATTTCCTGACGTTCCCATTCCAGCTCTTCTGCAAAGCGCTGCTGCTTGATTTTCTCAAGCTCAAGGAGTTCACGCTCCAAATCAAGCTGCTGCTGTTTGCCTTCTTCAGGGGCAATGAGAAGGGCAACCTCATCTTCAATTACGTCTGTATAAACTTCAGATGCTGTAGTTAAAGCAGGTATCAAGTTGGTTGGTTCAGTGGTAATAGTTTCTATAGTAAGAGGTGGTAACCCTGTCTCCATATCAATGCCAGTAATTGCACTATCTTTTTCAGCTGCCACTGTAGTCAAGAAACTGTATGATCTTGGGAGAGGTTGATTCTGTTGCAAAGTTGACAAAGAGGGCACCGAGTCAATTGTTTGGAGAGTAGGTAAATCTCTGACAGTTGTACTGAAAATAGAACCGGGCTGTGTAGTGATGGCAAATGTGGATGGGATTGGAGTCGCTACTGAAGAATAAACAACACCATTGGATGATCTTAAAACACTTCCAACACCAAACTGGGAAGCCAGAGATGATACCATTCTTGCTTGGGAATACTGTGGTGTACTGAGCCCGATGCCAGAAATCACCTGCCGAGTCTCTGGATAAGGACCAGTAGTCTTGCTTGAGTAATCCATAACCTCACCTGAAATTACAGGGCAAAGTTACAGTCCAGTCCCTCAAAAGAATGATGCTTTGTGGATTTTGAAAGTCATTCCATCTTGATGAATTAAATGGGAGGGGGAAACTGCATGCAAATCTTCAGGTTAATGATCTACTTTAGATGTGAAGGAAACAGCATTTCTGAACATGCAGGCACATGCAGGCACCTCTGTGCAAAACACATATGTAAAATGAAGAAATGAAAAACACGTGTAATCCAGAATAATTTGTCACACTGTCGAAAAGAAAACAAAACAACAGAAAGAGGGGAAAAATAATAAAAAAATCATCCTGAAATGAGGTGAGGAACATCAAAATTATATTTCAAAGAAAGATCTGCTGCTGTGTCATACTGACCTGTAGTAACTCTTCCAGAAGTAAGATCTACTGCTGCATCGGTTGCCCCAACTCGATAATCAAAGCTATTCTTGCTTTTGTATGCAAACAGTCCAGCTTCTGATAAATTTGTGTCAGACATAGATGGTTTCATACCTCCCATTCCTCGGTAGCCATATGACCCTGAACGATCATACTGATAATGGTCATCTCTGTAACCAAAGCGATCTTCAGGAAGTGTAGTTGGTGGCTGCTGTGCTGTACAGCTCCTACCAAATGGCAATTTATAAACCATATCACAGCAGACAGCTCTTCTCCCTGCAGTCAGATCCACAGGCTTTTCATCATCTTCTATTACTGTTGTTATGATACCTGAAGTAGTTTCATCCATTGTTACTACTGTTCTGTGGGATTTTGTAGTGCTAAGGTCAACTGCTCCACTCTCCATTGGCTCTTGAGAAGTGGAGAGATCAGTCCAACCGTTTGTAACACCAACAGGTGGTACAGTAACAGGCTTTGTAGTAGCCCATGTCACTGCATGTGTTGAAGTACCCAGGGATAAATTTATTGGCACTTCATCTCTACCTGCAGAGAATGCTTGGCTGCCTGATACTCTGTATGCAGGGTCAAAATGTTTTGATGTTGTTAGCTGAAGTGGCGTTGTCATCGCATGTCCCAGATCCACAAGGCTGGTTGTACTGGCAGTGTAGCTTACAGTGGCGGTGCAGGTCATTACAGTTACTGTCTCAGTGACTACAGACAGAGAAGGATCGGCAACACATGCAGTACTAAGATTTATTATAGCTGGCTGGACAGTACTTACTGGCCGCCCACATGTATCACTTGCTGGCATTTGCCTTCTCACATCCATCGAAACAGCAGACAGATCCATACAGCTGTCTCTCATTTCAATATCCATCTTAGTTAAAGTGCGAAGATCTATGACATCACCCAAAGGATGGAATCTTCCATTCTCTCTATACCTGGGTTGATCTACTATATGTAGTGGCTCTGGAGGCATAGTAATAGCAACACTACCTAAACCAAAACCAGGCACTGGGCCCTTAACCACAGACACTGTTGTCTTGGTTACCTCTGTTGTTACTACGCCTGATTTTGAACTAGGTATTTTTTCAAAAGTTGATTGTGTTGTGACAGGAATAGCTTGCAAAGCACCTGAAATATACATACTCTGATCTGCCATACTTTGAATTTCCATAGTTTTCACGGATGGAGTAAAAATTGGTTGCATAGGCTGGGGAATCTGTTCTTTAGAAGGTGCTTCTAAAGGCCAGCTGGTAACAGCCTGACTAGTTATAGCTTCTGTGGGAGTTCCAGGCTCAGATGGCAATGTGATGACAACATAGGTTTCCTGTGAGGGTTTTGTCAACCTTGGTGAAGATTTGTTAGAGTGTGGAGACAAAGGGGAAGTGGGAGATGCTATTTTGTATTCAGCTGCAGACACCAAATTCAGAGTCATACTTGAAGTCAATGACAAACCTATTGGTTTGGGCTGTGGTTCTGCTGGCTTATGAACAGCTATTGGGAGTGGAGGAACTGCTGGTTTAGGAGCAATTGGAGGTTTAGTTACTTCAGCAGGCCTGTGACTGAAAACAAGCCCTGCTGGAATGGAGGATGGTTTGGGTGGTACAGGAGGTGGTGTTGGGGTGTATGTTTTTGTGATAGGTGCCACATGATTCTTTAATACAGCTGTGGACTCTAGTGTTGGAACACTTGTGACTGAAGGTACCACTGTGGGAACTGTTGCTGCTGGAGTCTTAATCTGTGACTTCTTTTTGGGATAAATGGCTGGCTTGGGTAAAGTAGGTGGAGGTAATGGTGGTGGAGGAGGTGGTGGAGGAGGAGGAGGCGGGGGTGGAGAAGGTTGTGCAGGAGAATCCAAAGAAGAGCTTCTAAAAAGCGAGAATACTTTGGATGTTACAGCAGGAGCTGAGGAAGGCACAAAGACCATGCTGGTCTTACTTACAACACTGGGAGTAGGTACAGAAGATGTTTCTGATGCAGGCTCTGTAACTGGTACTGATGCTATACATACAGGTGGTTGCTCAGATGTAGCACTAGTCAAATTAATTCTTGTCATATCAACACCCAATTCTTTGTGTGAATCTTCATGATGAATTTTGACAATGCCAGCCTCTACTGTACTTTTAATTTTTCCAGCTGCTTCCTTTTCTGCTTTGGAGGTATCAAAGGTAATGGCATCAGTTGCATATTGCTTGAGTTTTATAACTGTAGTTGCCATTACTGAAGGTGCAGTTTCAGGCAAACAAACTGCAGCTTGATCCACACTTTCCATATCTGATGCTATAGATGGCTTTTTAGTGGCTCTGGCAATAGATTCATAAGGCATGCTCACTTCAGAGTACTCTCTTGTAGATGTTAAGGGAACTTGAGTTATTATCCTGACACCTTCAGAATCTACTAGTTTACTTACAGCATCTGCTGCATCTACATAACCTGTGGTTGCACTATCTATAGGTGATGAACTGTCTGTGGTACAAACCGAAGATGTAGATGATGTTAAGGAAGCCGTATCAGAAGGTAAAACTGATGCAGCACCTTCTGATGTCTCAGAGTATGTCAACATTGATGTTTCATGAGAAATTATTTCTTGAATTTCTCTGGCATAATCTGTTAAGTATTCATCTTCAATTTCCTCTGCTGTAAAATGCTGTGTTATTTTAACATCTGGAATAGAAAGTGCTGTGCTACTGACAGGTGATACATCTGAGATTGCTGAAGTAGTGCTTGATGTTAAAGATGTACTATCCACTATTTCTCCAACACTAGATACCTTTGTATCGGATGTGGGAACAAAACCTGAAGTTGGTTGTGTTGGACTGGACCCAGGGGTTAGCTGCGTTCTCTGTCTTTTCATAAGCTCTTCATAAGCAGCTTCTGCATCTAACAACTGCTTTTCCTCAGTGATGGAAGTTACTGCACTGTCTAATACAACTATTTCATGACTTTCTGGGATAATGTAAGAACTAGAAACAATATCTTCTTGAGGCACAATAGAATGTAAAGTCTCAACACTATAGTAGTCTTTCTGCAGATCAGTAATTTTCTGTGGTTCTTCATAGATCTGTTCTGAAGCTCTTACTTTTTTCTCTTTTCCTCTCTGTTGTAAATATTCATTGCTTTCATCTTGTCTCATTACAAGATTAGTATCAATAGTTCCATTGTAAGTATCCTCTACTAAAGATTCATAAATATAATCCTCTATTAGCATTCCACCATATAAAGATTCTTTTTCAAATACTTCATCTTTTTCATTTGCAATTTGAAATGACTTGGACTTATGGGTCTTATGCATCATCTCTTCATATACCTCTTCAGCACTTTTCAATGTCTTTTGACCACTTTCTTCTTTTGGGAGTCCAATTGGTTGTTCATCTGTTGGTGAGTATAGAGACACAGCAGTAGGCAATTTGTAAACTTTTTGTACTTCTATTATTTTTTCTGGGCTGATTTCAAATCCTTCAGGATCCGACTCAATACTAGGTGAATATTCAGAACAGGAAGATCTGTGCAGCTCTTCCATTTCTGCTGCCTGTCGTAATTCTTCTGTTGGAGATGCATCTTCAATGGGAGAAAGATTACTTGGTGGAGTCTTTGGACGTTCCCTTCTTCTCTGAGCTCTTAGTTCATCCTTGTCCTTTTTAGATTTTTTGCTAGAACTTTTTCTTTGTTGCTGTTCTAATTCACGCTGTTTCTCTTGTTCCTTTAGCAGTTCTTCCTCTTCCCGTAGTTCTTCTTCTTCTGAAGAATCTTCAATAGTTGGAAGAAGAGGACCATGTGACCGATGCCTGGCTTTGCGCTGTTGTTTGCTCTCCCCTCCCAGTTTTTTGTGACTAGGACTGCTGTCACTATCTTCATCAAGTGATGACACTGAAGTAGGAGATGTACCTGGTGTGAAACTAGAAGCATGTAAACTAGAAGACCCTTCTCCTCTAGATCTATCTTCTGGTGAATCTGTAAGACTCTCCATCTCTAGTTCAGGCTCTTCATCAAAATATAAAATACCTTTCTGTTGTTCAGATGCTTCAGAATATTTGTTTGTTATTGTACTATTTAATTCTATTGTTTTGAAACGCCGAAGGCCTCCTCCTCCAGTTACTGCAAGTTCTTCACCGTCTTGACTTTTAGTTTCCCTGTATTTTGGCTCTGGGCTTTCATCAAAAGTCTCATCATCGTCATCATGCCATGAATGTCTTCTTCCTGCATCCTCATCATAGCTTGCACTACTTTTCCGTGCCATTCTTCTATGTTTTCCAGCTGTTCCTCTGGCTTTGCTTTTCACTTCTTCTTTCTTTTGGCTTTCAGTTACACTGATTTCTTTGAGTTGACTTCTAATGAATTCATCATCTTCAGAACCTGAGGCATCTTCATCAGCACTCATCTCTATAATCTGTTTTCTAATGAAGTCTTCCTCATCACCAGATCCCTGACTGTCATCTCGTTTGTACTCATCACTGCTTGAAGAACCAACACTAGCTCTTCTTTTTCTTCTCGGGACAGGTGAGTTTTCACTCTCACTGCTGTCTTCCACAGAATCATAGCGTTGTCTTCTTGGCATTATCTCATCTCCTTCATCTTCTTCCTTGTAGTCTGGCTGGGAGGAAGCACTTCCTTTGCCATCTTCTACAATGGTTCCTTCACCTTCTTGAATAGCTCCTAAGTCTTCCTCATCTGAACTGTAAGATTCTGGAGTGACTGGCAAAGGCTTTGCTTTATGATGATCCTTTGTCTGTTCACTGTACGTTTCATAAAGCTCTTTGCTTTTTGCAGATTTTTCATCAGAAAGCGTACTTGCCTGAGCTTCCAAAATAGACAGTACAGTACTTTCCAATTTAGCTAGATCCGAGGGGCTTGGTGGACTTTCTTGTGAAATAGTGTCTTTTTTATTAGATTGTCTGAGTAAATCCTTTTCATCACTGGGGATATGACTTGGAATTTCACCAAGTGAACTTGATATCCCATCAGAAGAATACCCGGTGTCGCTCAGACCTTGTGGACTTTTCTGTTGCTGAGAGCTTGATGTGTCTGATTTGTCATCCTCCTTTTCCTAAAAAAATAAATACATACGCGTGTGTATATATTTATATATAAATTCTTAATGTCTCCAGGCAATTAAATACATGTGATTTTTTTTCTAAAAGATGAATTAATGTCTCAGATGAAAAATTACGATGACAAGAAGAATTATATTAAACCATAAAAGACTGAACACTGATTTTGGTATTCAAAGCTATTAAAATAATACAAAAATTTCCTCAAATTTTGAGTTTTTGCATTGAATCTAACTATGCTTTGCATAGCTGTCCACACTGGCAAGTAAATTTATTAGTGGTAAGATGATCTTCTCTTTTTCAATATAAACAAATACTGTATTTAATTGTTTTCGGAACACTTAGTAATCATAATCAACCATTTGCTCACATGTGCAGGGGACAAGCTCTTTGGGGGTTAATTTAAATGAGGATTTTAATTACCTATGTTTCAAAACTGCCTACATAGTTCTAGATACAAAGTAATACAGCTTGCCAAACATCAGCCTGTAGTATTTCTGGGGTCTGCTCATTTCTTTGCCCATTTAATCTTTTATAATTGTCTAGAAATACGTCAATCTTCTCAAATCTTGGACCTATGGTTTCATTTTCTTCATTTAACTGCTACATATTGTAACACACAACAGAATACATGGAGTATTGAAGCATGATTTAATGCAATTTGGAGTGTCCCCATATCTGCAGTTTGTCACCATACAAACATTTTCTGAGTACCTCATAAAAAAGAAGTTTCTCTGTAAATTTGTAATGCAGAGGTAAGCTGCTGGTAGGGAAGTATAATTGCAGGAAGGAAAGCATGAGAGTCAGCTATTAATAAAAAGAAATAAGGAAGCAAACATGGCAGGCATACCTAGCTGGGCATCATAACCAATGTTTTCCTTCTCATTCCTAATTAAACACACTTAGTTGTTCTCCTAGCTTCCAGATCCTTCTACACCATTCTGAATGACAAGCACCTCTATCTCCTCCTTTTGATAACAAAAATACCAATAATATCTTACTGCAAGTATTACCACACCAGAGTTTCCCTCCTGCTTCTCTCAACTGTGAAATGCTCTGTGCTGAGTGAAAGTACCTCACCATTCCTCTAACAAAACAGCTCACTCTCCAAATGACAGGTCATCTTAGCCGACAATCTTACGAAGTGTCCCCACCTCCACTAGCAATTTGAGAACAAGCAACCCAAAGTCTCCTGATTTTAATAATATGAAGTGATCATATTTGTTATGGCCCTCAATAATACAAGCAGGTAGTATTTATCAACTTTGCTAATCTAAGTCAATGATTTCAGCAGTACAACAGACCATTTATTTAAAGGTTTAATTTATCAACTTCCTTGGCAATATGCTGAGTTTAAAAAAATACTGTGGAATAAATACATTAAGAAAACTATGGCAATGGTTAATTATAATTTAAAGGTATATTTGCACTCAAGTTAAGTTGCTATCAATTACAAGTATTTTCAGATGTTTATTCACACTAAAGTTATATTTAATGCTAAAATATCATAAACCAAATATTTGTTATTGCCAGGTATTTTATTTCTGAAAACCAGTCAGTTTTTTTCATTATTTAATTTACAGTTAAAGTTCTTGCCTACAGACATATCAATGTGCACATAATCCTACATTAAAACACTAATACTAATATTACACTAATCTCCTAATTAATGTTATATTAAGGAATTTCTATGTCACAAGAGTGATTTATTATCTGCAAAATCAGATACTAACATGAATATAAACTACATCTGTTCTTACCTATATTGTACCCAATATGATAAACCCAAATATCTGATAGGAAAGCAAAATCCATTGTAATTAAAAATCAAATATGAAAACAAATATTTCTAAGGAAAACTCTAATGATAAGATTGTGATTAATATATAAATATGGGGAAACCTATAGTACTCCAAACAACTTTGGGAAGTCATCACCACTTAAACACTTCAGCACTTATTATTCTGAAAAATGTACTCTTGGATATTCTCCAGCCCTTAATGACAGAATTATATACACTCTTCATAAAAATTCAGCAATGAAGCATAGTTAAAAATCTTAGGTTTTGTATGTTATATTTACATTTTTCTTGCCTTTATGAAAGAATAAACTGTTTAAGGGGAACTTACTGGCCTATGTTTTTAAAAAAATGCATTTCATTAAACCAAAGGATTTTTCCACCTAGAAACATTACGCCCCTCACTAAAATTTCACCTATGATATTTGATTGTTATTTTTTATTTTATTTCCAATATGTTCATACTTATAAAGATATACTCAACCAAACACACTGATCAATTTCAAAGAGCTACTAGAAAATCCAAACATTGTTCAAGCTCAGAAGGTCTCCTAAGAGTAGATGTACAGATTGCATCCATCTAGTGAAAGTGAATCTGTCAGATCTTGGTTCTCCACAGGGAGATGAAGTGATACAGTGACTTGTAAAGCAGAGACAGAAGGCGTCAACTAAACAGTTAAAACCAGCTAAGCTCAGAAATACATAGACAACGACATGTCATGGAACAACTTCAGCCATTCTCCTTGTAATTTGTGATGGTGACACTATCTGTGAGTCCAACGTGTAGTACCTACTCAATGACCAAATCAGAGGAGACTGCAATGAATATTGCTATTGCCTGCTCTGTTGTTGAACCTCAGTGTATGACATAACATCACTGCTATGAATAATACGAACCTGAATATGGGAAAGACTATTTGTACAGTAACGAGAAGAAAAAGATCTACAATAAAGAGGGACTTCCTTTATCACTAGAAATAAAAATGATGGCAAAATCCAACCTTCTTTTTAAGGCTACCACAATATGAATATATTTTCTATCTATAGTTGTCTGTCGTGCGATACTTCATGCAAAAATTTTCCTGCACATTGTGTTTCCTGCACATTACATGAAGGTAACCAAATAATATTTGCTCTTAGTGCTTTTTTTCCCTATTTCCTGCAGCCTGTGAATTGGGATATTGTCATTAGCTACATCTATTCTTAAATGACTGGTAATTTATTTTCTACAGGGCGGGCTATCACATACACAAAGACAGCATCATTGTCAGACTTGTAAACATACCATAAACATAAGATCTTCAGGTGAATAACAAAATATTGCAGAAACAATGCTGCTGAGGATCATATATATATTCAACAACTCTTGGAGAATGAAAAATATATTTTAATCAATAAGGAAAAAACCCTACTTTTTTTCTTGTAAAGTGGAAGTACTTTGGTACATGTTGAATTACTGGACCTTTCTGAGTAGGTGAATGGCATTTGTTCTGAAAGTTTGCCTACTGTGAGTTTTTGATACTGGACAAATTTAGCTCTAATAGACATTGATGGGAGGATCTTCTTGAGACATGAGGAACAAGGAGACTTATAAAAGCTGCAGGCTGGATAAGGCTGTTTAAAAACTGCAAATGCAACCTCTTTAATTAATGGTAAAAATAATTTAATGTAGGATGTATCTGTACTATCCTAGTAGCATTTCTACAGTGTCAATGTCAATACATCATAAAACTATTTTGCATTAGAAGTTTTTGCTTTAGAAGTATTATTTATTCTTACACTTCTTCACTTCTAATATTCTTATTCCAAAATATAAAACTTGATGCTTTAAAAAGTCCCACTGGTTATCAAATTCAGTCAGAACTCTATTAAAAGAAAACTGTGTTTTAAAAAAAAAAGTCTTGTCACTCTTTAAAATTATTTATAGCTAGCAAGATTACATTCTGTTGCACAGAACAGAAATTTTATTTTGCAAAGGAACTCATGATTTTTAAAAGGTCATTCTGTTTATAGAAGAAATATAGATATCTATATTATCTAAAAAAAAAGTTTCTGAGAGTATAAAAAAGATTTTGGTTGACTGAACTGTTTAATCTGTATTTGAATTTTATATTATCAAAATGAAACATTTTATTTGTGTCCAGAAAAACTGCTTACAGATAAGCCTTTTCCTTCTTATTGTGGGTCCCTGGTCTGTGTTTTGTAATTAATGGCATGTGTTAATATAATGATGTCAATTTACAATATATTAATTTCTACCTGGTTACTCAACCTAAGCACACGATCATTCCGCAGTAAACACAAGAAGGTAGTAGTAAGGGCACTTCTATAATACAGCTGATGTGTGGTAAATATATGTCCAATTTACACTATGGTAATGTGTTCATGTAGATGTGCTGAACTGCTTATATGTTAATTTGTGAGTTCCAAGTTGACTGTGTTATACTGACAGACTGTACGTCATAATCATCCAAGATTTCTAGGCATCCCTGTTAGAACAGCTAACTGCTATTGCACATGTGAATAGTCAGTATTACAAGGTGGTATCTCAGGAAAGGGTCCTGTAAATCATGAGCAAAGTCAGTTTATTCTTTAAAATATTTTTGAAGAAATTACAGTTTAAAATATTACTGAAAAAAGAACATTCTGAAGAAAAAAATGTCTTTATGATACCTTAAATCATACTTTGGGCCCAAATATTTAAAAATTTTTCAATATTTAAGTCACTTTTGTTTCAAAGGATGCCAGATCTCTAAATACAATTGATATCTGTGATTTTCCAAGGATCACTCTACTGATTGTACTGGATCACAACTTTAGCCTCTCCATGTCTTTAGGGACTTGTTGGGGTGTTGCTGTCTTTTTTTTTTTTCTTTTTTTTTTTTTTTTTGGTGTGTGTGAAAAATGAGGATAGCATTATTCACTTATCTCATTGGAATACCACAAGAGTTAGTAATTACCATTTGCACAGTTTTGGATATCAAATGGCATCAGCAGTTTGTCAAGTGCAGATAGTATTAGGTTTTCCCTTGCATCACTGATTAAAAATACACCTACCTGAAATCCATCATATGATTCTGTCCTGAAATACATGTAAAATATATTCTTCAATGTCTAGATATTGTCCTTTACCCACTGAAATGGAATCAATGTGTAATAGCTAAATTGTTATCTCCTCTTCCACTTCTGTCACATGATCTCTTGGGAAGAATTGTATCTAACAATGTTTGATTCACAGCATGGAGAACATTAAAATACTTCAATAAATAAAAATAATAAAAAAGAGTTATTTTTATGAAGTACAACCTAGATACCAGCTTAATTTTTAATTCTGAACAATTCGAGCTGCTGCTTTTTTTTTGTTGTTGTTAGGATTTTTCCAAGGAGCAAAAAAGGGGGAAAAAATGGGGAAAAAAAGTCTTTTTTTGTGTCAAAATAGCTATTCCTTTTTCTTTCATTCAATTCTGGTTTGTATTTCAGAGTGTCCTAATTTTAAAAATACTTAAAAGTGGACATATATGGGGTTTGTGGGTTTGGGGTTTTTTTATTCATGAAACTTCTGCTTTACAAACTTTAGCTAAGTGTGCTTCAAAGTCTGATAAGAAGAGCAAAAGAAAGATAATCTTTATTTATGGTATTAATTCAAGAAGTCATGATTTCAGTTAGAAGGCAGTGGGAGCAAGTAAAATATACGTGAAATAAGAGTGAAACATATGTGTGCACCACATTAAAAATCACTAATTAATCTACAGTTAAAACCTGTCGCTATCAGAGATGGAAATCCAATGTATGTATCTTAGATTTGCCCAGAGTACAATAGGCATTCACATCCTTATAGAACATAAAAATGACCAGACAGGACTGAGACTAGCATGTGATGAAAATTTTCCCTTATAAATGTTTTTCAACAGAAAAAAAAAACCAATTTTTTAACAACAGTAACAAAATTCTAATTCTACTTCTTAGGTTTTCTCATATGAATTTAAAAAAAAATCCCCAGAAGTGACATTTTGTTAACTAATATTAAGCTTACTCTTCTTGGTAGTTCTGCAATAATGTCATACGTTTGATATGATATAATCAAATTGATATAGGATTTTCTTAGATCTCCTTCCAGTTTCTTACAGGAGGGAGTATTTCTGTCTATGTTACTCTGAGCATAATTCAAATATTCCCTTGCTACAATCAGGGGACACTATACCTCTTGATACCATCGAGAGGAGGAAACACAACATGTGACAGGTATTTCAGACAGGAAACTTGGTTTATAAAAATAGTAGCATTTTTCACAGCACAATTTCTGATTCAGAATATTTTTCTGTCCAAATAACCTGGTTACCACAATGGAAAAAAAAAACCACCACCACCACCACCACCAAAAAACCCAACAAAAAAAATACCCTTGACCTTTTTGACTGGGATTATTTGAAAACATCATTTTGGTAAAGGTTAAACACTTTTCCTAAACCTGCTCCTACTTTCATAACATAATAATCAGCACCTAATTTTCAATGCTGATACAAAACACCATCATTTTTCATTTCTCAACAAATTGTGTATATTACTCACTTCAACTGATTAAGTGAGTTGTTGGTGACTTCACATCCAGCAAACACATTTATTTAAGAAATGCAGACGTCTAGTACATTATCCATTCGTCTGACTTGACGATGAAAGCCCACCAAGAACCCTACCTAAAAGTACTTGTCCATATGAGATAAGCAAATGAAATAGTAAAAAGATGTAAAGGTTGCATACTTTAACGTACCATGTTCAGGCATCACAAAGTATTCCTCAAATGTTTATTATATTTTGGTATTGCAAAACACTGTACACCTTGCCATCACAGATTATTCCCCTTTGGGATTAAGAACTATGAAAACATTCCAATTTCAATAATTAAACTCCAAAGTCTGGAGAGCCTGCAGAAGCAGGTAAATAAATCAGAAATATTGGAAAAATGATTAAACAGGAACTTTGCCTTAGTTTCAAATGCTTAACTGCTTGAGACTGAAAATCATGCCAGAAGTACTGAAAAGTTGCATCTAGATCATAGGACTAACTGGTGAAACTTTCACTCAACGGGAGGGATTGATTTTATAATTTAGAATCATCCCATACTGCAAATAACAGTAAAGAGCAGCAAGACATAAAGGAAAGGGTCTGTCAGGATCAGATTCTAAACTGTAGCAAGGGAGAAGCGGGGTAGGAGTGAGAAAGCCACTTACTATTTTTTCTTTCACTGCTTCCACATGGTCAGTTCCTGGCAAAGGTGCTTTTTGAACAGGAATTTCTTCTTCCTGAGCTTTTTCAGTTTTCAGAACTGCTTGTGAAATCCCAGTTATCAAATCCTCTTTCTTAACATCCTCTTTCTTCTTAGCTTGCAGTCCCTCATAAGGTGCTTCAACTTCTGCTTTCTGTTCAGCAACACGATCTTTAGTCTCAGCTGTAGTTTGTTCTTTTTTGTCCTCTGGATGTGAAATGCTCTTTTCTGGGAGCACAGGTGTTTTATCTTCTTCCAGTGTGCTTAGGGGTTTCTTTTGGTCTGAACTTATTGTTGCAGGAATTTTATCTGCTGAAAGTGTCTTTGACAGTTTCCCTTGCTGAAGTTTTGGTTCTTCTTTTTGAGCTTCCTGTTGGATTTTCTCCACTGATGAAGTTTTCATGATTTTCTCATGTTGAAGTTTCGGATCTTCTTTCTGAATTCCATGTTGGATTTTATCACCTGAAGCTGCCTTTGACAACTGGACCTCCTGAAGTTGTGCATCTTCCTTCTGAGCTGCAGGTTGGATTTTGTCAGCTGATAGCGCCTTTGCCATTTTCATCTGTTGGAGTTTTGGGTCTTCTTTCTGAATTCCATGTAAAATTTTGTCAGCTGAGGGTATCTTTGCCAGTTTTGCCTCTTGAAATTTTGCATCCTCCTTCTGAACTCCATGCAAAATTTTATCAGATGAGGCTGCCTTTGCCAGTTTTGTTTGCTGGAGTCTTGGGTCTTCCTTCTGAGAAACACGTTGGATTTTATCAGCTGAGGGTGTCTTGACAAGTTTCCCCTGCTTAAGTTTTGCATCTTCTTTTTGAATTCCTTGTTGGATTTTATCAGCTGACAATGTTTTTTCCAGTCTCCCCTGTTGAAGTTTTGGAACTTCCTTCTGAACGCCTGGTTCTTCTTTCGGTTTTGCTGCTGCTGGAGTAGGCGGTGTGGAAGTCTTCTGAGGGGAATGTGAGACAGCAGGCACAGGCTGTTTTTGAGGAGCAGCAGGTGGCTTGGATACTGGTTGTGAAGGGCCTGCTTTCGGAAGCGGCACCTTGCCCATATCCCCAAGTTGTCCTGACATTGCCCTTTGGGTCTGGCAGTTTAAGCACAGCCATTCCTGTACCTGTGATACAACAAACATATGAAGTTACTTATTTGAAAACTTAACAGCAAAATCATACGGTGTTTTCAACTGATACAGCTGATTACTTTCAATCCAAGTGCTACGCATACTAAGAAGTTATTTTCTTTCTTTGTTGCTCTTGCAGGAAGATCCATAACACCTTTCTAACAGAAATGAAGCATGTCAGGTTCCAGAAAGCCAAGCTGAACAAATATAAAAATACACTGTGAAAACAATTACATTGTTCCAAAGTATTGACGACCTTTATGTACAAAGTTTGCTTCTATATTTCTAACATCTATTGTTTTCTAAAGCCGCTATAATCTATCAGTAGATCTTTCTAATTTTGTAAATCTGAGTAAAAGTGGACCAACAGGGACTCATGGCTCTTTGTGTTTCTCTTCAGAAGTTACCTTCCCCTCTTGAATTTGTGTATATGTATCAATGTAGAAATTTAATATGGCTGTAACCCAGAAGGACAATCACCTGTCTGCTCTCTTTACTGCTAAATCCCTGCTGCATACTGGCTCCTTTTACTCTTCTTCCCAGAAAATCAGAAAAAAAGGACAAATGCTTGTATCTGTGCAAAAGATCTTGTTGCCAGTTGCCTAGCTACTACATGAGAGGAGTAATGAGACCGTTTCCAGTGGGATTTGGGGTACAGTTTCTTTAGCAAAAGCAAATTTTAAACACAGAAAGTACTGAAAGGAAAGAAAAAGCCCAGAATCTTCTGGATACTAGAATATATAATGAAGCTCTACTTCACTAGTGCAAAATGAGCTTCACTGGAGAAGAAGAGATCTAAGCTGTACATTAAAATCTTCATATACTTGTTTTTAACTCATTTTACTGTGACAATGGAATGTCTCATCAATTCAGTTATTGTATCTCTCTGATTTAGAGAACTTAGTGACCTACTGAATACGAAGCACATGAAAAACAGCAAAATTGTTCTATTAGTAACTATATAGGTAATACTGCTGATAATATTAGGGTATTATGGATAACTGATCAGTTATATACCATCGAATACTGCAGAATATCCAACGGTATATAATCAGTTGCCCAGAAGACGTGGCATTTAGTTAGCAGAAGGGGTATCTGGCGGAACTGTGCAACCCCAGAAACATTCACGCATTTTATAATAACAATACAGTAATAAATGAGGTAACACCAAAAGCAGAGGCTGGAGCTCCAGCACTGCCCCTGCCACCAAAGAATGCCCGAATGACAGGGGTGTGAGCACCAGACCCCCTGCTCTCCTTCTGACTCCAGGCAACCTGCCTTTTTCACTGTAAAGGGGGCCTCACTTCAGCAAAGGCACTGGCAGCTTTTCCCACCAAGAGTACTTAAGACGTGGTGATGCCAGCATTTTGTCATTGATATGGCATTTCCCACAAAGTGATAAGGGTTGGTCATGATAGGACCACAAATGGCTTTTCAACATAGTTAACCAGAAGTGAGGTATCTTTCTATTAACCTCTAACAATGGAGCTTATGTGCTTGGCTCTCACAACCCAACCAGGGTATTTCTAAGCGCATTGGTATCATTAGAAATTAAGACATTTTGAGATTAGCTGGTTTCAAACACTTTCTGGAATTATCTAAAATCTACCAAAACCCCAATTTGTAAAGTCTATCTGCATACTTCATATCCAAATCCCATCGCTAAATGACTTTACAATTCTTTTGGTTTTTAATTGTTTTTAAAATAATTGAATCATTACTGTGATGCTGCCTTTTGAAAAAATAGCTTATTAAGCTAATAAGTAAAATACAAATTGCAAGAACTGCAGACAAAATGCACACGAAACAAAATTTAGTAAGAAATGTTCATGTGGGCTGATTTTGTTGAAATGGAACTAAGGAAAGGCTATTTAATGTCTAAAATAATTTTCTTTGTCTGACAAATTTTTTTTCAGGCACAAGAAATGCAAGAATGCATGCAGTATCATTCAGGTCATCTAACAATTGCCTTGTGTATTTATTATTCTACTTTTATAGAAAATGACCAAATTAGTGAGTCCTAGTAATCGACACAAATAAATGTTTATTAAAAGTATTTGGCATTATTGTCCAAATAAATGCAGTTTATCGACTTAATCAGCTGTCTCCAAATGCAATGAAGCCCCTAATAGTTACTATATCCTTTGCAACTCCAAACTGAATGTGGCTTGGTATCAGACTATTAAATATAATTTAGGTTTAGCTTTTCTGTGGAAAAAAGCATTAAAACATAATCCTTCAGGGAAGATGATCCTTCTCCATAGGACTTAAAGTGGTCCAACTACAAGTCATTTGTCTGGGAAGCAGTAATTAAGAAATACAAATAAAATAATTTCTTTTTTAAAGAATGTGTAAAATATAACTTAATTTTCTTGCAAATATTTGTTAGAGGGCTTTATCTGAAATTTTTACTATAGTTTCCTCCCTTTTTATGGGCAGCAGCATTTTTTTTCCTAGAAAACAATATTGGAAGCCATAAGTATGTTGTGAACTGTCTTTCATAAACTTCAAATAGAAGTAATGTATCAGGAAACAAATTTGGCCCACAGAAAATCATGCTGATAGTATTATCGGGAGTCTGTAAGTTACTAAATACACTAGATAACATTTTGCATAAATAGACTACAGAAAAAAGATCCAATTTCATAGTACCCTTGATTCTTTTTTCATAAAGATTGTAAAGACCACTACACAAAGTTGACTAGATAATTATAATAAATTAATTTTTTAATTAAATTTATTGGAGGGCCCAAAAGCTTTTAAACCCACTAAAAAGGGGGCAGGTTTTACCTTTTCCAATCAGCCTGACAAATACTCATTTCACAATGTAAGCAGAAATAATACCATTATTATTTGTGCTAATACAGCTTCTGTCAGCATGGGGCATGGGAATATGACAATACTTAAATGTTATTAAGCTTCTCTGAATCTAGACTTAACCATCTTTAATTTCATAAAAACATAATTAAGTGGCTTCTACCATGAAATAATCCATGGTTCAAGAGTTTGCTGAATTTCACACGCATGCTATATAGAAATTCTTAAAGAACATGTTACTTTATACATTAATTGCATATGTTCTTCTCACAGTACCATTTGTTTGGGACATAATTTCCATTTGCTTCCTTATAATATATCCATATCCAGTTTCTAGGATCTCTATGCTTGTTTCTTTTCTATACATCTACATTTGGCTCTTACTCCTTCTAACTCTGCTTGTTATGTAGATCCCATTTAGTATCTCTTCAGCTGCAGCCTACTCACTGCTCATACACTTGCTCCTTCTCAGATTCGTCAAGTCACTTCCTTTCCCTCATTTAAATCCTTCACAGACTCTATTCCTTGAACTGCCTATAATAACTTTAGCAACTTTAATAATAGTATTAATTATTTAAAAACCAAAACAGTTACCCAGCCACTGTTTCCTCCCAGCTTTGCTCACGGTCCCTATTCAGTCTCTTTTCCCTGGAGTAAAGTTCTTCAACTCAAGGACTGTGCTTTGTGCTGAGCACATAGTAGAACAAGTCTCTTAAAAAGGAAAACAGTGACAATTAACACGAGCAAAAGAAGGTGATGATGACCAAATTGGCAAACTGCACTAAATCTTGTCAAGAGATGGAAGTCCAAGTCTTGCCTCCCTGCCATACTGATGCAAGTGATGCTAGTGAAATGACCTGGAATTGTTCAGATACGCAGTGATTTAATGAAACTTGCTATTGTCTTGGACTTTTGTTGTATCTGCATCTATTTACCACTTTATTTCTTAGTGTTATATAGGCATGGCAAATATTTCTCCCAAGCTATGTGTTTCAAATTCCAATCTAAGTTTTTATAATCATGCAGATACTTGATCACAAAAGAACCTACAAAAATCCTCTTGTATCACCAGCCCTTTAGCTCCTGATTCTCTGTCAGAATGGTTCTCTGTAAAATCAAATTTTGTACGGTGAAGTCATATGCCTCAGTTTTAGACCTGTCTTCTCCTCAGTTAACCTCATGCCCTGAATGCAAGTTTTCCCTAAGGTTATCTTTTCAGTTAGCCTGTCAACCCAAATTTATTAGGACTTGGGAAATGGACATCATCTTGTTTCAGCAGTCTTCACTAGATAAATCTTCTTAGTTCTTTACAGAATTCTTCACACCCTTTGGTTCCTGAATTGGCAGTAGACACTATTACTGGCACCACAAGTGATACTAGTGTGCTTTAAGATTCTGAATCCATGGCTCTCTCCCTGTGTTTTCAGCAATCCTTACAACCCCATATTGCTGGACAGAACAAAGTAGCTGTGTCACATCTTCCTCATTCAGTTTTGTAATAAACAAATGTCATCTTGAAAAGGGCATACATCTAACATTCATTGTGAATGTCTGTTTTTCAGTTGTCATGCAAGAGCTCAGGCATTTCAGTTCCTTTGCTTTTGTATTCGCATGCCACAATGTTAGATAATTTCAAGTTGAAAATAATAGGGTCAACTATTCCATCTCCCTGACAGTCAAGGATTTTTTATTGCAATATGTTGATAAATTCATTACTCACTCCTGGCAAACACTAACTAGTAAACTAGAGTTTTTCTTTAACTGAAAGTAACTCAAAGTACTTAATATATTTGTGAAGGTGGAAACAAACACTTCTTCCCATAAAGCATCTCTAAGTTACTTCAGAAGGCAAAAGCTTTAGTTTCATTTAGACACTAACCAACTCAGCCAACTACTTCCTTAGGTCATGTTTTTATCCCTTCCTAATTCTTCTTCCTCACTGCTTGCAGTACAATAAAATCACAAAACCAACATAGGAATGAAAAAAGCATTAAGAAATAAATCTCTGAAAAATTAATAACCTTCTGATTTCACTATCAAAAATAACCACATTGCAAAACAGAATCTTTACCAACCCCCATATTCTCATTATAAAAAACTGAATAGATCTATGAAAAGAAAGCATGCTTTTTCTCCCTAATTACCTCATAAACAAAACAGGGGGAGAAGCAGTGCAGGCAGTCACTAAAATATTTTTCTTGTTACTCAGTTTGACATCTTCTTTTTTACTAAGCATAGATTTGTGTCTTAGAAAACAAAATAAACATACATTTAAAATTAAGACAACTCTGGTATAAATACTAATATAAAATATTTGTTCTGAGACTCTAATACAGTTTTACCTGGGATATTTATTTTTAATTGATTTGGGTTTTATTTTAACAAACTTGTACAGCATGTTTCCAAGATCTCATATGAATAAGCCACTTAATGAAATAATAGAAAAAGTAACTGAATAGCCCACCCAGAGAGGAAAAGTAATCTGATAAGCACAGCAAACTCTGTCTTGAAGATCAGAAAAAGCAGGGATAAAGAATAAATTTCCAAAAATTGGGCTAAGTCAAATTCTTCAAAGCTAATTTAAACAAGCAACAAAATATTTGGTATCCTTGCAGATAAAAATATATCCACAGTGCAGTTAAGATTGCTTCAGAGTTAAAGGTATGGCACACATAATATGGCTTTAATCTCAAATTTTTATAACAGTGAGATTGAACACAAGCAAATGTCAACAGGAAATGAGCACACAGAATAGAAATCAACATATTGGATGTGGAAATGCACGATCATAGTCTAATAGTATTCATTAAAGTACACTGGCATGAGAAAGCCAAATCAAGCAGCTATGAGATACACATAATCCACCCAAATTGAGCGACACACAGCTTACCCACATTCAACTCGCATCCACTTTTATTTGATGTGTAGAAGTGTTCCTGGTAACTACAGGTCTGCTCGTCCAATTCAAATGTTTACAAAGCTTTAGAAAATTATTTGAAAGAAAGTTGAATTGCTGCTTGTGATGAAGAAAAGGGCCATATACTAAAAAGCAATATGGGTTTACTTGGAGGAAGACTGTCAGAAAAACGTTGTATTTTTTTTCATGGATAGTATTATTTATTCTACAGGTAAAAATGAATCTATTACACATTGAGCATACCTGGATTCCAGAACAATAACTGAACCTGTGTCACCGTGAAATGATTAGTCAAATTAGTAGAGATGAGTCAAGAAACTGCCAGGCAGGGAAAACACATCTCCTATAGAGGGAAATTACCCTACATCCTTCTTAAGTTGTAGTTGTTTTCCTATGTTTTAGTTACTTTGAAGTAGATATGTATTCAGGCTTTGGAAGCCCTCACGTCCTCCTGCCCTGGAGAGATATATTGTATAACATGAGGCTGGATTCACTCTTCGTCTTGTGAGGTCCTTGCCCTGCTTGTTACAGAATAGCTCTATTTGCAAACAGAAGGAGAGAATGAACTCTTGAAACCCTTGGCCCAGAGGTTCAGATGTCTACAATGCAAAGCATAGGCTGGTGCAGCACAGCTGTGAGTCCTCAACTCAGTTTAACTGAGAAAAAGTCCATTAAGAGGTGAGAAGGTGTTTGAGAGAAAGCCAGGTGATGTAAGGAAATGAAATATAAAAAAAAAAAAAAAAAAAAAAAGAGCAAACCCGCAGAATGTCATTGGCAGAAGAATTCAAGAAGAAAAATATTGCAATGAAGAGGTATAAAACCAAAAGAAAAACACACAGAAGTGGATGGCAGCAACCCTGCAACAGCAACTGTCAGTTGGTCTGTCCCAAGGAGCAAAGGAAGTTGACGCTTCCTAACTTCACTAATGATTGCCTGGTCAGCAAACACTCTTCAAGGGCCTCACTGAGGTGGTGAGGATATTAGTATCAACGGTTCTTCAGATGTATCTGTCTGCTGTGTGTATTCATCAACAAATAATTGCTCTGTACTCCTAAAGTCTGTACATCTTCCTTGCTGAGTCCCTCTGAGTATGGTAGACATTGCCTGAACAAAATGATGTAGAGAGAGAAGATTATGTTCCCACCTAGAATGGGAATGGTGGCCTGAGCATTTCTTTGGGATGTGTGAACTACAAATTCAAATCCCATGCAGACAGAGGACTCAGATCTCCTACCTTTAAAAGAAATATTCAAATTGCTAGACTTGCATATGAAAAAGTTACCACCACCATTGTACAGAATGATAGAGGGACATACATATTCAGAACATGACCACCAAATCAGATGGTAGATCTGGCAGGAGGAAACAATACGAAAATAAAATACAAGCCCCCCACACTCTTCTCTGTCCAAAGTGTGTTAGGCAGGAAGTAATTGCCTAAGCAGCCAGCTTGGCAGAGACAGGGTCCACAGTTGAGCCTTTATGGTGTCCAGAATTAGGAAAATACAGAAAAGTTTTCATAGATACTGTGTGCCTGTGGAGGTCACAGACAGTTTTCCAGGATCATCCTCCTGAATTTATACACATAAATTTTGTCTAAAATGTCACTTAGGATCTTAAACATATTTTTGGATTTCACCCCAAGTGGAGAAAGAATGTGCAAACAAATGCTTAGTCAGATGGCTGATTTTTGGAGAAAAGCTTAGAAGAATATGGCTAATTTAACCTAGGGAAATGAATCCCACAAACATGTTTTATAGAGGGGGAAAGGTATACTGGCTACAAACCAAATGGATGAATTGCCCATGGATAAATTTAAGTTTGAAACTAGAAGACCTTCCTTGCCATTAGTGATTTGCTGTTTGGAGTACGATACAATAGGAGTGGTGGTACAGAGAAATGCAACTGATTTCAGTATATGATGTGATTGCCAACAAAATCACTCAATGATTCATGAAATCCTACCAGTTTTACAAACTACATTCCTGTAATAGTACTCATGAGCAGATTAGCGTTAAATAAATTTGTAGCATTTAGCCAACTTTAAATGTCAAGCTATCTTTCAACCACCAAAGAGAGAACATAGAAATCCACAAAAGCTGGTTCAGGTAAATGTACAGCATCAACTTAAAAAAAAAAAAACACAAAAATACCTGCAGAATAAACAAGTTTGTCAATAGAAGGAGGAAGGGATTACTTTTTTAGTTTGAGAATGCCTTTTTTTTAGTTTAAGAATGCCTTTTTTTTTGTTTGAAGTTGCAATCAAGCTGAGATTGTTACCTGACCAAAGCAAAAAGATGACCAGCTTTTATCTCCTTCTCAAAAAAAGGCTTTCAGTATGTGATTGAGGAATATCAAGTTATCTCAGCATCTCAGATTACTGTCATTAATTGATAAGCTTACTTTTAAGCCATGACAACTATGAAATAAAGCAAGCTATTTTCAGCTATTCTCATTGCAGAGTTGTATATGTACCCAGTTACCACTGCTTATGTGACTTGTTGGTGTATACATTAAAAGTCACAAAAAAACCTGACATGACAAAAAAATGGATGTTATGTATTTATTTCTGTTGCCACTGGGAAGCCAATATAACAAAAATGAGTGAGAGACTCTTACCTATTTTTTCTGTATGCATCAGTAGAAATATTTGCTATATGCATCCTGGCTACTTCTGTACAGAGCTATTGAAGACAGTGATTGCTATCCAGGCTTATGCAGCTCAATTATGGTATATATAAAAAGTGTCAAAGGACTTTGGTCAGTGTGTTGGAAGATACAACTAATATCAAAATAAGAACAGAATAAAGCTTACTTCTCTTTGTGTGAACTTTGAAGTACAACAGAAACCCAGAATAAAAAAATGCCAGAACAATGATACTTAACCTTTGCCTGCTAAAAGGCATTGCCACTGAGAGTGCTGGTATTTGTTCTGAACTGTGATACCTTAGCATATAGTCTGCTTGATGAGTTGCCATTTCTGCATGCTGCTGTAAGGCACTTTACTTTTTTTTACTTGGTGTCTGATGGGCAGCAATAAAAGTAAAATCTATTTTATTCTATGGCTGCAGTCCACAATCTTCTGTCTTAGATTATGGGAATTCTAATCACTACTGAAAGAAATCAAGTGGTTCTAATAAAAGAAATCTTAAATTTCTGAAGACTGTTTTAGCTTGCCATCTTTAGAATGAAACATTTTAGAATTAAATTGTCATTAAATCCCTTAAAAATTACCTCTTGATTTTTTTTTTCCTTCAGTTGCTTTAAGCATCTTCCAGCATCTCTTAATGGCAATACATTTCATGCTTTTAGAGGGAGAAAGAAACATTCCAGAATATTAGAAGACACATTCAAATCACATAATTCAAGTTTATTGAAATTACCATACAATTATTCAGCGGGGTCCAACTGAACACTTACTTCTTCAGGCTGTTAAATCTTATTTGTAGCTTAGCATTTTTCAAAACACTGGGGTAGGCGCTACCTAAGCAGGCGAGAAAGCAGGATTTCCACTAAACTGTGGATGTATATTGTGTAGACATTTATAATTGTGGTTGGTAACTTTTACCTTCGATGGAGAAAACCAGCAACATTTAGAAGGCAGTTAATCTCACCTATCATAGGACACTAGATAAAAAGACTGGCACTTTAAAAGTGCCTGTTTGTGTCCACTGACTATAGGGCAAGAGTGTAGCTATTTAGACCAGTTACTCATGTCTACACCCGACCTATTGCATATCACCTTGATTTTTGAGCTGGATGAAACTGCAACAAATAAGAAAGGAATAAAGATATGGGAGAATGCACAATGGCAATGAGATAGCATTGACCAGTACACCGGGTGCATAGTTACCCCCTCAAAATCTGCTCTGGAGCCCTTATCTTCAAGGCAGTGACTATGTGCAATCACTATTTCGATCTTCCCCTCCTTTTTGTTTTTCCTTAGCCTTAATATCTTCCATTCAGATTTGTGGTTGCTCACTAACAGAAGCTTTCAGGGACTGTGAATTTCTGAATAAACACATCTTGGATGCTCGACTGATAACGACAGCATAAGAGCTCAAAAAGGTACCAAACAGTCCACCTATGTTTCTAAAGTGTTGGTACATCCCAATAAATTCTTCTCTACCTTGTTATTATCCTGTCAAACAAAGCCTGATGACCTCCACAGGTCCCCTTCAACTGCAACCATTATGTGATTCTGTGAATGTGCTGAAAAATAATACCCTGGCACTAGAAACTGTAACATTGTTTTCAGTCAGAAGGTTTCAAAATTTAAAATCTTAAATAAAAAGGTCTATTTTATAGAGCAGCAGAATAATCAACAAGTTATTCCTAATGCCCTAAGATTTTGCTTTGGCTCCAGAAAAAAATGAAAGCACTCATGGAAGTTTGCCAGCTGGTTTGCTGTCACTAACGATCTCTTCTTTTTCTCCCACACCAAGTGGTAAAGGAAGAGAATTGTAAATACTGCAGCAGATTACCAGAGAAGTACAGAGGCATCAGTGTTTCTCCCATGTGTCAGGAATTATCTGCTCCTTAATTTTAATAGGGTTGGGACTGCTGAATATTTCACTCAATTATGAACAGATGAAATACAGAATATGGCAACACAAGGATGACCTACTTCCTCAAGTGATGACAATTCTGAAATGTGTATACCCGCACCTTACTTCAAGACACAGCCCAGAACCTTCAGAAAAAGCGCAAACTTTGTGTCTTTTTAGCAACTGCTCTGATGTTTGGAATTTTTTGTTTTAGTAATTAAATTTGATAGATAATGGGATTTTTACGTGTATACTGTCTGTGTATAATTTAATTTCCTTTAGTTATTTTGCTGAAGGCCCTTAAAGGCTTCAAAGTCTGCTGTCAATGCACAAAAATGTATCACTAGAGTATACATCATCATAGACGCAAAAGACGCAAAGCTGTTGAAAAATAACTGCTTTTTTATTGTGGAGAGGGAACATTACTATACTTGTTTTTACTCTGCATCTAACTGCACTGTTGTGTGTTTGTTGCTTTTTTCATGCACTGCTATAACAAGATGACCAATAGTCCTCCTTTGTCTTGGCAGATTTAGCTGTAGGGGTGCTGTTGCCCAGAACAAAGGAAGGAGCCTTCCTCCTCAGTTTTACTTACACAGAGAAATTCCCATCAAACATTTTACTGCCTCTGGCAACCACTTCTTTTGTTCCCAAGGCAAAACCAACCCCAATGAAGGAAAAAGCAACAAAGTGGATATGGGCATCATCCAAAGGCCAAAGAAGTCAATGGAAGAGCCTTAAGTACTTCAGTGGAATTGGGATGATTCAGATCTGTGTATACTTCGAGAAATTCTGGATTACAGTGAAAATCCACAAAGATATCTGAAACAGAATAAATCTCTTTTTATAACTGTGCAAGGAAAAGATTCTGAGACTGTAGCTCCTTATCATACTTGTGGTATTGAAAACTTTATGCTCGTAATTTTTTACAAACTTAGGGAACAAAAGATAAGTAATTGATGTAAATCACTTGGCTAAGTAGCTCTTGACAAGACAATAGAACAGAAGGAACAAATTGACCTAAAACTAGAAACCAGAAACTTTAGTGGGCTGGTTGCCCAATAAGCTTGTCTATACCATCTGAATCAGTTAAAAATGTGGCCTTTGGGTGAACTTAACTAATTATAACATGAAAACCACACCTCTAGAAGTTACAATACTCGCCTCCACCTGAAGACCCTCACCCACTGAGCTTGCGCAGTAAAATTAAAAGACGCTGCACCTTTAAATGAAGATGAGGACACTATACACTAATCAGCTTTAAGATATGGAATAACGGGCACCAGTAAAAGGTTGATAAACAATGAATATGATAATTATGCTAATTTGCAATGTATAAATGAATCACTGTTTTAGTGCTGGGTATGCTAGCTCTGCGGGGATACCCCCTAGCATCCCTTTCTGTGCAGAACCGGCAATAAACAGCTAATACCTTAACTCTGTGTGTTATTGGCTTGCACACCGGGTGAACAGTCCCACATGTTTTGGGACAACACTTGCAGTGTCTGTCATGATAACATTGAAAGATCTCCAGGTGATACCACAATATAAATCTGTAAAAATACTAACCTCTAATTCACATGGAATGATACCGTGTAAGCCTATGGGTTGAATGTTTTAATTACTGAATCTATAAAATTGAACTTAGTAAAGCCTGTTAATAGCCAGTGTTTTATCAAGGAAGGGTTGAAAAAGTCTCTCCTATAATAAATGTCCTCGTGATTTTCCATCTCTACCAAAGATTAATTAAAATATGTATCCTACTGTTGATTTCTTTAGTTCAAATGTTTTTACCTTTACATACAAACTTTCCAGACTGTATACTATGGCTTTGTTTTAGAATACATACTACCATCTATTTATTTTTATATTTCCAATATGAACATCTGAAGAGTTTGATGTGTGGGGTGGCATTTAGGTTTGGGTATTGGGTTTTCTGCTAAAGTGCAATACTCCAAATTTTTTTCAGAGTGCTTCCACAGTTAACTGCTGTCCTGTAGTCAAAGAAAGAACCTATTCCTATCACCCGAAGTCAGTGTACCCTTCTTTCGCCGTGATGAACTACATAAAAGGTAAGAGGATCCACAGGGGAATCCTCCTCTGGCAGGAAACTATACATGCTCAATAGTGCAAGCGATATTGGTAGTCATGGGTATACCTGATACTGCCTTAAAACAAAATACAATTTTTAGAAACCAAGAAGCCAATCAAACAAACATGAATTAGATTTACTTTTAATTTTCTTTTTGTTTTTTAAGTCTTTAAGATTTTTTTGAATATTGACTTTTTCTACAAAATATGCTTGCAAATCAGATGTGGAGAGTTTTCTGTCGTTACACATCAATGACAATACCATCTTTATATTAAGCAGTCTTCCAATCCACAAAGTCCATCCCAGCATGTTTTCAATAATACGTTGGTATGTCACTTTTCACTCACGAAAGACACTGGAGATTCAGTATTTACTTCCAAGATAGGAAGATAATAACTACATTCATAAACATATTTCAGCATATATCTGATAATCATAGTAGGATGACAACTGTTGCAATGACATTCTCTTTCACAGGTTCTTTTAAGTAGATTCCCAATTAGATGACTAAACCAATTTCAATTTACTTGCATCCATGACAAATGAACATGTTGTTGTGCATTAATTAATAGCAGTATATGACCTGTATTTACATTATTCTTAACTTGCTTTGATAGTATTATTGTAGTTGTTCCATTTAGATCACATAGACCTAAGAAATCCAAGGTTGTGTAACTGTCTGAAGTAATAATTTTATAGTAAGACACAGTTTTAAATAATTGGTTATTTACAAACTAGTTTGAGCTTTAAAAATGTTAGGTTATTGCAGTCCTCCTTGGCTATATGTAGATGTTGAGCAGTCCTAGTATGCTCCTTTGTACCTTTTATTATAACAGTCTCAAATAATAACTGTTTTCTATGCCTTCTAGCAGCTGAATCACTATTCCCCACACAACTGGTCAGCAGAGAGTGTGAGTATTCCCATCCCATCCCATCTATTATTTGCTCTGAACTGACAAAATGTCTAATGTCACGGATGGCACTAAAACAACAAACAATTCCATCCCCCAAGGAGTCTGTGGTCTATTCAGTCCTGTGTTCAATGTTGACCTTTAATGGAGAGTCTAGAGAAAATTGTTTTTGTTCAAAAACTAGGTCTTAGCTATAGAACTAGATGAGGTGAATTCTGTAGTAAAAAGGAGAACTATTCTTAATGTTTCAGAGTGCCTACTGCTCAGTGGATCTTTATCACGTCTGAGACTATATATTTGATGACAAACTATAAATACAACCCTTTTAACTGAACCTTAATGGATCATATTAATAAATAGCTCAACCATTCCCTGTAAAATCTTTTTTAATTTGTTCATCCTCAATAGAAATACAGAGACAAACACATCATTATTCTGAAAAGTCATTTTGCATTTTGTTTGCTCTTGCAAACCAGATAATCCTAAAACTAACATGTGTAGTTCATTTCAACAATATGTTTTGCAAAACCAAAAATCTCTGCTAAGACAGATTGAAATGTGTCTGCCTTTTGCTCATATTTAGTCTATTACTGCATGAATACTCCTTTTTATGAAGAGGGATTGGCATGCTATTTCACATAAGTGGAAGTGGCTGATCTACAGTCCAAGTGAAATGCTATGGAGGAGGATGGAAATACATGCTTAAAGAATAGAAGGTTGCTTTTTTTTTACTCCTAGCTCCATCCAGCCTCATCTCACCTAAATTTTAATACTTAACTGAGGAGCTAAAGTTTTGACCCTGGCTACTCAAATTCGCTCACCAGGCTATGGGACATTATCTCCAGATATGAACACCATTAGTGGGCTGACGACTGTATCTATTCCTGATTAGGGAGAGAGCCTGCAGCAAACTATGCTCCAGAGAAACCTCACTTCAAGAATTAATCTGAGATATGCTGAGAGCCTACGCTAAAGTCCAAAGATAAACCTTTCTTAAAAAGATAGCCTGAAGTAAGGTCCTAAATCTGTAATGTGATAACCTAAATAAATGGTCTGATTTTCAAAAGCTCTAAATACCTAGACACTTCCACCGACTCCCATTTTTTCAGTTAATCTCTGCTGTTTGAATCTCACTTTAATCGGAACCACAGCGTGCATATCTCTTTCATCACTTATGTTTATAGTACTTGGCTTTATCATTTGAGTTTATTATCATTTAGTAATGATTTATGTATAATGTTTGGTCTCCATGTTACATGACTGATATATGAATCCTTTAGGTGCTGAAAATGAGGGGGAAAGGCAAAGAAACAAGCACACAAAAAGACTGGGGAATAATTCACAGCCAAGGAAACAGACTGTTCTGAAGGAAGTGAGCACAGGTCGAGCAGAAAGTGAAGGAAAATCACTTACCTGGCTTTGCAAAATTATATTAATCATTAACTACAAATACAATAAGAGGGTCGCATAAAACCACTTCCTGATATACTGGCAGCTGCCACGGCAGTAAAGAGATCATAAAGTAAACAAAGCAAATAGATACTACATCTGTGCAGAAGGACCACGTCTTCGTGTGATACAATGCATGCTGAGAAGCACATACACCTTCCAGAAACTTCTTGAGAAGAGATGGCAGAGCACAGAAGCACAGGAATAGTCACAGCTGCCATCTCCTACAAAAAAATGGCTGGTTTTGCAACATACAGGTCAGAATAACACTTTATCATAAGGTGTGGCCATTTTCACTGATAAGAGGCAAATTCCCAAGCTTTGAGGCAACGCGGTCCAAAGTCCAGTGAAAGGCAAAGGGAGACATGAGGTGCAGGTGCAAAAGGGGAAAACCAAGCTTTCTTTAGTGTCTTGGCTTCTGCCTCCTTTGAGATTTATGCTGATTATATCTTAAGAAAACTGTGGTAGACATATCTTAACTAATACTTGCCTTTTCTGCATGTCCTGCTCATTGTTTTTACCTTGCGCTTTCCTGCCTAAAACTTTGCCCTTGTACAGCCACACAATAGGAAATACTGGAAAGATTGTCCTAAAAAGGAATATGCCATTTAATCTGCAAGATAATCTTGTCAAACTTTGTAACTCAGGAAAGCAGAGTGTGGTCTGTACTTCCATAGTTTGGCAAGCATGTACATGAAGAATTAAAAATAAAATATTTTTCTTGGAAAGCTTCAGACCAATATTCATTAAAATTTCTTCTCAATATTTCTTACAGAAACATGCTTGCAATCTGTTTAAAAGCATAACATACTGTGATGCTACAGTATGACTTAAAGCAGATGTTTTCTTGGCATTTAATGTGCAAATAAATCCTATATACTCCAGTAATCATACATAATAAGCTTGAGTTTACTTTCAAGAGACACCATGAGTACAATTATGCAAAGAAAATACCAAATAATCTAAACCCATGTAAGTCTGCCCAAAACAATTGTACTGCTAACTCTCAATATAAATATTAAATATAAGATGAAAAGACAGGTTTTAACTGCTAGGAAAAAAAAAACAAAACAACAAAAAAATCCCCCAAAACCCAACAGAAAACAAAGCAAAGCCAGTGAAATGAGGTGACTTAATTTTTCTGTCTCGTTAGTGTTATGTATCAGTGGTAGCTCCTTGGAAGTAAGTAAAGGTAAGACCCCAAAATATTGAGTTGAACTATGGTAAGACTACTCAGTTTCCCAATGGACTTGCAGTGCCTGGTAATTGACACACGCACTGTACTGTTACCTCATGCCAAAGATTCATAGTCAGGGTAAAATCTCAAACTATACCATCCACAGGGTCTAAAAGTGCATTCATAAAATGGAGCTTTTTAAAATATTAACCTCATTTGTATTTTATGAGGAAATATTTGTTGCTGTAACACTGAATAAGTTTTAACTGAAACTCCACAATTCTTTCTAAATAAAAATATCAAATGTTTCCAATCTCCCAGAATGCTACATTAATTACTTGAAGATTATTTGTGTTAAGCTTGTAAAACTCAGTTTTTCACGTCTCAGAATATACACAGTACTGCTTTAATGATTACGAATTAGGAAAAAAAAATCTACACAGATAGCAAAAACCAGTGCCCCTGAAATGATCTTCCTGCAGTCCTTAGATGCTCTTTTGCTACTTTTTGCTATCTCTAGAAGAATAAAGAATCCTCTCAAAGCAACTATGTTAGCTCAGCTTTAATACTAATTACACAATTACCTAGCTAGTTAAGATGATTCAGAATTTCTGCTTGATGAGAAGACAGAGAATCCAACTGGTGAAGATTTAAGATACTAAATTTTTCATGAAAAGGGCAAATCAATAATCTTACACTCATACATGTGTGAGTGATACACAGATGGACATTCACACGCGTACATATCTATGCAGGGCAGTGTAGGAAGTCAAACAACTCATTCAATATATTCATAGACTCTTATGGCCAGAAGGGGCCATTATTCTCAACAGATTTGACCCTTTAATGCCAAAATCCGTCTGGTTTCACCAAGAGGTTTCTATTCGAGACCTTTCAGCATTTATTTTAGAAAGATAAGCAAATTTATGGGGGAGGAACTTCTCCATCTTCAAAGTTAATTGTTCCAATAATTACTCTATCTGTAGAAATTTTTTTACATGTAGACTCTTAGCTTACAGAAAAAATACAACCCCCCCCAGTGAAAATATAAATTTTTTATTGTATTTGTCTTTCTAAAGAATCATATTAAAACTTTAAAAAGTTAAACTTTAAAGCAAGTATTGCAAGACCAAAATTCATGTGATACAAGCTCAGCACTTTCCTACATCATGTAGCTGGATTACAAATGTACATTGTACTCACAGTCTCTTTTGGCAACAAATATCGCAGTTATTTTGCCATGAAAATAGCTTCCGTTTTAAACTAGACAAAACTCTACAGCAGTAATGCTAAAAACCAGAATAAATATGGCTGTACTTATTTTGAAATCACACAGTTTCCAACTGTATTTTAAATCATACTTATTGGTTTTGTACCTTACGTCAGATTTAACAAACCTTATCCTTGTGGTTAACATCACAATGTCAGTAGAAGCTGCATGGAAGCTTAACTTTTATCTTGAAAGCATGGCTTGTCTTCAACCGTGTCTTAAAAGGGTATTTGATGCTAAAATGTCCTTGGCAAAACTTTTAGATATATTGCAAATTGTAGAAAACTTTTAGAATATTTTAAAATACTTTTAATATAAAATGTCACTGGGTTCTAAGGTTAACTGCTCTTTTTACTCTACTTACAAGAACCCATCTGTTGTTAATGAAACAAATGTGTTCATCTCTGTTCCCTAGGCAATGACAGTCCAAATTCAGCCAATGGAATTCAGGTGATTAAGCTAAACCGAGGATCTTATCAAGATAGCACCTCCACTGTTCTGTGTAAAAATTCCGAGCAAAAAATTTACATGCATTTTTATGGTAAGTTTATTCTTCTTCAGAGACAGTTCCACATTTTCTCTGCTATTTATAACCTCTCCACTCTAACCAGGATATTCATATATCAAATAGTCTGAAAATAATGAAATAACAACATTTTACAAAAAAATAAGTGGAACAGCCTTTGCTGGTCATCTCCAAATCTCCTTATTTTTTCTAAAGTTAGCACAATTTCCAGAAAAAAAACAAAGAGCCTTTTGGTAAAAACATTCAAAATAATTGTTTTGTTCTTGGCTTTGTGGCAACTGAACAACTTAGCTAGTTTACTGACACCTTAATTCGTAATTTATAAAACCAAGATATAATTTTTTTATGTATTTTGTCTGCTTTTTTTTTAAGAAAGATATCTTTGAAATAGAAACTTACTCATATTTTTATGCAACTATATAATTTAAATTAGGAATTCTCATTTACATTCTAATTATTAATTTTTAAAAAATCATATATATCATGTAAGACAATTTAAAAAA
>JAVJGG010000005.1:10196642-10238224 GCA_035590195.1 Aviceda cuculoides | reverse complement strand
ATATCATGTAAGCCAATTTAAAAAAAAAAAAAAATAAAGCCTTTTTGGTAAAATAGGCATCTGCCTGAATAAAAAAAAAATCAATTATGCTATATATTGGTAAAAATTTTAAATAACCACAGACAACAAGAGCCTTTGTAAACATGGGTTATGGAAAGCTGCAGACATAAATGCATGAAGAGTGTATTACAGAGATCATAATCAGATCATATTACAGAGATCATCGTACTCCAGATGTACGGCACAGAGAATTCAAATTTCATTCTAAAACATACCAGAAATTATCATATCTATATTATAGTCTATGTAATCAATTCCCAAGCCTTTGAAACTAGAATAATATACAGTGTGCTTGTAAAATGAACCATTTATTGAGCTCTCTTCAAAAAAACATCTCTAGGCAATGAAGTGGAAAGTTCACATCTGTCTTCAAGGGCAGAACTGGAAGCAGTTTCCAGTGTGCAGAAGTGAATTTTTGGACATCAAAGCAGTTACAATTATGCCCTCCAATAACCTGCATTTAATATGAATCCCATACTTCAGAATAATTTTTTTTTTATTTCAAGATGGCACTTGGATACAATCATTCTAATTATTCTGCAAAGACAACTAAGCATATTTTTTTAAAAACCTTGAATTTTTACTGCTGTGTTTTCAGATATTTTGCAGTATAAATTCACTTTGTTCTGTTTCGAATACTATCAAAATATAGTTAAAGCAGTAATTCCAACACAAATATGTTTAAATTACACTGGTATCTGTTAAAAAAAAAAAAAAAAAAAAAAAGTTGTGTAAATAACTATTTCAACTGACTATTCATAGTCATGTTTGGGAAGTTAAACCATAACCCAAATGCCTAGATAGATTCGTAAAATTCACCATTTATGAGTTTGTTTTGGAGATCTCACTGTTGGTTGAACATCTATCCATGTCAACAATCTGCCAGATCCATTTTATCACAGTATTTATCATTGTTTTGCTTAAATCTCCCTGATCATGCTACATTGGCACCTAGAAGAAACTTTATACTTTAATGCTTCATTAGCTACTTTTCCATCACAGTTAAAAAATGTACAACAATAATGCGTTATAGTGAAACTGTAGATAGCTCAGAAATTACTAGCTCTTTTCAGTTCTCTTGTTCTAATGGAGTATTTGGCCAATAAATCTTCCCTGGGCATTGCATCTTACAAAATTAATTTGTTGATATTTTTCAATAAGTATGCTGTATAATATTACCAAAACGTTCCTTAGAAATTACTTATAAGAAAAGTGTTGCTATCAATAATCATTAATGGATTTAATTGGTGATGTTGATCATGCCAGTAGTAAAATGAAGACATATCTCCAACAACATTGTGTACTTTAGGACAAAAATTTATCTATATAATTGCAGAATAAATTGTGCTGAACAAAAGAAGCCAGAGAAGAACTAAGTTTGGCTTTGTCTGGTTTTAAGTAAAAGGATTCACCGGATTAAATCAACAAACCCCATGAACTGATGCAACAAGCACATGCACAAATCAAAGTAGAATATGGTCTAAGAGTTTAACAAAAATCTGAATAAAGCAGCAAAACTCAGTAATTACAAATGTTGGGGAAAAGACACTGTGCAACAGTGCAAGGCTTGACAGGATGAATGTTCACAAACAGACATCACTGAAAAGAACTGGGAAACTCAACCGCTGGAGAACGAAGCACAACAAAACCCAGAGGACCTCGGGCAGCTCCGAGTTAACAAAGAACACCTTTTACTCTCATTCCCTCAATAAAGATCCTTCTCAGAAAAATGCTGATTTAAAAAAGGGGGGAAAGTGCTGCTCTGTCTGTGAAGCCTTCATGCTTCAGTAAGTAATTTGTATTACATAACAGCAGTAAGTACGGTAACAATACACTTTAAGTAAAATATATATCTGTAGGACTGGCTAATCTGCTCTTAGAACTTCCTCTCCAAAACTGATGAACCCTCTAGGAAGTTGTATGTTTGCTAGTTTGATTTGAAAAACACATCATTGTGAATCTGATGTAAAAGCTTTCTGTCTGCCAAAGCATGGGGTTGAAAACTGATGTCCAAATATAATTTTGTAAAAGCTTCTTCTTAATACGAATCAGTTGTAATCAGTATGTCAGAAAATGAATCCATTTGGTCAAAAGGACTATCCAAAGCATCTACGCTTGACAGAGATTTTTATGCAACCAACTAGGAAATAAACTCACTGAGTTTCCAGAATTATTGGAGATAAGAAAATATGTCCTACCTGGTCTGAATAAAAAGACTGTAAGTAAATAAAAACTCAAATGAAGCTCTAGAAATTATTAAAAGTCATATTGAATATCATGCAGTACTTCAAACTCAGGCTACTTTTCTTAAATGCCACTCCACAATGTGAATGCAGTTTATATTTCCTGCCCAAACCCACCCACAACTGTTCTCAAGCCGACCTGGATTGGTTCTACTCTGTTTAAACTCTCCATGTTTAGCTGGAAAGTGTCATCAGCTTACATTATCTTTACAACAATGAAAGGCATGAAATATTTCTAAAATGTCTTCTTGTGAAAAAAATGCATGACCACATTACATTTTTATAAAGTGTGCATATTTCTAATGAGACACTAAGAGATGGCTACATGAACAAAAAACACTGTACAACGGAGCAGATCAAGGGAACCTGGAAAATGTCATTTGAGGGCAACAGTGAGATTGCATTTTAGGAAGCTCAGAGAATTAGTACATTTTTTGTGCTATCTTCTGTTCTCATTACAGTTCGATAATTTTCACCAAAACAAATTAAGTTTGTGATATTTTCTATTCTCATTAAAATCTATGTGACAAGAACGCATTATAAATTTGCCATTTTCTGTCCCTTTTACAATCATTATTACAAGAATAAATTATATCAGCATTCATGGCTGATAGTTTAGCACTCTGTGCACAGATCCACTAGGTAGATAGATAAGCAGTATCTGACTTTAATCTCACATTTACCTAGAGAGATTTACAAGTGTCATCAGTAAAGCTGAGACCTTTGCAAATTTATGCAAATGTCATGTCAGATATAAGTAAACATGAGGCTAATCTACAGAGTTTAGATGCAAAAAACCCCAAAGAATCTGGTGCAGCAACAGATGAGGTGGGAATAAATAATATTTATCTCTCTCTTCTTTAGTCTCTCCTTCTGATCTAGGCCATTTATTATAAAACCTACTCAGTTTCTGCAGACCTAATTTATGTTTTCTAAAAGATCACTCTTTCTCCAGACTCCATCATTCTTTCTCCTGCCCTACACAGATGGTGATGTGTTGCATTAAGACACTTTGTTCATTTCAGGATGTCAAAGTCCTGCTCAGACTTTAATTCACAATGCTCATAAGAAAAAGCTAAAAACCATTACAGCATTCTGTGGAATAATCAAAATGTAATTGGAGAAGTTATGATTTATTTTAGACCATCTAGTGAACCAGACACAAGCCCAGAAGTTGAGTTCTAGTTCCGTGTCTGTATTTGCTGTTCCTTCCTGCTCACATTAATTTTGAGGAAATCCAATTTTATATTTTGGTAGAAAAGGGAAACAAAGGAAAAGGAAATGTTCCAATAATTTGATGATAAATGTTATAAACTCCTGTTTTATATGGTATTCCAGAACAGTCTTAGATAAGAATATATAGATTATTTCTCACCTAGGAATACAACTTTTACGCAGGCCTTTTTGTAATTCTATATAGGGAGAGCATGGCCATTCTACATAACAGGGTTAAAGAAAGAATTCACACAAAGTCCGGTTAGCTTTCTAAAAATATTGTAATACAATTATTATTTCCACACAAAAAGATATCTAGATGCTAAACAGTATCCAGTCTTGATGTGGTAAGAGCATTTCCTGACTTATACAATACACATCAAGAACGGAAGTACAGTGGTGACTGTAGTTACTTTCAAAAACTGCTGATGTGTTTCAATGCACATCAGTAATTGCCATTGGAAAAAAAAGTCAATAAATCATGACAGGCATCTTGAAGTTACATGTTTCCCATAAAATTCATCTGAACTGTTAAAGAATCATTGTGATTCAAGGTAGGTCTGTTGAAGTTCATCCTAAACAGACCACTTGAAATTAAGATTCAGGTTGTTTTAAGGTAATGAAATTGTTTCCTGTGCAGAACTTGTGAAAAATAAGATTATTTAAACTGCAGAAGGGTCAATAGCTATTCTTCAAATATAGAACGCTTCAACTGAAATCAATTAGATCTGTTCAGCCCACGGTGGCTGAAGAGAACATCTGATGCTTTGTGTGTGTATGTATGTTTGTTTACATGCAAATTTTAAGTTTCTAGGTCTGTAGGCTACTAGTATTAACTGCAAAAGCCACCCAACCTTGATAGAAAAATGAAATATTCTATTTTTATACCTAGAGTCACCATAATCTTAATTGGAATCAGCTCAATCAATATAAATTTCAAATAATTCAGCAGATCCCACTTTAGCATTGAATAGAAAAAGATGACGGAAAAAATTAACGTGAAAGTCCTAGAAAGACAACCTTTGAAGGCTGCCCAGCCTCACTTCTGGAAAATCCAAAAAAAGAATGAAGAACCACAGAACCATAAATCTCTTTCCCCTTCGTGAAGCATAAGAACACCATCTCAGCTATAAGAGTCAGAACAGATGTCAGTGGGACATTAATCTCACCTGACTTGAAACACCTAACAGAATATATCTGAGCTAGTTACCCTAAACTAATTTTACAGTGTATGAAAATAAGTGTGCATCTCAAGAACGCAAGTGATTGTCTTATTTATCTGTCTTAAAATTAGATACAACATGGGCCTAAAACATTTTAAGGGAGAAAATTAGACATTAAATCTGTACCCTGCCGAGCCATTAAACCATTTTATCTCAGGAGAAGTACAAGTCATGTTGTTTTGTGCCATCAGTCTCCCTTATGGGCAGGTCTCCATGGCCACTTCTACAAATAAATGGGTCGGGGTCTGCTCTCTATCGCTGAGGTCAAGTGGCGCAACAGAGCTCCTGCCTATATGGCTTTATTAGCCCTCCCCCCTAAATACATTTCAGCCAAAACCAGAACTGTCTGTTGGGAATATTTTGCATGCTATTATGCAAACTATGATCATACATTGCCTGGATTTTGGTAAGTTGGTACATGCTAAATACATGCTGGGGAGCATGCTAGTGATTGACAGTGTATAGACAGCTTCGGGCCAGTGCTTGTGCCACAACACATAATTAACTTACTAATAGTTTATATTGCTTATGGTCTCATTATATCCACTATGCTGTGTGAAAATATTATTTCAATACACATAATAACACTTTATTGTACTATTTCATTAAATATTTCAATGTACTCAGGAGAAACATATGTTTTAAAACAGACTCTCACTGAAGGAAATTGTTACTTCTGACTAGCTTCAGCACAGTAGCTGAAAACAAAAACAGATGGATTCTCCCTTCTAATTAAAGAATAGAGCTTAATTCTGAATGAACACTACGAATGAATTCATTCAATATTTAATTTGCCACAAATTAATGATAAGCTCTAAAACACCACAAGGTAGATGATTTGCATCACAGAGCAACTCTTAAAAGAGTATAGTTTGGTCATTAACCACAATTTGCAAATTATCCCATATAACAGAAAGCAATTAATAGTATGAAATTACACATACAGAATCACAGATGAGTAGTCACGTTGGTAGAAGAGAAATGAAAAAAGTTTCTTGCAAGTTCTATATAGGTTCACCTGGATAAAAATATTTTTGCAATAGATGGGACACAGATACCTTCTAACTCTTCCCTACAGAAACTAAATTATGTTATTTTTGTGGAGCACAGAGATATGTGTGTTTGAAAGAGTGTATGTATACATAAGCATGTGACATTTGCTGGTAATCTAGCAAAAGGCTCAACTAAACAGACTAGATCCTCAGTTTTCAGGAAAGACAGAGAAATAGCTGGATAGAACTGGACAAAATGTCATCATTGTACCAAATTTCTGTTTACAGAGAATACATAATTTCCCATGAAGTTAAATTACGCTTTTTCAAAGCATTGCTGTCAAGTCCATTTTTAATGTTAAAAGAGAATGAAAACTAAGGGTTCACATATGCAAGACATACATTGCAATAAATCTACTAACTAAGAAATGAGTTTAAAACTATAATAAAAATGGCCAAATTTACTATTCTACACCATCTAGTTCCCTTTTAGGGTATACCTTTGAGAATATACCACTATGTTTCTACATAGAACAATAAACACCGAAAACATTTGGAAATTTACCTTTTCTTATCTCTCTTACACATGCAAATGGCAATGTGAATGTACAAATCCCATTACAAACCATAGCTAAACTAGTATATTCTCATAACACAAAAACTGCAGAATCCAGTAGCACTCATAGCATTCATAATCAAAGCTGCATCTGAATAAAAACAGTTTGGTACCAAACTGCATAGTGTCCTACTGATAGGGTGTACCGAGTTTTTTATGCATGGCATGCCACAAAATGCAATTTCCCAGTAATTAACAGGAACAGAACCCTTAGCTTCAGTAAGAAACACTCCAAAGAACTGACTGGGTTCTAGGGAGAGATTAATGTTTATCACCTCCTTTGTTATTGCTCAGACAAGTTAAGGTTTTTGCGTTTTCTTACCCCTATGGAAAGTGGCTGACAGAAGCAGGATTTCACTGTTTTAGCCATTTGCTGAAACGCCTGTAATGAGGCTTGAAAGATTAATTCACACATTTTTCTTGCTATTGAGATAAGGTCAGAGGAAATAATTTCAGACTGGAGAAACTTCTCCTTGTTCACTTCTGCATGAGGTAAATTAGACCTAAGGTTTCTTTGAGGTACACCAGAACTGGAATCACTGCCCTATTCATGAAGATGCACATGGCTTGAGTCACTCTGTGACATGTTCCCACCTGAATCATTTAAATGTTATATCACAAAGTGTTTATTTATTGACATGAAGTCAATCTTAAATGGGTAAAAAAAGGACTGATTAACATATCTCTAGTTCCTACAGTCCAAAAAAGACAAATTCTCTGTATGACACATTTTCCACACATAATTCTAACCATCAGCACTTGCTCTAAATGATCAAAAAATTACTACATATTAACACAGGCTGATGTTTTAGAAGTTAGTATTTTTAATGAAATTACTACGGTATTTTCTTACTATTAGATGGTACAACATAAGTGTCTCAAAGCTTCTTGTGTAGACTCAGATTAAAAACCTCCATAGATTGTATACTCACAGAAAAAAAGTATTAAAGAAAAACTTAGTTTCAGGTTGTTATTTGTTGAAAAATTCTTGGAAAATTGGAACTTTACATGTTGAAAGATCACCATGAACAAGAATATCCACCAATTTCAAATTTCATGTACTATGTCAGAAAATACCTCACTGAGGATTTCCAATGAAGTACTTTTTTGCATTACAAAATGCTTATTCACCATACCCAAAACTACCTGGAGAAGTATATCACCTTGGATAAAATGTTTGCGCGGAAAGTATTCTCAGATTTTCTAATATGGACAATATCAGAGGATGCTCATAGAAATACAGCAAAGATTGATATCCATAAATTTAGAACAGAGAAATAGAATTATCAAAGATATCAAAGAACTGCATTTACATTTTTGAATGTAAATATGAATTTTGAATTAATTTTTACAATGTTAATTAATTAGGCAAATTATAATCTTTAAAAAAATGAAAGTAATCCACTCCAGACTTCGCAGAAATGTAAAGAATCAACCTTTGCCTAAATCAGGTAGAGAATAAATATGAAACTGTCGCTTCTAAAGAGTTCCAGAATCTCTGACCTGGGAGTATTTTGTAAATGTCAAGAAATTAGGGTAGTAAAGAAAAAACTTCCTGCCCAGTTCCAACATGAACCTTTCTCTAACGCTTTTAGTCATGTCTGAAGTTTGAAATCTTTTTGTTCCTATGAAGTAGTTTTTGTAATTACTGCCAAGACGTAATCTTACTTTCTTGTTCAGCCAGCATTCAGAAAATACTAGCTCATTTCCACTCTAGAGAACTTATTTGATGTTTAGTTAAGCAGTTAATTTAATTCAGAAACATTTCCATCAAAGATAAAGTCCTTAGACAGTCTTTCTCTCACTGACATGCACAGAAAGCAAGAGGAAAAGAAAACAGTGGAGGAAAAGATAAGTATACTAAGAATTTACATTTCCAGAAGGGTGTTACGAAAGACGCTGATTAATCTCATGTGTCTGAAGTGACAGTCAATGTGCAAAGACATGACTGCTTAACATTGATAGAAACTGTCAACCAATAGGACACTTAAGTAATCTTTTTGTGGTGCTCAGAGATTAACCAACAAACTGCTGCATGGGGATGGAAATGGTGTATGGTCATATAAAGAAACATAGCTTCATGTGAGTGATCCTTTTTGGGGTGGAAATACCTTGAAATAGATAATGATAGTGTAGTTTCTTCATATTGCTAGAATGGGAACAAACCACAAACACAGAAGTACAAGACACCACCTTCCACTGTCGGAAATCTTTTTACTTAAAAGTATACATAAACACAGTCTCTAAACTATAAAAACCTTGTAATAAATATGAGACCTTACCCTGCCTACAATCAGGAGAAGAGAGAGAGGAACTTGTTCTGAGATTGTGACACCTAAATTTTGTTTCCATGTCTTAAAGGTGACATTCAATTGCTTGAACCTGGGGGTCACCGACATTTTAGATGCCTGACTGTATGCTGCCCCACCTACACCCAACCTTTTTACATACACTGCAGTATCCAAGACACCAAAAAAGAGCTGGAAGATATGAGCCGGTATCTGCAGGAGACCCGTGCCTTCTGGATTGCAAGCAACCAAGAAAGAAAGATATTCCAACATGTTTGAAATGGTATTAGGTACCTATGTTTAGCCACCTGAATCCTAGTCTAGTTTTCTGAGTTCACATTATAAAGAACTCACACTAAAATAGATTCTTAGTGGCATCTCTCTAGACTACCCAACTCTCTCTTTAGGCTACATTAGGTAGGCTGACTGGAACTTCACTTACTGTGATAGGAGGCTGGATACCTACTTCTAGGCTACTAAATTAAGAGATAGTAATCTTTAACTGAACACCACCCTGTCTCAACAGCCACAGTGAGCCCCAGGAAGAGAACAGGAAAACTCAAAAGCTGATACAGTGTCCTGCCATTTCTTCATTGAACTTTGTATTAAAAAATGTGCATCCACTGTAGTACAACCTGTGATTTCAAACTCTTTTTTAATATTAAATAAAAATCATAATAATGCTAAGAAGTTAAAAGGTTCAAATATAATTTAAAATAAGAATAAACAGAAGCCAGTAATGTTCCTACAAATGATGACAGAAAATATATGGCAGATCTAAAATGCAATCTCACAGGTCATATTATTCTTTGGTCTAAAAAGTAGTTACATTTCCTCTTCCATTTCTGTTTATTAAGAAGTAGTGAAAAACTTGTTAGAAAGATCGTAAGTTATAGAAGAAAACTCCTACAAATATTTATAGGCAAGGATCCACACACATGATATGGTGTGAACACAGTCACGATATGGTGCTTAACAAACAAGCACTCATTAGATAAGCTCGTGTAACTATTAGCATGTGCACTTTCAGCCCACTCCATTGCAATTAAAACACAATAGTTTACTGTGATTATACTACTTTGACCGATGTTTAGTCTAATGCATTTTAATACAAAACGAGGATAAGCTGAGAATACAGTTACAAGCAATCAAGTTCGCTTCCAATGTAGCCACACCACCTGACTAAATGTTCATTTTCATTCTGCCTGAATTTTAAAACATGTGGTACATTCATATTTTACATCACATTTCTAAAAAAGTTGTCCTATCATCAGTTAATGCTGCTCAGATGACATGAGCTAACTCATTATGATTCTAAGATTCTATGATTAAAATGTGATACTGATTTCTTTGCAGCCATTTAACAGTGGGCATTTAATATTGGTAGGTACCACAGCTCAGCTGACCAGTAGTTTGTCAAGCTGCTACAATTCAACTTGCATCCGATCATGTGTTTTGAGCACTATTTAGAACTTATTCTAAAATAACTTAAACCTTTACCAAGCAATTAGTTTAAATAAACTGATCAAGTAAAACAATTGGCAAAGTAATAAAAATAAAATTAAATATGAGAAATACGGTATGCTGCATCAAAGACACTGTTCTGTGATGAAATTGTAATCAAACAACTGCATGCTGACAAGCTGTAGCCACAAGACTTAGTTGCCAAGCTCCTTGAGGTACCTATAGCTTAATTAATATAGCTACTGAGCCTAGGTGACTTAGGATCAATAAAAACTTTTTTGTACCAATAGAGTTATAGGTCATAAAACTGATTTAAAAACAACATCAAGGGGATTCTGTATTTGGAAAAGGATGTGATCTCATGAAGCATCTCTGTTAAACACTGGCAATAAAATTTGTCAACATATACAAGCAACAAAGAGATCCATTTTATATGTACACAGGTATTTTTTTGGCATTTCAGCATCAACAGATGTCATGAGGTAAGGAAGCATGTGGCATCAATGTAGCAATTCTATCTTAGAGCAGAGAGAGCCTGCAGAAGAGCTTTTGTAACTGCCTAAACCCACATTTACTTGGCACCTGTAATCTAGTGTAATGGTCCAACCAACTTCTAAGTAGGAATAGTGCCATGATAACAGATGGATAAAAGTGTAGGCAGCAATAGGAGCACGTACCAGCATCCAGTATATTTACTGAGACTTGGAAAACCTAGCCAGGAATGACTCAAGTGACTGAAATAAAAGCCTATGGCAAAGATGGCTTGCCAATGGCAACTCAGCTCTTGCCTCAGTTAGCATTTCAAAGTACATACATTCTGCCATTTCTAAGTTAGGGATAACAAAGTACAAAAATAGGCTGTACAGTAAATATAGGGGACCTTGAGTTTTCAATCTTATCTGACATGAGGATGTCTGTGCAAGTCTGCATAGGCATTGACCAAGCATCTCCCGCTTCTGCCAGCAGATCTGGGACTATTGCCGTGGCTACTCCATACAAGACTGGGACAACGCTGTAGATCTTTATTTACAAGATTCCTTAGGGCAAGTAGTGCTGTTTTAGCAGCACTTTAGTCATCAATGTAATTGCTGAGCTTGCCCCTACTGTGCTACAGATGAGGGAGGCAGGTTGCTATTTTCAGAATTCGGTGAAGAGGTATTTGTGTCCCTTCACAAAGTGGTTTTCCACCCCATTATGTAAAGGCTTTTCAGACTAGCAGGAGGAAGCCTCTAATAGCTCTTGGGAACCACAACTGGCTGGAATGTCAATAGGGTAAAGGGTTTTCTACACAGATTTTCACAGTCTGGTCACAGGAAACTGTTACAGAAAATTTTCCTGACTCTTCCATTCAAGTTTCAACATTAAATCAAACAGGACTGTATCCAGACAAAGATCAATCGATTCAGCCAAAAAGAACCCAAGCAAAAGAAAACACCTCCTCAGCAATGTCTGCTCAGAGAGCTGGGAGCTGTGAGATTATCTCTGCACAGGGAAAGTGCTTGCTTTTCTCCTGCCAAATGTAGATCACTGTTCCATTATATGAAGGAGACCAGGAAGCTGGTCTCCATCCATAGTTATCAGGCTGACAGCAGTAAAACAGTAAAAACAGGGAATGAACTCTGGCCTGGAAATAGGACTTGCAGAAATTAAATTTGTATGTACCTCAGCATACAATGCAGCTGGAATTAAGTTTCTAGTAGGCCATAACTGGAACTCTACAACACAATAAAATGGAGAGGCATAGGACAGAAGAAGGAAGAGCAAAAGAGTTATTAAAACTCTTGTACCAAGTAGTGTCCTCAAAGAGCATACGGGACATTTATTAAACAAACTTGCCTTCCAGAAAGTTGTTATGCTACAGCACAAGCTCACCAGTTTTTGTAACAATAAAGATATGACACATGACATGATACAACCAAATAACATATTTTAGTGTCAAGTCTTAAAATGCCCTGCTGCGTTGGAAAAAGCTCCTGTTCTCTAGTACTTGAAATAAGAGGCTTTATATAGCACCTGTCTGCTAGTACTTAAATGAGAGACTTCATATAACGCTGTAACTAGACTCTAATGCCCACTATCATCAAAACCTGTCTTCTCTGACATTGGCTAGTATATATATATAAAATAAATAGAATATATGCATGCTATTTACTACCTAGACTCAGAAATAGGCTGTTTTCAAAATAATATCAGCACCATGCTTTTGGTGCTGTTCCAAGGATTAGACTGACTTAAGTTCAAGAAGGAGAAAGTAGTATTGATGATGGATGTGTTAGGTTAATGGTCAGACTCGATGATCTTAAGGGTCTTTTCCAACCTAAATGATTCTATGATTCTTTGATATCTTCCCATACAAAATTACGGAACACATTAAGTAAAATTCAGTAAGATTCTGCTTTATTACTTAGAAGTATTATAATGCAGAGCTTGTAAGAACCACTACCACTACCTGTGTAGTATTATTATAAGTGAGCACATCATTAAAGAAACACAGAGCAGTAACACTTGACATCATCTGACAAACCAGATTTCAAGCCTTGTAGCTTTCTAGAAAGGCTAAATGTTTCACCATAGTCTGGAAAAGAGGGAGAGAGGGTCCAGAGGGAGTACCTGTGTGAAAATTAGGAATGCCCCTGCTTTACATGAAGCCTAAAACGTGCCTGGCAAATTCAAGTTGATTTAACGCAAGTTCCTTCACTCTACGGAAACTTTTAGAGAGTATAGATTAGTCAAGAATGTCTGCCATGGACAGCAGTTTGCAATGCTCGGGTATTTGATCTCTATCTGCAGGGCAGTAGCACCCACCAAGCATTACAAGCCCGTCTGTTAGCTGAAATATTCCTGCAATATCCAAGAGGAGTCCTCACGTCAGGGTACGTACAAAGGGTGATTTGGCAGTGAAGGACTGCAACAAGGCTTCTGCAGGGCATGCAGGGCTCTGGATCCAGAGGGAGCTGCTAGTTCAGTGAAACACATGCAGAATTGGTGACTCTGGGATTTCTTACAAAGCAGGATTGTTTATGAAGAGGTATTCTCTTACTTAAATACAGCAAGATATTAATAAGATCAACACTGTCTTGAAATGTTCCTTTTTTTTTCTAGTGATTACAGCATGGAGTAGCAAATTGAAAACCAAGCACATTTGTTTTGAGTACAACATATTGGCCCAATGCCATCAAGCAAAAAACCTTGTCAAATGTTGGCATTGTTTCACTTTCATAACTCCGGGATCCTTCCCTGGATGTTTAATCCAATAATGGCTCAGCAAATGCTTTCTTCCACTCACCTGATGACAGTTTCAGAAAACTGGCGCCTGTGTCCTGCAGGGAATCCAAAATTCCTGAGGACATAGAATACGCCTAATCTCTGTATCTAGCTTCAGGCAGATTCTGGGATGTGCAAAGGCAAGCAGTCCAGCAAGCACCTTCAGGTTCTGCAATCATATGTCATAGGACATGCTGTATGAGAGAGGACTAGTCATGCCTGGCATGATTAGCAAGTCTCTCTCCTAATGAACTTTTTTTTTTTTTTTTTGCATTCTCTAGATCCTGGGGCACACACATGGTTGATGCATCAAAACCAAATCCATTTGATTTTGAAGTATCCATTCAGAGCCCTGAGGAACAGGGTAGGCATAGGTTATATTGTCAGTAGCAAACAACTTGAAAATTTTGTTTCACATGTTCCAGACACTTGATCACTAGTTGATTTGGAATACATTGTCACAGAGTCACAGGATCACACAGGCTGGAGTATCATCTAGATCATCTAGTCCAACCAAGGTTTGCCAGACCTTTATCATTCACGTTGTTTACAGAGCTTCAGCTCACACAAAGGTGCGACAACAGCCACCTGGCCACTAGACAATTGCTAAAACAAACATCTTGGTGGTCTTCACTGTCCTGTGAGCCCAAAACTTACGGCCTTTTACTGGTTATGACAAAAACCAGTATTTGCCGGGCTACAAGGCATAGCTCTCTTGACTCCTATTTCAGTTCTGAAATGATAATAGGTTTAATCCTTTGGGCATTAGAGGAAAAAAATGCTCTAATATTTATTCTATCCAGCTAGAAGACTTTTTAAAAGGTCTCTCTTTACTCCTTTTTTAGTACCTCAGTGATCTCCCAGGGACGCATAGGATGAAGCAAGTCTGATCAAGTATGGGTGTTCAATACTATCACAAAGGGCAATAATCGTGGGCTGACAAATCTTCAATCTTGAAAGAAAAGATAGGCTGACCCAGACTGCAGTCTCCTCCTCTTCCTAAACATGTTACTGATTGGACTCAAAGAAAGGTATTTCTGGGGCCAAGAGAGAAGTTATAGGTTCAGGCTTCTATCCTTGTGAATTGAATGTAGATTATTTATGCAACTGAAGCTGAGCCCTACTGTTTACTGTGTACTTATGTCTACATCACCCCTTCACATGACATCAGAGTCAATATTGAAATGCAGCAGAGGTCTATCACCAGCACTGGCCCTTACGATCATCAAGAGAATCTACTGTGTGACTTGCTACACCTTTCAAGCTACAGAGCAAGGACACTAACACTCTTCACCATACACTCTCCTCCTGCTTTCCCATTTGTGAGGAACCAACCTCCCAGCGTCATCACAATCCCCGCTCACTGCCGCAGAACTCGCTCTAGGAGCTGAGCGCATGTGTCAAGCTCTGGCTTCAACCATTCTTGCACTGATGTCTCTCAGTCCAGGTGGGGCTAATTGGTTGAGATACTTTAATAATCAGAGCTAGGCTATAAATACAGTATTAGCACAGGCTTCTCTAATTCATTTGCAGGCAGCATAATAAATATATTCACAAACCTTTGAAGTCTCATACTAGATGCCTCAGGAATGCAACTAGCATTACTTCTGATAAAATCAACCACATTATAAACACAGGTTTTGGAGGGAGGTAAACATGGCTAACTTGGGGAGAAGGGAACAATGCGGATTGTTTTTGTAAGAATTCTCTATCTTAAAAAAAAAAGATTCCCATTAAATGTGAATACATGCTAATCCTTAAGTGAAGGAATAAGAAAATAGCTTTCATTGCCTGTAATGATACAAGACACTTTCTATTGATTTGTTCATATATTTATAAGCTACTGCTTAGCTATTGAATATTCTTTGCCTGTAATGTTTCTACCAAAACGGATGTAGACGCAACGTTCAATGTTCCCATGGGAATTTTTCAGGGAGGAGTACTTTCTTTACATGGAAAAACAGAGGGAGAAAATTGGATAAATTTAAAAAATTGCTATTAGATTGCAGATGACTGGAATAGCTTGTTATTTATATATATATATATTTTTCCATATTAAAAAAAAAAAGGAAAAAAAAGAACAGTGAAGTAAAAGAAATAACAAATCCAACAACGCTCAATATCAGGTAATCTTATTGACTTGAAAAGCTAACCAAGGTTGAAGAAACTCAGTAGTATCTATGGTTACACTGCCTACAAACCACTTGGTTAGAGCTGGCAGTTGTAGTATCATAAAGCAAGAAATTATGGTGGTAAGTCATCAGGGAGAACTCTACATTTTTGGTTGGCTTATGTTTGTTTCTTTCCTGACAGCAGATGGGATTAAGATCACCTTGTTGCTGTGACTTTGCTTTCCTCTTAAGAGGTAATTTCTGTATCCTTAAATTTAGCCTTCTGTATACTGAAGCATATGCTACACTGCCCACGAGACATAATTAATCTAAAATGTACACAGCTCCTAATCAGTGCTCACTTAGTCTTTCACTAGACAGAAATCATTCTTGGATATTACATACAATTTTGAGAAAAATACTGCTTCTGAAGAGGGCCAGATGTTCTTTTCTACAGCTACTGCTTCAGTTTAACTGCCTACAAACACTGTATGCACCAAAGTAAACATTTTAAAACCTAGTAAGAAAGGGTTACATAAATATCTATGTGTATATATATATGTCAGAGGTAAATGGCAGAGAGGAAAACTCCCTTGTGACCTCCTCTGGAACCTGTGTAATAAATTTACTTCTGCCTAAATCCAGATCAACAGCATATCCTGATCAAGCACCCCCTTTTCTTGTGCTCATATCACAAGGCAAAATTCTTAGAAATCAGCACTGTTCCTCCTTTTTTCCATATATATGAGCATTACCTAGGAGTACTATGGCAGAACAGAAATACATGTGTTACTGCATATAAAGTGAGAGAAAGAAAAGGCCATAATATCTGCTTTTTTCCAGGTTCTATCAATAAAAAGGAAAAAAAAAAATCTCATTGCACATACCAAATCAATAAATCTGTGTATAGACACAGAAGTACACACATACTTACATATGTATGTATATGCACCAACATATAGTGTTTCCTATTGTTAGCCACAATAGAAAATACTAATTAAGCATAATATTAAAGATTCGTGTATATATTTCTTGAATTACAGTGGCATGAGGCCAATTTGCCTTTGTAGCTAAGAAAATGTGAGCTCAGAGAAGCTTTTCTTGAAGTTGCAGCTTTCACAAAGAATTTCACCAAGTGGTTTCTATAATATGAAGGCCTCTCTTAATACTTTTGAGACCTCTGTGGCTTTGTCAGATCTGAAATTGCCCCCAAATTCAGAAGTTACTAAGGTCTGAGGTTTTCTTATTCCATTTCAAAGAAGAAAGTGATAAAGCCCTGAATGCCATTTGCACTATTTTCCACACCTGAATAAATCTGGTCCAGTTTTTTCTTTACTTCTACAGTATGTAAGATGACAGGAGAGCTACGAACAAAGAAAAGTAGTAGACTTCTACTGCAGTCTAAATCAAGATACTTGATTATATTGCAAACTGTTTGTTCATATTCTGAAACTGTTATGGTTTGTGTTTTCCCATTTATTTCAAATAATCTGCTGTCAAATTTATTATTTCAAGTTAATGTGATTTCAGTGCATTTATCAGATGTATTCATAGCTCTATCAGCTAAAATGCATTAGAATGCTACGTTGATTGTTGCTAGGGTCTTTTCATGTTTTGGCTCAAAATCTACAGATAGGCGTGTAAACTATAGTGGATCTACTCAAAACCTTTACCACTGAAGTGGTTTATAGCAGTTCTTAAACGCCTGCATTTAACATTTTGCACTGATTGTGCTATTCCTACAATCTTCATTCTGAAGACCCTGGACTTTCTCTTTGACAACATAATGTTGAAGATATTCAGCCATTGCCTCCAGTTGATCACACCCATAATTTAATTTCCCCTTTCTGCCACAAACTCTCCCTGTTAACACCTTTTTAATAATTCTGAATGATACCGTCATCCTAGCTCTAATTCAAACTCATAACCTGGCCACTGTTGTCAACTCAGAGCTTCCTCTAGATCTTTAAATTCAAATCATGCTTCACAGAAACAGCATCCTGTTTCACAAAACTACGCTATAAGGCAGGATGCAAAACTCTTTGAGCCTAATCAAACCCCTTATGCAGTTTTAAATATATATATCTATCTCCTTAAAAAAGACTGCTAGACTATTTAGGTAAGGAAATTTGATACACTTCCAAACTCTGTTTTCCCACTATTGGAATAGCTTTGTAGCCAGATGAAAATTTTTCCTAATATTCAAATCAGAAAATATACCTGGTCCCTTATTACCCTTTCCTATGGCAACAGATTGGATTTCTCCAGTATTGTCTTCTACATATTGGATGACAGCTCTTACATCTCCTTACAATCTTCTCTATTTTTGAGCAATCAAGCCTAATTATTTTAATCTTTTTTCATAGGCCATTCTTGTTGTTCACAACTGCACTATCTCTCACTGGTCTATACCTTTCTTAAAGCAGATGTGATCAAAAGAGGGACACAAAATTCTAGCTGAGATCTTAATAGCAGTGAATGTAGATGAAATAATAGCCTCCTTATAAAGTGCCTCTGTCAATTTAGCAAAGAGTTAATTTGTTTCCTTTGAAACCACATGGCACTGTTAATTTATATGGAATTCATGATGCATTATAACCTTCAGATGTTTTTCTGCCTTACTGATGCCCAGCGATTTTTTTTCCCACCTATTTGTTATATTTCTTCCTACCAAAAGTACAGTTTTGTTCTTGTCTTTACTAGACTTACCTTGTTGGTTTTAGACATCATCCCATTTGTAGCTGTATTAGGAATTCTAACCCTGCTCTTCACAGTATTTGCACTTCTTCTTAGCCTTACTTCATGTTCAGTTTCATACCTGTACCCTCTCTGTCATTGTCAGTGATGAAAATACTGGAATCTCACTGAAGGTATCCCAGGCTATAAATTAAGCTGCTGCTTCGTCAGTCCTGTGGGACTTTTCTTGTCCTCAACAGAGTCTCAAAATAATCACGTACAGGTCAAAGAGTATTTTGGATGGAACTTTAAGTACTCTCATCAAATGTTTCATCACGACCTACTAAATGAAAATATTCATCTTTTCCTAAGTCTCTAGCTTAGTCTAGCCTTATTCATGCTGAAAATTAGCTCTTTTTTTTTTTTTTTTTTTAATGAATGTGATTAAGGTTCTGTTTACCATACTTGTAGAAGGGACAATGAGAATTAATGTGCCACAGATTGCTCAATAAATGTCAGGCAACAGTGAAACAGCTTTTCAGTGATTATTAAAAGCAATACAACCTAACCTAACTTAATTGCAAAGGTGTGCTATTCCATGTCTTCTCCATTTTTGTGATTTCCATGAAGTCTGATGGCTGCTTATTCCCCACTCCTTCCCAGAAGACTGCATAATTATAAGCCTCTTGATTGTGGGCTGTGGTTTCACCTGTATTTCTCTGGCAAAAATACCAGCCCCCAAAGCCTCTTGCCTTCTCATCTGTTACTCAAAAGTTTCTGAAAACAGATGTGAACAGATGTCTAGACTAAAGAACTAGTATGGCAAAAATCAAATATTTCCCAGGCTTAATTTTTATTAGGATTGAGGAAACTTCCCAGGCCATCTCACAGCCACACGAATAGTTGGGCTAGTACAATTCAAAGGGTGGATATGGGACAGCAATGAGCAACAGTGAACAAATGCTACTTAAATCACTGTAAACAAAGTTGCCATCAAATATAAACCCCTTCCCTTGTTTAGCAGTTCAGTACTTGACACTTACAAGAATTGCACTTGATTCAGCCATGTTTCCTTCACAGCCAGTGGACAAAAATAGGCATTTTGAGGTCACAATTATTATCATTGGAAAAGAGGCATACAGTGAGGGTCAAACTAATACATCTTAGAAGTACCTATTTCTTTCCATTCATATCACAATTTGTCTGATCTAAAGAGGGTTTGCAGCAGGCATGCTTATGGTAGTGTCTACACTAGCAAAGTGCCCTCTATGTTTGAAAAGAGAGTACCAGAGCTTCTATTGCAGTTCTGACTCAAAGCATCCACGCAAGACATGCAAAAATATACTCTAAAAAAAAAAAATAATCTGATTCTGCTGGAAAACTTAAACTAAAGTGATATTCATACACATGTAGTTCTACAACTTTACAAGTTTACGCATTTTTCTTCATGTTTTTTTAAACTTTTCCCTGAAGTTGGGTATCACCAAAAGTTTCTTTGCTTCTTTAGTCACTGGTTAAATTGTTTCAAAATCTCACTGATTTATACCATTATTCAGTTGTTGATAGTCCTTTAACTGAACAATTTACTATTTATATAATCAAATTTGTGCCAAACTGCTGAGTATAAACATAAGGCATTTAAGATAATTAAATTCCAAGCATTCAGTATGGTTCAGTTCAGTTCATTGGCCTCAGTGGCTATTCAACTAATAGATTCCAATGCATATGAATTAAAAAAACAAAAAAAAATTCATAGTTAATTAGGGAATAAAGCAGTGATTTTCAAATCTGCATCCATCTCAAAGGCTTTTTCCCAGCTCCAGAACAAACTTTAACTTTTCAGGATTGTACCCGAAACTACAGAGAGAATAAGATAAAATGGTTCTTTTTTTTTTCCCTGTTAATACAATATTCCTCATGTTTTTATCAACAAGAAAATCCTGTAGCTGCTTTCCTGTGAAGCCTTAGAAAATATAAATATAGCAATCAGCAGAGCTAGTAAAATGTTTAATATCGTTAATAAGGTAAGTACTGTCCTCAAAAAAACCAAGTTTTATGCAAGGAAATTTTAAACTACACTGCTTTATTATTAGAAAACTTAAATATTTTCTCCAAGTTAAATTATTTTATTTCTGTCCACTCAAATTAAGTACTTTATTTCATATTACTTTGTGAGTCAGAGCCTGCCTGACTTGGTAAGAGTTCAGGGTGGAAATTTCAGTATCATGATACTTGAAATTATACTCCCTCTCTTCATCCCTTATTATGGAAACTGATGTAATTTTAGTTCTTCACATAATATAAAATTTTTATTATTTTTATTGTGTTATGTCAACAGCTTTATTTTTAATTTAACTTGACACTGAATTGTCACACTTGATCTAATGCAGTCTCTTGGATCAATTCTAATTAATTCAGATGCTTCCTTCCTCACCTCTATCAGCTAGTCTCATGGGCTGGACTTCCTTCATAACAGCAGTGCTTACCACAGCTTCTCTTGAAAGTCCCACAGCATGTAACTTATAGGAAATATGTTCCTAGGGAGGTCATAATGTGGAGGTAATGTTCAAACTATTAGGAACTTCTGTGAAAACCCAATCTTTGACAAGGTTGAATGAAATCTGAGAGTAAAAGGAAAGCACTAATAATCTGAATATCAAAATCAGAGACATTTGAAATGTGACAGGATTCAGGGACCAAGTAAACTTCATCTCTAGTTTCTCTAGTTCATAATAATGATTGTGTGAGCTTCAGGTTTTATAATACATTTATTCTCTGATATAAATAGCACTCATATCAATTTCCTTTCCCCATCCCAGTACACCTCATTATGAAAAGCACTCAAGAAGCCTGAGATCTTCTCTTTGCTCTGAGAGTTTCAAGACAGTAGAATAACTACTGTATTGCATAAAATCGATCATTCAGTTTTCAGTGTCATTCCTGTATTACATACTTGAATTACTTTTCCATGTAATGTATATAGTTTTCTATGTTCAGTACTTTATGTACCCTTTCATCACATATGATATATAGTCCAGAATGTCAGTTTCAGTAAAATGCATAGTAGAGAGGAGCTTACTAAATGTTCCATAGATATCCAGGTTGGATTTATGTTCTGTTTTATAACTACCTGTCGTAATGGTATATGCTTCATGTTCAACACAACACTTACCCCCATAAAAATCAAGGTTTTTCTGGTTATTCTTAATGCATCTAATGCAATAAGAGGAATTTTCCAGAATCTCATAAATAGAAAAAAACTACATTCTTTTTCACTAATTCGTCATGTTTGACTATGGGGAAGGAAAGGCTGAATAGTCATAACTGGATTTAAAACAATTCTGTATAGCATCATTATGGCAATAAACAGATCTCTCTTTGCATCTGGAGCAGTAAACATTCACACTCAAATTTAAAACAGAGAGACAAATACCTAATTACTGTGCAGTTACCAGTGCTATGCTCTGCCACATTTCACCATGGCACAATGCCAGAGATGTTCAGTACCACCCGTACTGGTAGCGGTGTGGGGAAGTGAGTGAGCAGCTGCGTGGTGCTTAGTTGTTGGCCGGGGTTAGACCCCGACAAGTGGGAAATCAAACCAAACCCAACCCAAAACCAGGAGAGTTCCCACAATGTGATGAGCCAGCAATTACGCAGGCCAGGGTATTGAGTAATCGGTGCTGTAGCATCACTGCTCCAGGATGGCCACTTGCAAGGGTGGAAATTCATTGAAGAACAGTTTTGGTATTACAAAGGCTGGAGCTATGGCCCACCTTAGTCTCCCCCTGTCCTCCTCTTCTACAAGTCTTGGACTCTAATTTCTGAGTAATTTATAAAAACAACTTATAATAATTTGTGAAGCAGCAAGTTAAATTGAATCCTGCTGAAATAATTATTACTCGCTTCCCTCTTTCACCTGCTGATCAATGGGAACTCTCTGCTGCAAGCAAAAGGCATCTTATTTTAGAGTAAATCCTATTTGTCTGAAAAACAAAACCTACATGGATACTAGGATTTCTAATGTACATTAAATCAACTTTTAGTAATTTTAGTTTTAATGAACAGGCTTCCAAAAAAAAGGTGAAATTGTAAACATGAATAAGTGTAGAATTCTCTGAAGAGCTTAGTGATGTTCTGTCTATGCCACTGTAAAAACAAAATCAGCTTTTAAAATAAAGTTTCTCTCTTTTTTAAGATTTATTTTAATGTAGGAAATGTAATTTTCTCCTTAAACAAACATAGCAAAATGAGGATCAAGAGACTCTAAAATGGAATTTTAACATGTCTAATGTAAATTTCGTAAAATTACTTTAAATCAATGAAGACCATAGGTAAGAAGCTAAAGAACTGTGACATCAAAACAGGAAATTCAGTCACAGACTGAAGTAAAAATTCTGAGATGTATCAAATGAAGAGAGAACTGTGTTACATTCAGTACTTGCAAATGGAAAGCTAAAATTATCAATTTTATGGTAGCTAGCTATTCAGGAAGAAACATGAATTCAGATTCTAAGCTGGACATTAAGCAAGTCAAAATTACATAGCAAACAGGAGAAAAAATATTCCAATTGGAACTGAAATTGATAGTCAGAGTTGGATGTATGGTTCAGCAACCTGGTCAATGGGTTACCTCATAACATCCTACCAAGTAAACATTCTGCATTTCCTAGTATTTGATCTGTTCCTGGTAACAAAATAGTTCAACTTCCATAACATTCATAAGAAAAAGTGCAGAAAGCAATGTCAAAACCAAAACAAACTAAAATCACAGTAACTGGAGAATGTCAGTATCTGTGATAATAGACAATATTGACACTTTTTGGCAAGTCCACCGTGATTATCATACAAAGTCTGTCCTTGCTGCAAAATGACACAATAAAGCAAAGAGATTAACCGAAAGACTTGCATGCTAAAATAGTAAGTATGAAGACTATGAAATCTAGATAAATCAGTCTTTATTAAGTGGGAGAAGAAGCATTCAGAAAGATGTCTCGGAAGCAACTTAAAAACTTACGAATCTGAGCCTTAGACTCCAAGTTTCCAGGTAACTTTGGAAAATGACTCATAAGTTACTTAGATATCATTAATATATTTTATCTATCTTAATCTCATTGAAATACATTCATTCACTACCTTAAGTACATTCAGAAACAGAGGCTGGAACATGGAATAAGTATTCCACTCCTTGGAATAAGTAGTAGAAAAATATATGAAAGCAGCATGTATCAACGTGGAGGGTTACATGGTAAATACATTATTGCCAGAAAAGGACTAAGGAAAACAATCAGGAACAAGAAAACACATTTACTTTTTGTATTTATGTGCTTAGGAAAAATGCAGGAACTAGCAACTAGCAACTAATTGGAATGCAACATGATGTTTTGGTAAACTGCAAGCAGAATAAATAAAATTTATAAAGTGACGACCTCCCTGCGCCATTCCTGTCTCACAAGACTTTTATTAAGGATATTTTTCTCTTGGGTGATGAAGCTTGGACTAAGACTGCCAGATCACGAGTTCCTTTTCAGTGAGGGAGCTAGTTAAATGTTTGGGAAGCCTGAACTGGTTCATGATTTTTCAAAAGTTTATGAATGTAACAGATTTGTCCAATATGCTTAAGTACTTCCTAATGAAATAAACACAAGATTCGTTGCTAACTCCAAACACTCCCAAACCTCTGGGATGGAAAGGCAAAAGTGAGAACAACTATGAATAACATCATGGGTAAGTACAGATAAACAGGGTCCACTTGAAGAGAAAACAATACATAATTAATATGGATTTTAGGAAGGCTTTTGCATACACATTCATAAAAGCTATTGCAGAGAAACAAAAACATATTCCTTAAATAAAAAGACATGAAATATTAAACACATTCTGGAATCCAATTTTAAAGCAGTATAAATAAAAGGTGCTAGTCTGTGAATAGCAGAATCATGTATTTCAGAATAACAATAAAGGACTATAAGAAAAAAAAAGGGATCCATCTGCTTAACAGCTTTTATATTGTGGCTGAACTGAAATCATCAATGTTATGATTTTATTCTGGGTTTACTCCTCATGTGCACTCGGCAAATTGTCTTGGCTGATGTATAGAAAAAGCTGAAGCAGATTTTAGAACTTTTTTTAACAGGGAAACCATTCATCTCCAGTGTTGTGAATGAACAATGCTGTGCTGTGTACACCAATGGCTCTCAAACTTTACACTCGTACTTTCACCTCTAAACATTTTCTGTGAATCACCTTACATCTCCATGTCAAATTTAAATACAGTGCAGACAATGCAAAGAAGGGAGAAGACGCGGGCCCAAAGACCTGTTACAAGACATTTCCCAATGCGGATCGCTCTCTGTTGACCAAAGTGTCTCTAGATTCAGACTGAAAGAATTGGTTCAGAGATGTGAAGCTGAGCAGTGCTTCACCCTTTACAGACCAGATTGGTTCGGTGGAGGGAATCATTGTCTCCCAACTGTTCTTCTGCACAAAAGTGCACAAGCTAAGGCATAGCTGCTGTCTGCCTGCCTGCCTGAGACTTCAGGATCTGCCCCATATGGTTTGTTTATATCTGTTTGCTCACAGGTTGTCTTACTGTCATTTTCCAGGAAGGATGGTACTAGTATCATATTGCTCCATATTATGAATTGCAGATAAGCATATGACCATTTATGTTCCCGTTATTAATTTCTGTTTTGTTTCATGAATAGGCAGAATAAAGAAATTTACAGGCATGCTTCTCCTCTGTAGACTGGAGGGCACACCAGGAAAAAATGCTATGTGTACACACAGAATCTCATCATCACTATCTCATTGGGCAGCAGCCAATTTACTCATCAAAGCATTCAGTTTTACATCTTTTTTTTGATATTCTGTATGGAATAATAAAACAGCAAGACATTTGGAACAGAGAGCTAATGGTTACTTTTTTTTTTTTTGGTCTAGCAGATTTACAACTATGTTTAGAAACTTTGCTTGTTTTCTTTTATGTTCTTTGACACATGGAGGTGATAAGAGACTAATTTGCCACAGAAAGCTGACAAACATTTCTGACAGCCCTCAGCTGGTTAATACTAAGTACTGTGTCAGTGTCAGTTCTACAGAAGTCTCCCTGACCACACAAGGCTGGCTGGCTGGCATTGCTAGGAGAGACACCGACTTGTAACCTCTGTGGGAGATAAAGGAAAACAAAGAGCTCGGGGTTAACTATGCAAACAAGAGTTCTAGGTAAGACTATATGTACAGACTGTTGCTATAATACACATTTTCTTATGCTGCATCTTGTCTGTTGAGATAATGTATGTCTTTGAAGAGGCTGATTTGTGCCATTGTGTTCGCAGGTCACAACTCCTGTCTTGTAGGACAGTTAAACCCATTCAGGCCTACAGGACTATCATGTTCCCAAAGTTTATCCTTCATATGGCCCAGTCTAACAAATGGAAGAAATGGAGAGTTAGAGAGAGAACAAGATGCTGGAGTTCTGCTGTGGGATAACCTGCCTGGCCTACCAACACCGTCTCAGAAGGTACTCTGCAATCCTGAGTCACATCTGCCAGCCCAATTATTTGCAGATAATTTGGTTCCCTAAAGACCTCACAGACAGAACTAAAACCAATTATATGAAAATGAAGTTTATGTTTTAATGTATATTCACAAAGCCCAAAGACAGAACACATCCACAAAGAAGCAGGGGTTTACAGACATATTTTATATATAGCAAAGCAAATTTTCATAGATACAAACATTAAATCACATATTGTAGCAAAAGGGATACTAAAGTATATATGAAATGGATTTTTAAATTAAATACTGTAGTCAAAAGGCTACAGAAAAAAAATTTTGTCATCTCTTTTTCTCAGTGGAAAAAAATGACTGGTTAATACATTTTACTGATAAAGTCTTCCAGTGTCCTCAAGATTGCAATTATGTACTTCTTTACTAATTAAAACCTGAAATAAAACTCAAACAGCTTACAACTGCAGATTGGAATTGTTACTAGCATCATGCTTCTATCACATATCACAAGGATTTCAAAGTAGTTTCATATAAATGATTCACATGTTGGATACTTCTGGTTTGATCTTGGTGCTCCAATGTAATATATGTATTATAATATATATTGTGGTCACATAATCAGTGAGAAATTTTGTGTATTTGATTGCCCTTCCATTTTAGCAACTGGCTGGAACATTGTGGACACAGAACTGTGGATCAGAATTTATTGTGCCAAAATTATATTGCAAATGCTCATCCCACTCATTAAGAAATGGAGCATCTTCCCGATTTTCCCCCTTAAATTATTTCACCTCCGTTCTACTTTTAGTAACCATTTTGGTGCCCATTTTAAGCACATGAACTCCGAGTTTCTTGAGTTTATGCCTAATACACATTGCAGTTTGGCACTGCCTCACTTGGCTGACCTATTAGCTTCTTATGACCACCTAGCACAGTATGTGCCTTCTGAAAATGGTTGGTAAGACAATGCAAAGAAATGATACAAGAAAAGAGTGCTTAAAAGTGACACTCCTCTCTCTTGTTTGTACAGCTTTTAATTTTACTTAATCACAGTATGCTTTTTTCCTGCACTGAACCTCTTTTAGCAGTGTCTCTCACACTGTATTTTTCATGAAGCAAAATAAATTCTTACTTACTAAAATAAGAGAAAGACTGACATGATTTTTTCAATGGGTTTTGGAAAGAAAAAAAAAATATTTTTCACTGCAACCTAGAACATTCTGGAGGGGATACAGCACAGCAGAGATTCCAGAATTTATAGTATTTTCCCATAGCACATTACTTTAGGGCTACAAGAAAACAACAAACTGAGATTATGAATTCCTGTTTATTTTAGCATAGGCATAGAAAAGATCGGTGTTTCGCCTACTGAACTCCCATGACACACTTCCCTGTAGCACCCAGTGTCTAAACAGCATCTGAACAAGGGGTCATAGCAGCCACTCTGCAGGCACTTCACTGGTCCTGCTCCTGCCAGAATTAGTGGCAAAGTTGCTGCCAAGTTCAAGTTCAGGGGATGCATGCTCACATGCAGCTGCAGGGCCATGTGTGAGCACCGTGGTCTCATAAAGACTGAAATACCATCCTCACAAAATCAGAACTCATGGTTCTCCCAGACATTGCTTAGGAATAACTCTGGGTTGGTCAATAAATGCAGGGCGGATGGGGGAGACACAACACTCGTGTCCTTCATATGTCTTTAACTGCTCTGCCCGATTGGAAGGCTGAAACAGCAATGTCTTCTACACCAAATACAAAAGGTTATTTGTTACATTTAATTTTGTGAAGGTTTTGAGGTGAGTTAGCAGAGGGACCAAAATGCTGAGGGATGAATTGGTGGTAGAGACTGGACGCAACCTAGACAAGTATCAGGACATTAAGAAAAGGGAAAAAAGAGAATGGTTAATTATGAGAGAAGACTGCTTCTTGATGCTCAATTTCTAGCACATCCAGGGAATAAGGATTTCATAAAGAAAGAAGACTTCATCAATGCTACCTGATTTATCCTCCATTCCTTCAGGTGATGGAAACAACTTTCAACATCCAAATTTCTGCTTGTCCTCTATAACGTTGGTTAACATTTTAATGTACGATGGAAGCATTAGTTAACATATATCATCAATAAAAATTACTATTGCTGTTAATTGTTTTTTTAAAACCAATCTCAGTGCTAATAAGCAGAGACTACAACACTGAAGGACATTTGGAACTAAAAATGACTAACACTCAGAGTTACTTTGCTACAACTTCTTTGTGCGTGCCAAGCTATAAATTCATATACGTATTTCAACTAAAGGATGGATACTCCCTCACTACCATGTTCCCATTCTCTTGTTTCTACATTGTAATTAAGCGAAGGAAAAGGTCAAAAATGTTCAGTGTGTAACTCCAGCCTGTCTGGGTATCTGTAAAGTCAGTACCAGCTTCTTTATGAGTGAGCATTACTTACTAACAAAATTGATTCCTTCTTGAAAGTAGGAGAAACAACCAATTGTGGCACAAATAACGGAATGAGGACTCATCCTCAAATTCAGAAGGTTCACGGGTTAGAAGAATATTCACAAATCCCTGATATATCAGATTTCTCACAATTATAAAATCACATAAATCAAGATAAACTTGATTTAACCTGGTGCACTTATTTATTTTAAAAAACTATTCATTGGGGGGGTGTTGCTCATTTGAGCAGTTTGTTGTTACATTTGTAATAAAGGTATTGTCATTTAAAAATATTTTATTTCCTTTCTTCACTATCACTCACTATTACCATTTTGCTGTTCAGAAAAGAAGCCTTTGGAATATCTGCTGTCAAAATGAAACAACCGTACCAAAAAATTATACTGGCACAATTGTAATGATTACTGCCTATAAGCTATATCTGTGTTCCAGCTGATTCTTTAATAGTCATCATCAGCAATCATCATCCACAGTACTTCAAAAGTAAATACGGTTCTTGCTTTGGAAAGATAAAGGGTAGTGAATGAGAACTTGCAGTCTCTTGAAAAGTAGTAGCTAACAGGATCATTTTTAGTAAAACAGGAAAAAATACATCAAACTTGCTCCTCTTTAATCAATCTACACAAGAAGTAAGATCATCACCACAGGCAGATCTGCACCATGTACAAGTGCCAGTGCTTCTTCCCTTACAGAAGCCCTTATTGTTCCCATAACAAGAAAACAAAATATTTTTTTTATAATTTTACAAGGAAAGCTCTGAACTTCAAAAAAAAAGTTCATAAATTAAGTGTTCTAAAACCAAATTTATACTGTTTTATTCTAATATGCTTCTCTCCATAAACAGAGTAATTCTTGGCCTAACCCATTTATTCAAGACTTTTGTCTCTTCTGTTTAAATCCCAAAGTGCCTCTTTATCACCAGTTATTTCTTCACAGTAGAGGTGTGCACAGAGCCCTAGTTCTGGACTATGACAACACTATACCTAACAAACACAGAATACGAAGATCTCTGCCACAAAATCACAAATCTAAAGACAAACTTTTACTGGTAGTGATTTACCATTTTGGCATTTACTGCTGAAAGACATTACAAACTGCCTAAGGAATTAAAACCGAAACACAGTTTTAACTATTGGAGTGAACCACTTCTCAATACCTCACTCTCCATTTCCCATTCTGTCTTTGCAATGCAATTTTTGAATCACGAGCAGTTTAAATACAACTAGATTAAAAACATGTTTTTAAAAACTAAGTTAAAGCTTTAAGGTGTCATAATTCTGGGAGTTTGAGAGTCATAAAGAGGGACTGAAGCACTGGGAAATAAATAATCACACCTTAGTGGCACTTCCTGTTAAGTCAGTAAAATTAGTCCTAGCTCAATAAACACCATGGCCTTCTGCTGCAGATATTACATAGCCAAAATGTGGGTAGTACCTCATAAAGCACAAAAACGTTTGAGTTATTGCCTGTATAATCCTGCATTTATGACTTCATAGAATGCTACAAATGAAACAGATGCCTGTTGCTATTCCAGGATGACTCCAAAGAGCAGCATGGACAAGAGGCAACAGGCACAAATTTAAATGCAGGAAATTCCATTTAATCATAAGCAAAAATCTTTTTACTGTGAGTATTGTTGAACACTGGCACAAGTCCCCACAGAGGTTGTGGGGTCTGCCTCTTTGGAGATATTCAAAACCCTAATGGACATAGGCATGAGCAACATGCGGTAGTGACCCTGCTTGAGCAGAAGGGTCGGACAAGATGACCTCCGGAGGTGCCTTCCAGCCTCAGCAATTCTGTGATTCTGTGTGAGAAGGTATCTAACACACAGAATAAAAGACGGAGTCTAGCAAACTCTTCTGAAATCAGTGGGTTTTTTTCCAAACATAAGTGAACACAGGGAATTCAAGGGAAGCACTCACATGGGAAGCACTCACAATGAATTACTTACAGGTGTTAATTTTTTGCAGGATGAGGATAGATTTGGGACTTCTAGAAGGATACTGAAAATAAAGTGATATTGACTTACAAAAGAATTTCTCTCAGGACAACCTGCAATTCCAGAAGTGGAACAAATTAATAAGATAACCGTTCTGCAAAAAGAAACTGTTCCCTTGTAACAGTGTAAATAAGAAATAACTTCATGCAAGTCAGTCAAGATACACAACTGTGAAACTGGGTTAGTGTTAAGCATCTTTCTGCAGCGTGGCAATTGTCTCATTGCCACCCAGGTCAGCACCCAATGTAACGTGGATCTTTTAAAGCTCTGGAAGAGCAACTGACCTATCTCTAAGAAAATGATACCCAGGCATTGGGATCAGCGCAAGGCCTTGCTTCCCAACTGGTGGATTTAAATATGTTTGCAGTTCAGATAAAAGGGAGAAGGCTAACTGCATGCCTCTGAGGACAGGATGCTCCCGGAAGAGCAGGCCTTATAGCATCTTTCTGTAGACATGGCTGAAGGAGCATTGATACTGCCTGAGTGAAAGCAAGATAAAGTTTTTTCTGCTATTGTGGTTCACTGCTCAGAGGTGCCTGGCTCTTCTGCTGGATGGGAAATGAGAATTGATTGGAGATGCCACATTAGGTGGCTAGCTCCATATGGAAGGACACTAGAGGCAAGGCCAACCTTGCACCAGCATTTCCCCAGTGTTATTCCCAGTTGACTGATCTGTGACTGCCCCAAAAGAACACACTGTGGAAGGATGGTTATCAGCCCTTTTCTGTCATCTCTTTCTTGTATTTAACATAAGGTATTCATCATAAGGATGATCTTTAGAGCAGAAACCAAGTCTATATTTGCACAGTTTCAGAAGTGTAACCCACTGTCAGGTATGCCAAAACAAATAAGAATTCAGCACCTGGTTTATTTATCATCAGTCAGTTGGGAAGGGAGGAAAACTTGGTGTTTACAGATATGCAAGATCTCAAAAAATGAATACTGATGTAAATTATGTCACATTAGTGCTCAGGGAAAATGCTGCTAAGAAAAATCAGAGGAAAAAACCAAAACAACATCAGTAACAAAAGCATCAGGCTTTCTGTGTAGAAAAGAAAAAAAGAAAGAAGCATCTATTTCCCTTGCTTATGGTTTTAAGAGTGGGAAAACACTTCACTTAAAATCACAAGATGAACGGAAAAAAATGTAAAATCAATGTTACAGAAATAATTATTTTCTTTCCTTTTGTAGTTACATATACTCTTCAATGATTTATCTAATTCTTTAGGCAATGTGAATATTTGTTGCAAGTTGCTTATCTCACCAATATGAAATGGAAGCAAGAATCATGCCCTTGAGACATGTATAATAATAATATTGAACATCTGACTCAGTCCACCAGGGCAGTAATTTGGGCAGGATTAAAAAATAAAATCAGAATTCATAAAGCACTGAGAGAAAAGCAGAGAACTCAGCTATGTAGTCTACAAAATATGCTTCATGTTTCTATGTAGATTTCAGTTTAGCTCTCAGTGATTTAGCACATGGAAGTCTTAAAAAAAACAACGGTGTAAGTAACAGCTGTGGGGTCACTGAAAAGCTGAAGGCTACATTACATAAAAGTTGGCTATAACATAAAACAGCAGGTCCTGATGTCCCTCAAGTACTTTTTAAGAGTTATCTCTTGAGATTTTTAGACACCTGGACTCTTTATCTGCCTGAGGAATTTTAAGTGACCCAAAGTGTATATAGTGTGTGCCTCTCCTTATAGAGACCAAAACTTCCAGCTATGAAATATTCACAGGGAAATGTCAGCCTGATTACCCATGACTGAACAAATACATGTGTCAACAGGTAGATCATTTGTTGTTGGGTTTTGGTGGGTTTTTGTTTTTTCAATTTCAATTCTTTTCAAGAAGCATTTGTCACAAATACGCAGCAAATTAATTTTCCATCTTAGATTATAGGATAAACCAAAATGCCTCACATCAGTTAGCCTCAACAAATACAGCGGTTTGGACTAAACTAAAATTTAATCTTAAAAGGTCTTGCTGATATAATTGGGTGGAGGTTTACACCTAACACATGCTAGTCACTGGTAAACTATTTTTCATTGTTTCTCGTACACAATTTGCAGGTGAGATGTGGGAGCATGACAAGCAACTTTGCGGTGCTAAAAATACAACATCCTGGGGGAACTGACAGATTCTGTGATGGAATTCATGATTTAATAAAAGAGTCTGCACTTCCCATATTAATGTTCCAAGGGGAATACAGTGCCATAATACAAATTTATTTTTCATATATCCAACATCACTCCATGCCAAGCACATTTCTTCTCTCAAGCTGACATCTTCTGTACTTGAGAACACCAAAAGGGACAGTAAAAAGCATTTGCAAGACTGCATTGACACAAAAAGCTTTCTACAGAGCTAATTCTGAAGCACAAGTCTGCATAAAGCTCATTTCATTCAACTGAACAGCTTATTTTGCAGCTCTAACTCTTCTAGTTTAACTGTGTGACTCGGCCAGCAGCAACAGAACATGTTGGATGCAATTTTGCTGATGACACCAAGCTGTGTGGTGCGGTTGGCACGCTGGAGGGAAGGGATGGCATCCGGGGGACCTGGACAGACTTGAGAGGTGGGCCCATGCGAACCTCATGAAGTTCAACAAGGCCAAGTGCAAGGTCCTGAACATGGGTCGGGGCAATCCCAAGCACAGATACAGGCTGGGCAATGAGTGGATTTAGAGCAGCCCTGCGGAGAAGGACTCAGGGGTATTGGTGGATGAAAACGTGCACTCACAGCACAGAAAGCCAACTGTATCCTGGGTTGCATCAAAAGAAGCGTGGCCAGCATGTATTTCTGCCTCTCTACTCTGCTCTTGTGAGACCCCACCTGCATACTGCATCCAGCTCTGGGGCCCTCAACACAAGAAGGACATGGACCTGTTGGAGCAAGTCCAGAGGAGGGTCACGAAGACAATCAGAGGGCTGGAACACCTCTCCTGTGAAGACAGGCTGAGAGAGTTGGGGTTGTTCAATCTGGAGAAAAGGCGGCTCTGGGGAGACCTTATTGAAGCCTTCCAGCACCTAAAGGTTGGGTTAGAACTAGATGATCTTTAAGGTCCTTTCCAACCCAAACCATTCTATGATTCTGTGATGATTCTACCAAAATGAGATTCACCAGATTTATATCTTTGCTTCTTTTTTTTTACTTCTACCACTGCAAAACTAAAAGATATCTTCACTGTTAAAACTATCTTTATGTTTTACCCACCCCCAAAGTAATATTCCCCTGAGGCTGGGATCACCTCTAGGTGTCACAGTCAGTCAAGTGAGTAATAAAGAGGATTAATGTCATGTCTGTCCCAGAGGTGAAGTTATCTTGGAACATGAACATCTGGGTAAATTTCAACTCCTGCACAAACTTTCCATTCCATTCAAGTTAGGTACTTTATCAAGGCTCCAGAGGCTTTGACCATATCAAGTTAAGCAGAGCCATGAGTGCCTCCAGGCACTGTAATTCAACATTTGATATCATTTAAATGTTAGACATATCACTAGCCTTAGTTTCTGACTATGTCAATAGCATCATCCCAAGCAATCTCCAATGGGCAGGTTGTGGGAGTTAGCCTGGGCCAGGTATGGATGTGATCACTTCACTTAACTGGGTGAAATAGTTCAGTTCTAGGGGAGTGTGTCATTTTCTGCCAGCAGGTCTCAGCACCTTCTGGACATACGCAGATTACCTGTATAAATGTAGCTGAAGAGCTGACTCATAATCTGTTCTAATCTTGATGAAGTAAGGAGGACTTTTGCCACAGAAGCTAATGGGCTGTGATTTTAGGTACAGACTTGCCAAGTTTCACACAGTGATGATATGCATGTAGCTCCCATATAACACTGCTATGCTGAGACCCCACCACCTCGAGCGCAAAGCCTGGTGCCACTGCTTCAAACCCCACTTGGTGTCCCCATACACCTGCTATAGCTCATTGTAGATCAACTTAAGGCTCATAACCTGCAGCATGCAGAGCGTGAAATAGGCAGTAATGGTCCACTGCAGCAGAAGAAATGTCCCATAAAAATGCACGTTCCCCACCAGGGATACTCCCGTCTTGCTGGACTCAGCCCCAGGTGCGCCTGTGGACTGGCCTCAATAGTAGAGACATGGCTTAGCTTTCACCCTGTCCTGTGGCCAGATGAGAAACATTCAGACACTGGATTTCTCAGAGCTTGAAGGATCCATATACACCAGCATTTTGCTCTGTAAAACCAAATCACTCACACTTCCCCACAGTGATAATGCACTGTGAAACCAAACTCAAACTGTTTCCAAGACATTCAGATGCTGTGTTCACCAGCAGCATGTAAGTCTTTACATAAATAAAATTAATTTATCCCATGCCATCGAATGAAGCTACTTGAGATCAGTGCTAAGGAAACTTCTTATGAATGACTAGATTTTGCAAATTAGAAGGGAATAAACTCCACTGAAACATGGCTATCACAAATTGTGCTGTATTTATTTGACAAGTTATAGCTCAGTAATCTAGCAGATATGTTGTATTACATTTCGTAAATGCAATTAAACCTTAATAGTATGAGACCTCACTACAGCATCTGCTATTAAATCCTTACTGAGGGCTGTAAAAGAGAGACAAGAATTTCTTTTCTTTCCTCCCTCTCTTTTGGAGATTATAAAGTGAACTGCTTAATGAAGTGCAGATTATCATTATTTTACTGAACATAACTGTGACACAATATTTACACATAATTAATTTATCTCTGACTTTCCCAGCCATAAAGAAGCTTAGAACACAGGGGGAAAGGATGAAGGAAAAAAGAAAAAAAAAAAAAGAAAGATAATTTGAATTTCTTTGCTATCTTTTAGGGCAACAGGGAGGGAACCCTGGGGAAAATACCCAAAGTTAGTTGCTGGTTGGACAGTGACCAGAGTGATGCTAAATATGTCTCCCAACAGCAGGCAGAGAAGTCATAACTGTGCAACAGATCCGTACAATGATGCATGGGGGGAACACAGCTGACAAGGAAGCAATGCAGCCAGGCCCTGGATCAGGCCAGCATGTTCAGCTGGCCAATTCCTTTGTCTTTCCAGTCACTCATCCCTGTTTATGAAATTGGCAGTATGAGAATATATCTGGTTTTTGTCATATCAGTATCTCCTGTGCTGTCCAATCCACCAGATAATCAGAATCAATATGCTACCTCATGACTATCCCCAACTCCAATTATCACTGAAGAAATGCAGAAGTCGAATTAAAACTTATGAATATCAAGAATGAAAACTAAAACAAACTAATATTTCTCTTATTTACCTTCTGGATCTCCCACCATAAAACTGGGATTAGAAATCACACAAAGAATATAAATAAGAAGTTCACATTCAGTCTCTTGATCTTGGCAGCCAGATTTCCCTGATGCTCCTCAGAACCTGCAAGGTACCTTTAGCATCCCCAAAAATGCTGTTATCCCAAACGTGTTTAATGACTGTCATCCCTGATTCTCCGTTGAGAGCTAGTAGTAAACCAAAGTTCTTTTTCTCCTTTCTATTATAAATATAGAAAGTAAATTTAAATCTGTATGTTTAAAGGGCCTGGTACTGAGATATAAACCTCACCCCATCAGACCTCAGGAAAATTTTCATTCACACCAGGCCATATCAAACTATAATTAGTTTAGTAAAAAGCCTGTTAGGTGTTGAATTTGCCATTCATAAAGAGGTTGCTCCACATCTCGCTAAATCCTCATTACAAACCAAGTCTACTTGGCAGTGAGTTAAAAACATACATCATGATTAAGTGTCAAATTTATGATTTATAGGACACATTTATGGAAAGGGTAGATCTCTCATTGGATTTCCAGGGAATAAATAGACAAATAAAAACATATTTGTTATGAAATGAGCATCAGTTTTCAGGGTGGAGGCAATATCAGGATGAGACTTGGTGATTTCTGAGTACCAGCTGACACTGTGCAAATATCCTGAGAGCTTTTTAGCTGAAGAAAGCAGAGGAAGAATTACATGAAGTTAAACTTGAGAAAAGGTAGCTATCAATTGTGGGATAGCTGTTCATGTTTGAGTACTTGTCTCTAAATACAGCAGCTATCCTATTAGTTTTATATTTTCAACAGAATATATTCTTCATGTTTGCCTTAAGTAATAGTGATGTCAGTGCTGTTGGAAAACTACAGTCCATCCCTCAGTCAATCAATTGAAACCAGGGAGACTGGTCCACTCTTCAGGCTCCAAATGCCCCATGCATAAGAATAAAGGTCTCCAAGATGCTGCAGTGTGCTCCTCCACTAATCTACAGGCATAAAAGTCAGTAAAGTAGGCTATCAGTTTTGAAGCCACATGCCTGAGTAGCAAGCATCAAACAGTCTTCGTTGCATTTAGCAGGATAGCAGGAAGACCATCTGTAGAGATGAGGAAAACTGCCTTCACAGCAACTACCCTTGTGCTTCATCTTCCTGTCAAATCTCTCCTCCAGACTGCTTCATTATTTTTCCTTGCCTTCTTATTTGCTTCACTTGGCCAGTTCTTTGTCCTTCCTGTAGCTTGGGAGCAGGGTAACACCACCAGCAGCAACACTGTTCTCCAGCCAGAGAAGGGCAGTTCCTGCACTCCTTGGCCCATCCCCAGTTGTGCATGATGGAGAAGAGAGGAGGAAACAGGGGAAAGAAAACTTTCTCAAACACTCAAAGGAAGGGAGAAGAGAGTGGAGCTGCCACTGAGCTATTGGGCCACCTGCTCCGCTGGCCTAGCTCTGAGAAGGGTGGAGGCTCACAGCTAGAAGGGGAAACAACACTAACTCCTTCACCTCCTGAAGCAGGTCTGATTCACTGCTGCAGGCAACTCATCACCCAGGAAGATTGCTTCCTGTAAAGGAAAGAAATTTTAAGGTCTGTACTTTCCTGAATTATCTTGTAATTGCTTTTATCCTAACAAACAAAGAAATGTAAACCAAAGAAAAAACTTGCACAAAAAGGACTTTCTGACAAAAATAGGCAAACTAGCTCTCCATCAGTTGATCTTCTCTGGCTCAACGGGAACATAAAGGCTTTTCGTGGTGGTGTTTTTTGAGGGGGGTTTTCCCCACATGTGCACAGAGACTGATTTCTAGCCCTACATAGCTGAAGGGACAATTTTCACTACATGAACTCCCTAGACAGTTCCAGGAACAAAGAAGAGCAGGTCATCACATTATTATTGCACAGAATACTTCACAGAGGACAAACTGAAAGTATCGTAAGAAAAAAACTATGCAAACTTTTTTTTAAAAAAGGTTCTTCTATTTAAAAGCATGAAGACTGAATAGGAGGTTAAGAACTGGATATTTCTAGTTTCCATCTGATTCTTGAATTTTGCAGACATAAGCAGTATAATAAAGAAGGAGGACATGAGGAAATAATGTCAGCTTCTAAAAACCACATTGTTTCTTCTTGTCTTGATTTATACAGAAATCTAAATGTAATAATGTATGGAGTCCCTTAATTGTAATTAACAGGGCAGAGGTTGTGATTCATAAGGGTATAATTACTGTATTTTTACAGAAGAACACAAATGAGAATTACTTTGAAAGAACAGAAGAAAAAACTGTCACAAGCAAAACTGAATAGAAAGAATGTAGAGTACTATTGCAGCTCAACAAAAACTGAGGATGTTAATTATAAATCACTCAATTGCACAGGAAAGTCCAGTTCACATTCATACTAATTAAGGGATGTCTTCATGAACAATCTAAAAAGCCAGCTGAAATTAAATTTTCTTAAAGGATTAAAGCTGCAAAAGCAATGGAATTACTTAGACCGGAACAGCAAACTGCCAAAGGCACATGATGTTCCAGAGCAATGCAGAAAAGAGAAACATGTCACAAGCATTTATTTTTGAATTCCTTACAAACAAGCCAAATTGGAAGGCAAGATACCTTCAGTTTACCCTAGCACACAGTGTTCACAGCCCTCTCCCTTCTTTCATTTACTATATACCATTAGTACTCAGTGAATTAGATTGTTTCAGATAAATTAGCAAAGAATTCAGGTGTTAAAATTAGACCCACTGAAATACTTATTTTTCTGCTGGAAGACTGCAACTATACACTATAATATGTTCTGTAAGCAGTACTCCACTTTTCAATAATTAAATATTCATTGGACTACTGATAGAGACAGACTGACTCAGCAAGCCTAAGGGTTCAGAGATAGGAGATCAAAGCTCAAACCTTTGCTCCAAATAAGGCTTAAAAGAGATTTGAATGTGGGATTCCCTCTGTCCTGGGGAATGCTTAACTGCTTGATATTTGGGACTATAAAGTGAGGCAACACTGTTATTTCAGCTCGTAAGAGCGAATCAGCTCCTTCTCCTGCGGAACTGAATCTTTAACAGTTGAACTTCCTGTATATATGAGTTCAACACATTATTGACACTACTTCCAGCCTAGTAAAAAAATAGGGTCATGGAACAGACTCAAGCACTGGTCCATGACTATCCATCCTGTCTTACTGTTAGCATGCATCCTGGTTTGATACTAGCTCTGTGAAAAATTGGTCAGTTTGGGGGACAGCGCTAAAGAGACCCTCATCCCTACAAGGCTCTCTCTTGCAGGAGGATGAGCAAGTTTAGCAGTAGGGATGCAACCTGTGCCATGCAAGGCCAGTAAACATGCTTCAGTAGAGATAACAACTTCAGAGGCCACAGCATCAGGCAAGTTTCTTGGAAGCACCAAAACCAGCAAGTAACCGGATTTCACCCCACAACAGACACATTCACAAGGAAATGTCAAAGAGCACTGGCAGGATTTTGCTGTTAAAAGTTCCACAAGCACTCAGACCTGGGGAATTTGGAAGACAATGGTTAACACAAATTGGCCCAGACTAGACTCTCTAATTGCAAGCAGTCATCCTCAGTAGAAAGGAAAGCAATCAGGAGAGCCTGATGTCCCGTAACTGCTGGTTATGAGGCACCTGATGTGCTCAACAGTTTTCAGACAACTAAAGGAGAAAAGAATTACTATGAAATTAATAGAGATGTAACATAAAACCAGGGTGAAAAAAAAAAAGAAAAGGTACCAAAATAAGGCCAAAGGAGAATTTGCAAATGATGTGGCACATGATACCACACATGGAACCTCATCTGAGCTAAAAAAAGAGAGTCTTGCAATTTGCAGAGGCTAGATAAGTTCCTAATAAAAATGCGATTGTGATTTGGATCAGTAAGAATATAAAACAGAGAAAGAATAGTTACAATTATTAGAATCAACCCTTGATAAAGCAAACTAAAATTTACCAATCAAAAGAAATTATCTCATAGAATGAGGCTTATCATAAAAGGCAACATTTTTGCATGAGACGGTATCCAAAATACTTAAAAAAAAAGACCTGAGGCAGTGAGGCAGACAGAGTTCAAAGCAGTAGCACAGCAAAAACAACACACACAGTTGCATACACTGTCAAAATGAAAATAAGCCAAGAAAATGCCTAGGAGATATAAAAATTTTGCAAATGTGGCCAGCATATACATAGCATAGACGGGAAAAAACAGTCTTTTTTGATCAGCATTTTTGTAAGAGGAATACATGATCTTGTGAAGAAAGTGGGGAAAGGGAAAACAAAATAGACAACAAGAGGATCTCAGCTGATAGCTCAGACATTCATGTCTGCCACAGTTTCATAAATATTTCATAGTATATGTGTGGATGTTGGAAAACTGCAGCAAACTCAGGTGTTGACACCAGCACTTAAGTTTAGCAAATTGGACGAAATGGCAACACCCCCCTCATAATCCGAGAGGAAACAGCATGGAGGCCCATTCAGCCTACAGCTTTCATTTGGAAGATCTCAGAAGGCACTAACCACAGCAAGATGAAAAATGGAGGTGCTGGGATAAGAGGATTTCCAAGCTCTTAATATTTAATTTTCTAGAAAAGCCAGCAGGCCCAAGCAAGACTGTTTTAAAAATTAATCAGGCAACATTTGTGAGCTGAAGTCAGGAGGATACTCATATGCTCTTGAACTTGGGTGTTATATTCACTTGATCTTCATTTAGTTTTGTACTTTTATAGATTGACCTCACCAGACAGAACCTGCAAGAAGTATGTTGAGGCTCCTGTTGGCATATGCAGACAATGAAACAAGAAACAAATACAGTCTTTTTCTTAAAGGCAAAGAAGGAAGCCTGAACAGCATTCAGATAAAAGCAGCTTCAGAATTTGCAGTAGTTCATACACTGACTACATAGGATCTGGGGACTTCCTGAAGGCTGGGAAATAGTAACGGCAAGGGCCTCCTACTAACTGATTCCCTGTGCTAGCAGTGTGACAGACTCAGTATGACTACAAGAATGTTCTAAGGAAACTCTCCTTATTGAGAGTAATCTTAAAAAAAAAAAAAGAAAGAAAGAGCCTTGCAGTTACTCTACAGCCACTTTAAAGTAGTTTAGCAATTACAGAGTACGATTGTAACAAGGTAAAGATCCCTTGTGGAACAAAAAGATTTTGAGTTTCACAAGAAGTGTACATTTCTAAAGGGTCTTTCTCAGTTTCAGCCTCTCTCAAGACAGGAATTAAGGCTAAATTTGTAGCAGCAATGTCCTATAGACTAATGGATGTCTGGCCAGAGAAATTAAAATCTCTAGTCATTCTGATAATGGCTTCTTATTTCATTATAATCTCTGTATTATAATGTATCTCAGAAGCTATTTTAGCATCTACCACATTTTTCAAACTGCCATTAGTAAAAGATAAGCAGAAATTTCCAATGCATGAAATTGATACCTACATTCCTGAAATTTCCAATAAGATTAATATTCCTGGGTTTTCTGTCTTTAAAAATGATCAGCACTGGAATACTCAGTTGTGGTTCCTAATGATAGACAAGATGAACAGTTATTGAGCCAAAATTCACTCATTTGCAGTAAACAGAAACCATAATAAAGGTAAAAGCAGGAATTTTTCAGTATTTGTGAGTAGTTCTTTAGTTTCTTCATTTACATGAGAAAGCAGCTTGTAATTGTAAAATCTTGTAGCTATTTCAGTATGATGGAAGTAATTTCTGAATCAGGCTGCAATGGATTAATTTCACTTTATTTTTATAGCATATGACTGCTTTTTGTAATGTTACAAAATATGACATTGAGTATTTGCTGCTTCATCTTCTGCCCTGGAGTCCAGTGGAGTCTTGTATGGCTCACAAATCGTATGTAAGTAAGTGTGGTCGTATATTTACGCTAGAAAAGGTGGTGCAATGAGTAACAAGAATTTGATTACTGTGGACAATACATTTCGGTATTCCATTCATGGCTCTAAGAAAGTGCAAGGTCATCCTCAGGCAGTATATGACTAATTATTGAAATAACTGTTATAGAGAGTCATAGAATCATAGAATGGTATGGTTTGGAAGGGATACTTAAAGATCACCTAGTTCCCACCCCCCTGCCATGGGCAGGGACACCTTCCACCAGACCAGGTTGCTCCCAGCCCCATCCAACCTGGCC
>JAVJGG010000005.1:10179851-10196542 GCA_035590195.1 Aviceda cuculoides | reverse complement strand
GGCCTTGAACACTGCCAGGGATGGGGCAGCCACAGCCTCTCTGGGCAACCTGTGCCAGTGCCTCACCACCCTCACAGCAAAGAATTTCTTCCTTACATCTAAATCTCCCCTCTTTCAGTTTAAAGCCATTACCCCTTGTCCTATCACTACACGCCCTTGTAAAAAGTCCCTCTCTGGCTTTCTTGTAAGACTCTTTAGGTACGGGAAGGCTGCTGTAAGGTCTCCCCGAAGCCTTCTCTTCTCCAGGTTGAACAACCCCAACTCTCTCAGCCTGTCTTCACAGAAGAGGTGCTCCAGCCCTCTGATCATCTTCATGGCCCTCCTCTGGACTCAATCCAGCAAGTCCATGTCCTTTTTACGTTTCACAGGATAAAACTTATCAAAAGTTGTTATTGATCATCTCTGTCCTTTACTGATTACTGAAGAATCTTTAAGCATAGCCCCTGCAAGAATTTTCTCTTGCAATATTTCACCTTGCATGGTCTTACTGTTTGTTCAAGCATAATTATAGCAGTGTTTGTGAACAAAGCATACAAGGCACTACATTTTTGCCTCTTCAAAATACTGGCATTATTTCAATAGTCTGATTTTTACTACCACTGATCTGAGGAAATGATTTCCAAATTCAGCCTTTAGTAGTGCTATGACATTTCACCTGTATGCAAGTGAATTCCAAGACAAAGTGTCTTCCTTTTTCACAAGAGAAATTTATACTAATATTATTGTAGAATATAATTTTAAACTATCATACATTCTAGCTCAGAAGATTATTTAAAAGGAAACTACTGAGTCATATTATGCATTTGGACAGCCCTTACCTTTTTCATTTTGGCTTAAAAGTTACTGACTTTTTATTTAAGGCAACTTTCAATTACTTATTAATAATGTTAGAACTTAAGTCATGAATTGCCCATTTCTCTATATATGCTAATGTCAGCATAGACCAAATTCTGGCTTCATTAACTTCCCCCCAAATCTCATACCACTATAGGGTCTTAAACTCACTGTTACAAATTGGGAGTAGAAAATGCAGACATCAAATTCAGCGCCATGCGGTGAAGAACATAATTCAGTCTTCCAGGAGATAAGACTTCAGTTTGGCATTGACCTTATCCACTAAACCCAAAATTTTTAAAAAATCCTGCAGTGGCTTTATCTGACCAAATGTGCAGCATCAGAGCTGGCTACGTTCCACCCCCCTATAATCACTGGCGAGGTGTGATTAATTTGACTGATTTTAGAAGTTTACTTCAGGATGAGATAAATAGCACCCTTCCGAAAGAAGCCTGCTTTGTTCCACTGAGCATGTAGGTAGCCTCAGGTGACTACCTCCAGTACAGATATTGGAGACTCCTAGTATTAAGTGACATGAGTCTCTCTTGCTCATACCCACCTTCTGGGGTGATACAAAGAGTATCACAAAAGACATTTAATAATAACCATTACAAAGAGCTCAATCATCATCAAACCAAAGCACTACATAAACTTAGTTTTTGCTTTTGCTTGCTACCCTTTTACCCCTGGGAAGTTGCCCATTTCTTCTGACTCTATTTCACATTCTGTAAAAGGGCAATGGCACCATATTCACTACAGCAGTACAAATCATGAGATATTTGGATAATTACCTTAGTTTTTAAATGTTGTGATCCCAAAATTTTAATCAGAAACCATTTTCCAGGACTTGATAAAGATCCTGAAGAATTTTTGGCTGTTTGCAAAATAGTTGGGAAATGAGAGGAAATGAGAGGTCTGCCACCTGAGAGCAAGCCAGAGGCCTTACTGGCAGCAGAACCCATCACCTGCCCTTCACACCTCCCTGGGGTGTTCTGAGAGACAACAGGCACTTGCTGAACACACAGATTTTTGATATAAGGAAAACCTTTTCATGCCCTGGAAGATGTTGCCCAGAAAAGCTGTGGAATCTCCATCTTTGGAGTCATTAGAAACTTCAGTGGACAAAGTCCTGACCTAATTGTGGGGTGGAGAAAAGGGCTGGAGTAGAGGACCTCCAGAGCTCCCTTTTAACCTCCATAATTCTGTTGCTGTACTGAGCAGTCATGCTGTGAAATGGTGACTTGACATTATGAAAAGAAAGCTCAGAAACATACCATAACTACTTTACACTTCCTTAATGAAATAATTTGACAGATTTGTAGAAGTTCTGATTAACATTGGCATGTGAAAGTAGATCAAATGTATCAAACCTGATAAAGATTTTATTACAGTTTTTCTGTAAAACAGTAGTATTTAACATGAGACAGTTCACAGTGGAAAGGAGAAGCACAGTCAAACAGTGATAATATGTGTTATTGAAGGTGAAGAGTTTAACCTTGGCAGCTTTCCTGACATTAGTAAAACCACAGAAACAAGCTTTGACTTAAGAGTCTAGTTGGCACAAAATTTTCACAGGCCACAGCAACATTTAATAATATTTTGTGAAATTTAAATCTCTTGCCATTCCAAAGAGTATTTATTTTGAGCAGAAATGAAAGGATGGCTTTTTTATTATCCATAATTATTAACTATTCTTTAGATTCCTATATAAATCATTGTCAATGGTAAAAAAAGGTTTTACTTCTGGAAGAAAGCACAGAGGCTTTAGAATAACGATTTGTATTTGATGGATAGACTCTTAGTGAAGTCAATGACATTTGCATACATAAGACTCTGACAACATTAAACAAAAAAATAAGGCTTGTGTTCCTTCTGTTTTTCTGTTTTCTAAATCGTTTTGTAAACCTTTGACTTTGACTGGAAAAATAAATATACTGCTTAGTCAAACATTGCACTGGTTTACATATTTTGCTTAGCACTGTTAAAAACAATCAGATTTTTAAAGTGCATGATTAAAAGATGCATATATCTTTGCAAAACAGGGTCCTATACAAGTTTATACTAAAAGAATGGATCGTCTTCATCCCAGTGAAATTCAATCTTACTGATTTTGTAGAAGAATTTTTCTGTATGGCAATATTAGATAGACCAAGATGGATCGATCCCTTTAATGACAATCAAAAATACTGTGCTGGTATGCAGCTGTAAAAAGAACACACAATAGCTTCTGCTATATAAAAAAAAAATCATCATGCTTCGTTTGCATCTTTCATATTACTACTTTACAGGTTATGAGTTATAAATGATTTCTGTTTCTTCATCTGCCCTTACTCTCACTGACATTTTTCTGTAGCTCTGTAGTTGTATTGTCATGTTTATTTACAGTAAAAGGTTTTCTGTTATTTTAATCTTTCTTGCTTCTGGATGAAAGAACTTTTCAAACTGTGAGGGACACACTGAAAAATCAACTATTCAGAGAGAGAAAGTGATGTCAAATGTTCGCAAAAGTGCATAAGTGTTCACAAAATTTGGGCTCAAAAGTACTCCTAGCATTAGAGTAGAAAGTGCTCATTACCTGGGAAATTAGAGTATGAGTGGTTGCATCACCAGGAAAGAATAACAGATGACCACTTGGTGATCTGGGAAATGAAAGATATCCTAAGAATAAAAATAATGTTCCAGGAATATTATATATATATGTTTATATTAAAAAAAAGGGGGGAGAGAAGAGACACTGAAAGATATGCATCAAAATAACAGGCATCCCTGTTTTGGAAAGACCAGGAATACAGTTTCATATGGGTTTCATGTTTTTTTTCTTTTTTTTTTTTTTTTTTATTCTAAAATAATGATCTAAATCAGAGAACTGAAGCTCAGGGAACAGTTAAAATTTTCTTACCTATTCTGGAAACATAAAACTCTTACTGCGGCACAATAAAAAGTAACAGATTCTTTGTTTATATAAACTGGCTTACTAAACAAGTAGGGCTCACAATCTTCACACAGCAACACATTGTAATGTGTTAGATGTGAACTATTTGTTATTTTTAATCCTGGTTTTATTTCCATCAATCCAAATGGGGTTTTTCAGATTGTGATTTTTTTCAATCTTAAAGTGAAAAAAAAAAAAACCCTTCACAACTTACTGTGAAAACTTACAGAGGTGATTTCAAAGTAGAATTCAAGTCATTAATTTCATTTTGAACTCTCTACATTAAGCTTGAACAAGTAATGATTGCAACATCTACCTGCAAATATTTATTACAATGATTTACTATGAGTTGAAAAACGTCATTAGTATTTTTGTAAGCTCTTGCTAGACATCTTTAAAAAGATCCATCATAGGCAATCTGTAGAACAGAGCATGAGAGTACGGACAATTACCAAGAAGAAAACCACTGGAGTATCTGAATGCTGTTTGAGACATTAATGTAGCAAGAGACAGTAAACTTACTGTTCTGCCTCGTTTCACCACTGAAAGCACACCTATGTACATGTTAGCTGCGTGGGTAATCCTATCAGCTTTGGTGGTACAGAGCTATTTGAGTGAAGACAGTATATAGATGTTCACAAAAATGCATCTCATTTTCTTAACTTTTATGCAAATTTCTCATCTTCATTTGCAATGTTAAAAGAAACACTGCTCTATGAAGTATGAGCTACTAACTTCAGTAGGCTTTGAAATGTCTCTAAATTAACAAAAATATTCTCACTGCCTTCAATGGACAGCCAATTAAAAATGTAGTGTGCTGATCCAGTGAGATACTGAGACTTCCTTTGATTCTTCTTTGAAGAGGAAGGAAATTATAATATTTGTTTCGGAAGTTGTCATTACACGTGCAACAAAATCTCTATGCATCCCTATATCTGATATAAGAGAAGCAACAAACTCAATAAATTACCTTTGACAGCTTTGGGATTTTATGCATTTGCCCATAATTTTTCTTCACCCAAGGGATCAGCACTTGCTGATCTAAAATGTCTTGAAAACTAAAATGGGAATTTACTCACAAAATGGCAATTCAGGCTCTCACACTGTTATTCTGAATGGTTCATCACTTTGATTGCTTAGGGGGAATACAGTATCTACAAAAGTTTGGTGACAGTTTGTTGTTTTATTTGAAAAAAAAATCCAAACAATTAAAATTTAGGCCTTGAAGGAATTCCTTTGCGGATACACATGTGCATACCTTACTAATAAAAACAGCCAGAGATCATGGCCTGATGCTGTGCAATGCCAGGAACCTACATCTGCTATGCCTAAGATGATTAAAGTGCAGAGTGCCTCACCACATGGAATAGAAAGAGGAAGGGGAAAGAAACTCTTTGGCTAGATACTTTCTCTCTTTCTTTTTTTACATGTCTTTGATCTTCCCACTATTTGCCCTTCCATCGGTCTTCCTCTGCAGTTTCTACATTCCCTACCTGCTATATTTTTCTCATTTACTGTGATCATACTCATATATGATACCTCCCTTAGCCTCTTTTTTGGTCTTTGTTACATTCTTTTTTCCTTCTTCTGAACCTTTAGCCGCCTTCTCACTTAAAACAAAATTAGTGTACAATTTTTTTTTTTTTTTTTTGCCTTGGCTTAAGAGTTTTTAATTTCATTTCCCTGGACCCTTTTGTCTTCTCTACATCTCCCTAAACACCATCTGCTCAACTAACGTGATTGAACATATGATCGTGGAGCCTGGATCTCCTCTTGTACCTTTACCACTCTTTTACATCTCCCAGATTCAATGGAAATATTTTCATTTGCAATGGCATTATTGAGAGCAGAACCCTAACAGATGAAACACTGATTTATTAATTCATCCTGTTTGAAGCTGTTCTACTTATGTATTCATGGGACTAGAGAATGACTCTCTAGCTTAGAGAAGGCAGGAGTTAGCAGTTCCAATGAATATTCAAGTACTTTGTATACAAGCAGAACACTCCAAAAGGAGAGACAGAGTTGATGTCCAACCAGTTAAATAATATGGTGAGAAGGAGCGAGCACGAGCTCTGAACTACAATGGTTAATAATCTGTATTCTCTTGCTGCTTCTTTGGCAACAGCCAGGTGTGCATCAGGGGACTGACCACAGCATGTACTGTTCAAGATAGGCAACTGAATAAGGCTTCACTGCCTCTGGCTATCTCCAACCTACACCATCCTTCAACACTGTCCCAGTAAGCTTTGCAGTCTTGAACACCTCTACATGTTCTCATGCTACAACATACCATAAGGTACGGAGCACATACTTTAACTTTGCTGCCAGAAAACCACCAACACAGTCCTCACATTATGTAAGGTACTTTGAAATGAACTCCTGGAAGATGGGAGATCTTGGTTTGAATCCAAACTTTGAATGAGGCAAAATGATAGAAAGATGTCTTGAATCAAAGTCTTCAGGGGTACAGCATAAGACAGCACAGACTTCTTTTGGAAAGTTTCATTAGTCTTCCACCAAAGGGTGTCAAGACAGTAGTAAAAGACACTAATTAGTAATACATCATTATTCTACTTTCTGAAAGTAGAAAACATCTGGAATAGCTTGCCAAAATGATCATTTGGCATATTTGGTTGAGTTTTTTTAAAACAGTCTCCAATTACTCCTTCTAGAAATAATTTGGGGGTTTGTTTTATTTTTTTTTATTTAAAGTCAACTAGTATTGGATAAAAAAAAAGAAACTGTTTCAACTGCACCAAGTACCCAGAAATCATCGACTTTTGTAAAACTTATTCAATATTTTTTATTTTAAAATAATTTTAATTTTACTTTATAAAGAAGTCTACATGCAGTGTATAAATGTGTTATTTTTACCCCCCAAAAGCTAAAGTTTTTGTTTCAGCAAACCACATAAATTCAAGATGACAAAACTGAGAACTGCATGTATATTCAATAATTTACTTCCATTATGTCATAAAATAGGAAGCTAGAGAGTAGAAGAGTATTTTCCTTAAGGCAATCACTTAGTGTTTTGACATTTCTAAAATGGGACACTTAACAGCAAGTAATACCACAGAAAATATCCTCACAGAATAATAATCAAATCAGAGGGAAAATGAGGTGAAGTGTGAAGGTCTCAATGCCGTGATTTGTTTAATTACATTTTTTGTGAAGCCTTTTTTTCCGCTCTGCCAGGCTGTATAATTTCTTCACTAAATTTTACATATCAAACTAAGTTTACATGTTAGATTAGCCACAATAGCTTTCCTCTAAGAAGGTGTAACTTGGCCCTGTTTCTGTCAACCCTGAAATATAAAATGAGCAAGGAAGAATAGAAGGAAACCCAGGAGGGGAAAGAAACATGAATGAAAGATGGGAGGAGAAGGAAAGAACTGAGGAGAAAAGCTCAGATAGATGGAGGTAAAGAGACCATTTGAAGGGCATGCCAGAAAATTTGCAACTTGCATAGTGGTCCTGACTAATGAGCATTTATTGCTGTGTTTCACCTTTGATCTTGGAAGCTTACAAATGTAGGGAAATAGTATGAATTTGCCACCAGCAGATATTAATTACAGTTCATTCCACCCCAACAGACACTTGCCAGACCTTCCTCTCTGAGTGATCTGATGGGTAGACACTCATGATGAGTGCTTCAGATGCAAACAGCTGTTTGTGCAGTAACATGTGCAACAAAATACTGATTCCTAATACTTCTTCACCTTCAGAGGAAAGGACTTAAAGGACAAAGGAAAAAGGGTATGGTAAGCTGCAAAGTGACTAGGTAGGGCGAGAAGTTACATTTCATATATTGCATGTAGTGTTGAAAGTAAGACTTACAACACTGTGGTTAGAAAACCATATTAAAAAGCTATCAAAGACAAAGAACGTTAAAGGAGCAAGAACAAAACAAATACTGAAGCTGAGATTAAATGTGCTTCCACTTGTGTTGCATGAAGGTTGAATTTCACTGATGAAAGCTTCTATCAGATATGTATCTTGGACCATGAGGCAGCATCTGCAAATTTGCAGGGTATTTTGTAAGTATTTATCATTCTTTTGTCCAGGCAATTATGAACAATGTGCTGTTTAATTTCTAACGATATCCCTTATGAGATCCTCAAACAATTACATTCAAATGGAAAGGTTCCAAGAACCTAGTTTGCCAAGATTTTAACTCCTCTGAACAACCAACTGTATGCTAGACAATTTTAATCTTAAATACCACAGGACAGACCCTAGAAAGAGATAAGGAGGGGCATATCCACCTTCAGCTGCAGAACCTTATTCAGTAAGGACTACATAATTCTCAGTCATGATTATTTCCACTTTCACAGGTATAGCCACAGTTCTAAGAAAATTTTCTTCATGGCTTAATTTTCAGGTTTACAGTTCTGTTTTACCAGATCTGAACTTCTTTTACATTTGTTTCTTCTCTTATTTCTTTATTTCAGTTTGAACTCCTAAATTGAGTATTTGGTCCTTTGAATCACTTATCAATATAAATCCAAGCATCATCAGAAAATCACTAAGTATGTGCAACATTTTTTTTATTCCTGCCACCTCATAAATACATGTCTGGTTGGGTACGGATGCCAACCCCAATACCTTCTTGTCTCTACACACTGCATCTTGTATGTACAGACAGGTCTATCATACATGTTTCCTCATTAAAGTCAGAGTTCTCTGTGGAAAATATCCAAGTCTGACTGTAGAGTGGGTTTTTGAAAGCCAGACTCCTCCTGCCATGGACTATTTCATATCACATGCTCCTTTTAAAGATTGCCAACCTCATAATTTGCTTTCAGGCATGTTTGCCTCCAAAATAAATTTATTTTATGTTGTTTCTGGAAAACAGACATTTTATGGGTAGGTATCTGTTGTAACCAGATTTTCATAATGGCCAAGTGCCCAAAGCAGAATGGCAATGCCATGGATTTTGCTTCCTGGGAGATATAACTCTCATTAACTTCTGCATGATCTTGGGCACATTTCCTGTAATCCAAGGCATTGGCTGAGTTCATAACTAGCAAGTGCTCTGGTAAAACATCTTTGTGCTTTTCTGAGCACAAAAAAAACCCCCCAAAAACCCCAAACAAAAAAACCCCACAGATATTCTAATAAGGTGAAGGAGATGCTTTACACATACATTGTGTAAAGCAAGATTAGTTATGCTTGTTTGTTCAAACCAGCCATGATGATTAAGGGGAAGAATCAGCTAGGTACAGAACAAGTGTCTCAATTTACCTTAGCTCCCTGATTAGACAAAAGGAATGAAGAGGAAAAAAAAAGCAATTGAGCAAGATACATGCTGACAGGACACCAATTAACAGAAATAAGTTAATAGTGTCTAAACACAAATACAATGCTGTGTATGGAGAAATTTGAGGGGGCTGGGGGGACAAGGAGGAATGCAAAGAGCATAGAGAACCCACAAGATTTGTATGTAAACATGTGAAGAAAACATTGATAAAATCTTAGCTATCTAGTTATTGCCACTAACAAGTTATATTTAAATATATTATGTGCTAGAATAAAAGCTATTATAAATATGGCAAAGTTTATACAGATACACAAAGTTTATACAGATATATCTAATAAGGCAAAATAATTGTGGGGAACATAATTGAAACAAGAGATGATGTTAGCAACATGATGCCAGTTGCTTAGAGATCTGCATTTAGTTTCACTCTCTAAAGACAAACAAGGTTTTCAAATATACATCAATTAGACTTTGATTGTGATGATAAATATTCAAAGACTTACTGCAAATGCCTTAATGTAAATAGTACTGAAAAACTGTATAATTACATAATTCTTGTAATGTGAGGCTAAGACAAATTATCACAGGCACTTAGTGAGGATCAGTAGAACTAGTACATAATTTTGGACATGAAAATAACCTGTACTACTACTTTTTCTTTTATATTTCCTTGTTTGTAACTAATTGTACTTTCTACAGCATAACTCCTGCTGGCATAACTGTATCTCTCTCACACATTTTCTATTATAAATACCACTTTTTTTAAGGGGTTCACCTATTCATTTATGGGTGAAATATTTTCTTGAGACATTTCTCACTTAAGAAAACTGCTTTAGTAAGCAAAGCTCCTCCTAAGCCTAAAGTAGCTCAAGGTGGAGCCTAAACTACTGCAGTTCCCTCTCAGGTGCTCAGATATTCTTTTTCTTATTTATTTTTCAGCTTTGCTCTATCTTCTCCAAACCCAAAACCTTTAACATCTCTGTCTACATGTAATCTATGAGAAAGTAATAAATTATAAGTTTCCTTCTTCTTTTTTTCTTCTTCATTTGTCACAGTAGCTAAAACAGTCATCGGCTACTAGCAACTACCAGGGTCTTTTATTGGGAAAGTAAAACAAAATGATCATCTTCCTGAACTCAAGAGGTGCCAACCTTAACCATTCATTACAAAACAAAGTTGTTTATATTAATATCTTGGTTTTATTACAGCTTGGCCTTTTTATCAAAATATACCTTCAGCATCTATTAAACAAAAGGAGAATTATGTAGGAAAAGCCTTTACATAAATATTTACATTGTAGTGCACAAATAACACATGGAAATTCAACTTCTAAACTAACGCCTTTGCTTTTCAGAATAGAGTTTTAAGAATCCGCTTGATTTGAAGATTAAAGAAGGTCAAAAGGAATTATTTACAGATAATCTGTAGATTATCTACAGATGGATACAGATGCATTCATCTGAAATTCTACAAGGAAGCAATTTGCAGAGAAGTAGTTGGATATTTGTCTTTCCCTCCAGAATTGAATACTTTTAGTTTATTTTGGTTTTTTTTCCCCATGAAAGAGTAAAATGGGGGTGGGCATGGGTGCGTATTGATGGGGTTTTTTTTGTTTCTGTTTAACAACAGCACTGGGGGAAGGGAAGACCAGTAAATATTCACTGTGATCAACATGGTATGTGATTCCTCCAGTTGATTATAGTTTCTCACTGAAACTATAAACTAAGTAAAGCATCAGTTGAAAATATTATTTAAAAAAAACCCAAAACCACAGAATGGTATTATTTTTAGCTCATACCTTTCCATAAATAAATATGAATAAAAATTACTGAAAAAACTATCCCATCTGCATCTGCGTTTTGAGTAACATGACAAAAGAAGGATGCTTTTGAGAATTCTGTCAGAATAATGTTCCATGTGAATTTGAGAAGTACAAATATGTTGGCTAAATCCCTGTCTAAACTATAAACAAACAACTTGAGTTTATATATATAAAACATCTTCCTGTAATTTTAATTTTTATATTTAAGAGAAAAAAAAAGAAATTAATCATATTAAGACCTACAATACAAGTAATGAATAGATCCATTAATTGAATTATTTAAAATTCAATTGGACATATGTGCATATTGGTTATATAAACCAGATGGTACTTCTGCTATATACTACTAGCACAAAGTATATTTTCCAGCCTCCTTGAAAGGTGATACTGAATAAAATTAGTGTTATGCAAAAATAAAAGGCCAGTGTCTGCCAAAACATATACTTTAAAAAAGCTGAACTAGCACTCTGCTTTATTTTTTTTTCTGAGAATGCTTATTCTAAGCATATTCATTATAATCTCAAATTTTGTGCTCTGTGGCTTTTAAGTGGTTAAAAATAAACTACATTTCTGAAAATTCAAATTCAGAATTGTTAGAAGGTCACAGAAACACCAATATGTGGGTTTTTTTCCCCCCCAATTAATGTATTGAAGGGCAATTTCTGTTCTTGATAAGGATAGGCATTAGCAGTCTTGAATAAGCCATTGCTAATATTGTCCTGAACAATAAAATTTTATCAAAGACAGTAAAATTGAGGAGGTTAGGAAATGTATCTTTTACATAAATGTTTGCAGATAATCATTCTTGGTAACTAAAAGGACTGAAATCTGTTCGACTACTGTTAGTCTAAAAACTCCTCTACTTTAGTGATGTCTCCACAATAAACTCCAGGACCAAAGAACTAACCTATAATTACTACTACGTTATCCGCTGGCATTTTCAGGCAGGAGTTATGAGTCAAGAATGCAGTTAGTACCCTGGACTCGAGTTCTGATCTGCGACATCAGGCTACCCAGTAACACCCACTTTTAAATAAATTGCATGCTGATTTTTTTAGTTGTGTACTTTGATTTCGTAAGGCAGCTTAGGCTGCACTAATGAATCCATGAGGCGCTACCTCGCTCTGATCCTGCTTACGAGTTTTCCCACCTGCTTCCTCACCCAAACACAAGACTGAGGCAACTAATGTGACTGGGTTGGAAAAACCCAGTGGTAAAATAAACATATTTAGTATTTTTACTACAGGTCAAAGCAAGGATTGATTTTTAAGACATTCAAACACAAACAGCATATATGTGTGTGTGTGTGTGTGTATGCAGACTATAATATACTATTCATATACATAAACACACAAAATCTCTTTAATAAAATCCTGGACCAGAGATACTCTCACATATCAACAATAATGATATAGTTAACGCACAAACCAACAAGAGCAGTATTAGTTTGTACACGTAATTTAACAAAGCATTTGCACACTCCATTTTTAAGCTAGGGTTTTTTTCAGCTACAGTCTTCAGTCTTCCCTCTGAATCTTTTGGATTTGGTTTGCATGTATTTGCAATAAACCTTCTCTTGAGTTAAAATCCATTTCTAACTAGTCTTCTGTCTGGAAATACATGTGGATGGGTAGTATACACAGAGCAAACAGAAGAGAAACTGAAACAGTAACAAAAGGGTAAGAAAAACACAGTCCCAGTCCTGGAGAGCTTGCAGTAATGCAGACATTATACTTCATTAAGAACCTGGAGAAATATATTGCCCATCTTTATGCCTTGTCTCTATAGGATTTTTATTAGTTTTCAAGCTTATGTTTTATAAACAAACCAAAGAAGTTGCAAAGGAACAAGAGGATCATTTCCTTTTGTGCACTGCATTATTCCCTACACCTTTTTTTACCAGTTTCTTTTCAGAAACTAAAAGAGGAGCCCACAAGTGAGTAAGACTTACAGAGCAAGCAAAGGTTGATTTGAACTTCCCTCTAGCTGTAGGTGCTAAAAAAAGTCAATTTCTTATGTTTTTTACTCTAACAACATATTTAATACAGTGAACTCAATGAGAATTCTGCCAAGAATTCATTTTCTCTTATCAACACTGCAGAATTAGAAAGTTTGGGATTTTTTTTTTTTTAAACTGCAAAAAATATAAGTTAATTCGAGATGGACAAATCTTGAGAAGTATTTCACCTGCTGGTGAAGCACTGCAGTCACCATTCTTCCCTCATCTCTGACTAGCAGAATTATAATTATTATTGGAAGGGAACTAGTGTGAGAAAACAGAGATTTTTAATTCATCGCTGTAACATTTATGTTTAACAAATACAGAAATGTACTGTCCTTTACTCAAGACAAATGCCAGTTATCTACATTAATCTGCAATTCCAGAAAAAGACATATCTATAAGTGGCAGTAATTCAAAGTGTCTTTTGAGCAATATTATTTTTAAAAATTGGTGATCAAAGGAAAGAATTCAAAAGTGTCTGCAATGAAAATTGCTTAATATATGCTAAATATCTCATTATCTTATGAACCTTGTCACCATTTCCTTATCCCTCAGTAGATTTAATTGACTTAATTGATGAGCAGTGCATAAACTTAAGTTTTAAAATGACTCCTAAGACTCTTCCAATGTATACACAGGCATAAAATGAAATTGTATTTTAATTTTGATATGAGGAGTACATAATTTTCTACAAAAGAAGCAGGTGTGCTCATCCTATCTTGCTATTCAGCACGCAACAGTGACCACTTCCAAGGTGTGAAGTGAATTAGTATTGATCAAAAAAACACCAGAAAAAAAATCTCATTGGGGAATTTGTCTTCAAGCAAATTTGAAAGGAAATGACAAGACTTCTAAATTTGTTGTGAAATATAAATATTTTTTATTATCCATCTTCATCGTACCTTTTTACTGCTAACACTCCAAATGAAACATTATTACCTTACCTGACCACACTCTCTCACACCAAAGACTATCTGCAAGAAAACCTAATGATTTCTCTTGACCTTCTTGCCTGTCTGAAATTTCAATCAAACTGACATTTTAAGTTTGACAGAACTGGGTTTTCCTACAGAAAACATATCTTTTCCCCAAAACAGTTCTAAAGGAAATGTAGAGGAAAATACTGAACAGTTATGGGAGAGCATCTCCACAGGAGGATATTCTCCCAACATTACAATGAGAACAATGTGAATTTATCACTACTGTTTATTTTAGTAGACTGTAGCTGTTTTAATGGTATCCTTTTTAACATATCAAATCTAATCTCAGAACCTGTAGAAGAAAAGCTCCATGGATTAATCTTTTCTAGAAGGTGTATTTCTTCTAATTTATTCTAGGTTTTCACTTTACTATTTTATCAAATTTTCCTTAGTCTTGAACTGTATGACGAGTACAAATAGAAAGTTTTGTCTATCACCTAGCTAAACAGTGCCATTCTTTCCAGTTTTAGGCTTTGGTGACTGGAGTGATCTATATCACATTTATGTATATATTGCCCACTAACAGACCTCCATCTGATCAGCTGGAGAGGGGAACAGGATGAGGCCACTGGTGCCATTTGTGTTTGCGTGAGTGCTGCCCTTTCTGTCAGTGGTGATCTGTGTGTCCAGCTGTTTCTGGTTTTCTGTGTGTTGCATATAGGTGTTTGTGTATGTACCTACTAGGAACAGATGCTGAGCCTCACTGCTGACTGGACCGGGGGACAGGGAGCTGTGTCAGTCTCATTTCTCTTGGATTCTGGCAGCCCCTAACAATCTCCAAAGGTTTCCTGTTATTTCACATTTTGGAGACACAGTAACCAGAAGGCAGTATAGGTTTTCAGGCCAAAATACTTAACTGATTTATATAATAAAATTACAACAGACCTTATATTTTCTTTTATCATTTTCCTTAGTAACTCAAGGATACATTTGTATACCAGGCCAAAATTTTCATTCAGCTCTCCGTTATGACATCTACAGATTTTCCCCTCTGGCTGCAGAGATAATGAATATGTACACACAGACATAGATGTAGGAGCAAAGAGCAATCAAAAGGGAAGCAAAAACACTACCATGAAATTCAAATCTGAAAAGTGCCAATACATGCTATAACACAAGTTTTAACTAGTGTATGACTATTAATATCAACATGTAAATCCTGTAATCTACTTGATCCTATACCTACCATTGATTATTTTGGAAATATCTTCCACGTTCCTTTCCATTAATGTATTCTGAAAACTGAGAAAGTTATAATATCCAGATGCAGAAGCAGTTATTAGATAACAATGTACAGAAGCATAAATTAGAAGACCAAACATTTTAAAATAGAAAAAAATACTAGCAGGTTTTCTTCTTTAATCCTACTTTTATTTTTAGTGTTGACACACTGGTGGATGAACAGTTGAATATACAAAAAAATCCCTTTGTATGGGGACTTCTGTATCTCACTATTTGAAATCTAGTGGGAAATAACATTTTATAGTTTGAGAAGAACAATCTCGAAATTCATAATGAAAGTAAAAAAAACTGTATTTGATTTACTCACTAATGATCTACCAATTTAATATTGATAAACTCCTTTCTGAATGCAAATCATCTTCCGCAATTTATACGTAGAAACATCACTTGCATAAGCAATTCCATCCCACATTTTACATAAAGTCAACACTATCACACAGCAAATTATATAAAATGTGAATGCGTTGGTGCATTCAAAATCAGAAAACTAAAAACCAAATCCTCTACATTTTAAGTTGTATTCAGAAGAAAAATCTGTGGTGCGTGAAACTGAAGTACGGCTTTATCTCACACGTCACGGCCCGCTTAAATGATTCACTGTTGTTGGAAGCATGTAAAAGCCATTGTGTGGTTTTCATGTACATGACATGCCACTACACCACAGCTCAGGGCATGAAATATTTTTATCTTTAACAAGAATGGGCAACAACTTTTTCTTGATGAGAATGTACAAGTGATAAGTACAGCTTATAGCGTAGTTACTGAGAAAGCACACATTGGAATCAATGTTACAAGCCAAATTTTAAATTTCAGTCAAGGAGTGGTGACCTTCACAATGAAATCTACAGTTCCGTAATTAGCAGTGTGCAGCTATTAATCTCTCCTAGATGGCAACTGAGACTTTTCGTCAGCAGATTCTCATCCTGGTTTTGCACTAGAATTGCTGCCTGAATATTTGTCAATTAAATTAATGATATAAAGTAATTTCTCTTTCCTGTAGTTTAGCCAACTGAAAGTTTACAAATACTGACTATCTTACCATTGTGGGTATTTCCAGACAAATTCCTGCACAGGGAATAACAAAATAAAACCATAAGCAATTAATCTTTTTTCCACACAAGAGTACTCTTTTTATTATTTTGGGAGATAAGGTAATCACAAGAGCAGTTAGGCTGTATTTGCCTTCAATTATGTATTTGTAACGTGAATATGTAAATATCTAGACTGGCATCCTGATACAAATTAATTATACGTTCTTTGTGTTGTTCCTTAATTTTATATCTAAGGTAATGAGAAACAAGATTTGCTTTCTATATTATCGAGAGTCTAGGAAAGTGCAGTTTTATCAAATTTTTGTTGCATAAAATAAGAAATATGGACAGCCAGGTGAGGTGGTTCACAGAGAGTCATGAAGGAGTATTTGAAAAACTTATTTACCAATAGAAATAATACTCAGGATGATACAACTTAGACTGATAGAAGCACTTCTTTTCCTTCCCAATTTTATTTTAAAAAGCATGTGCCAATGCCACTCATTGAGGAATATACAGTAGAGTAAGTTCACTCACTTCATACTGTTGTCATGAGAGTCACAAGGAAATAAACAAAACTTCTGT
>JAVJGG010000005.1:10077884-10179751 GCA_035590195.1 Aviceda cuculoides | reverse complement strand
ATACCGACAGGCTAGCAGTGGATTCGTCAGATGCCTTTTTTTTTTTTTTTTTTTTTTTCCTCTGGAGTGTCAAAATCTTTCAGATCGGAGTATACCGAGAGGACAAATTTGAAGCCCCGTTCTGCTCTCCACCTTCACGCCCTGCTGGTGGCACTGTCACTGCTCCGGGTGATCACCAGCACCGCTGCAGCTTCTGAGACGGGGCCAGACCAAGACACAGATCTGCTCCAGAGTCACAGTCAAGATGAGAATTTATTTTCAGCTTGGAAAAGTTTCTGAGCCTGGAAAAAAACTGATCAATCCAGCGGTCAGGTCATTTTCTAGTGTACATCAGCTTCGGACGTGCCTCTCCGGGGCAGGAGGAGAGCCTGAGGAACCATCGGAATGTCACTCCCTCTGCTGTGGAGGACCCCAACACTTTTGAAATGGGAATTCACAGTTGGAAGAAATGGCTCTGCTTTTAATTGTATCTTATAATGTGAGGTTGCTGTGAGAATGAGGAACTCTGAAAGGATACTTTCTTTTTCCTTCCTTAAGTCAGAGTTTCTACCTTTGTGTCATTTCTGACCTTGGAAACAGACTGAGAAATCCACAATGGCCACTGCCGTAGGAAGCAACTGAATGACAGCTCATGGATCGGGTAAAATAAGACCTGTGCTAGCAGACGAGCCCGGAGCGTGAGCGTGCTGTCACCCAGAGAGCCCAGGACTGGAGCCGCCGGGCTTCCCATCCCTTGGCACTGCTCCGGGCAGGCAGCCGGTCTGCACCCGCATGCATCTTGCACCGCTTTGGAGTAAAGCCTGAGAGATGTCCCCTCCCTACGTACAGCCCTCGGTGCTGAGTCAGCAGCGACTTTGCCAGGGCAGCAAGGCTACCATCTCACCTAGCCTTCTGCAGGGATGGATGCAGAGGTTCGGGGTGTTACTGCATGTCCAGCTCGTTCCGGAGCGAGGTTACCGGGCTGCAGACAACTACAAGACACCTGGGAGTACAAGGACGTGGCTGGAGACGGCTGAAGCGCTCTGCCCGGTGCCGCTGCAGGCGAGACGCAGAGGGAGCAGCAGCAGCGAGAACCTGGACGGCGTTTCGGAAGGCAGAAGCAAGGGTCTCTCCAGGGACATGGCAGCTACACCAGGAAATGCCAGGGTGGGGGTTCTACCCTTTGCAGAACCCAAACGAAGCAGTCTTTGTCGTCTTGAAGTGGTTTCTACTGTTGGCCACAGTAGCCTGTTGCCCAAAATTACTGTTATTTGGTTGATCCCAGATGTGGCATTTACCAAGTATGATTCTCAGTTAGAGTGATCTTTAAAAGCAGCTGTTGAATTTGACCTTCCTTTTTTTTGCTGCTTCTTTCATTAGCAGCATCTGAAGTTATCACTTCTAGCACCGTGTTCCACATTGAGTGACAGGTCAGCCAGCAAATGGCCAAAATGCTGCTGTAGCCCTGTCCCCACCGGTGCTGCATGGAGCCTTGCAGGTTGTGAAGGTCTGTGTAACCCCCAAAGGCTAGCACCTTTTTCACACAAAAAAAAACCCAAACCCACTTACAAATTGACCTAATGTGCATTTACCTGAAATCTGATTTTTATGACGTGCATCTATGCTTACTACTTAAATATAAAGAGTACAACTTTAAATATTGGGTTAGAAAAATCCAGCTTATGGTTACAGAATAAGCTAATCATTAACCCAAGGCTCTAGAGATATTGCCCTATGCCCTATTCTTCCCATAGCTTGTAAGATTGCATCAGCTGAACTTTACTGAGCAGGCACTGTTCTGCTTTTATTTCAATGGGATGGCAGGCTGGGGAAAGGCTGCGGGATGGCTGTTTCTATGAACAGTTGTGTCAGAAAAAGAGATTGTGGGATTTTTGGGGTTGTGTCGAAGTGAATGGCGTGTTTTCTGTCTGTCTGTTGGGGTTTGTGTTTGTCGCTGCATTTTGATTAAGTGGTAGGTATGTCAGCCCATTTGTAGCTCTCGAGCAATGCACAATTACAGAAATATCCCTGAAGTTGTTTGTTTTGATGTGGCCAGACTCAGATCCTAGGTGAGAGGAGACAGGAGTAATACTTCTGTTGTCTTCCCATTTTTTTGATCTGATAGTGTTTCATTTGGGCACGAAAGGATGGGTCTGAGTGTGTGTGGACAAGGGCTGTTGGCAGGGGGAGTTGTCATAACAAAGCAGTGTGGCCTCTTGAGATGCTGTGAACCCAACGTCAACCCCAGAATACTTTATCTGTGTTGGTTAATTCCTCAGACTGGGAAAGTATGCGCTATAAAAATGCTCGTTTTGAGGGTGTTTCATAGCAGATGATGTGTTTGAAAGTAGGTCTCAACTAGACCCATGAGAATTAGCAGCATCTTCTAAAGAAATCAAGGACTATGTTTTACTGGAGAGACAGGGAATTACTGAAGGATGAGGCAGTAGCGATCTGTGAACTAGAATAGCTTGGAATTTGAATTTGCAATCAGCAGTGACTGAGAAATTTCCTACAGACATCAGATTTTGGTTTAACTGTTGCACTGGGAGACAAAGCCGCAGCTGAGCCCTGGCATCTCCGGGGTGAGGGGTGTAACTGCTGACATAACGCTGCAGCGCTTCCCTTCAAACCTGGAACAGCATGCCTAAGCAATGTCTAAATATTTGGTTTAAGCCACCGTATCCCATTTTCTGCCATGAGCTGCAAAGCCTAAAGCACTGTATGTGCTTGCTCACGGCAGCTCTGAGTGGTGCTGGCTGGGGGGCTGCGGGCGCAGGGACGTGCGCGGCTGAGCCAGCCCCTGTGCGGGGGCTTGTAGCAACCCTCCACTTAAACCCATCTCCCACGGCCTCCAGATCGCACGGCGGAGAGTTAGCCCTTCCCACGTGCAGCTGCCATCCTTGCTGTTCGACTTCTCCCCTTCGCGTCGGGGGCCCTTACCACGTGTTTCTGTAGGCTGAATTAGCGTGTTTTTTTTTTTTTTCTCTAGAAGATTGTAAGTGCAGAAGATGGAGTGGAGCATGTGCCGTTTGCATTACTGCTGTTTCTAAGATGGTTCTCTGCTGGGGCTGGAGAAGCGTGCTCCCGCGCCCGCCTGCGGAGCCGCTGCCTCGCGGGCAAGGGGCTGGCTGGGCACGGGGCCCCAAGGATGCTCTTGGGAAAAATATCCTGTCCTAAGGCAGGTGGCCCTAGGGCTGACAACCCCCAAACGAAAGTACATCTACAGTCTCCTCCAGAGCTCTTGTGATCTGCTCCTGCGCTGGAATTAATTTTTTTGTTTTTCCTTTCCCTTTTTCTGTCTTTTTCTCACATTTTTAAGGTGCCTTAGCATATTTGCATAGTAAGCAGTAGTAGATAGCAATAGTCCTATGACAAAACATCAGTTTTAACGTAGTTTTTTTGGTTTTTTGGGGGTTTTTTTAGATTTTTATTTTAAAGACCTCAAAGCCAGGCTGCTAACTCTTGTTATGCTCAGCACCCTTTTGGGGGCAAGCTCTGTGAAGAGCTGCTGAGAACCACTGCTGTACACTACCAATACGTTTCACCAGCAGAGATGGACTCTCTGACCTATTGGAACAGCCAGTTCACTCTTCTGAAACTCAAAAACTGGTGTCCAGCATGTGTAGAGCTTTGACTGTTTGTCATTTAGGGACTTAATCACTATGGCAATGTTTTGTAACTTCTAATTACAAGTAATTGGAGAGTAATTCTGCTACTGCCTGCAGTAACGCAGTCAACAAATTCCCCTGCGTCCTTGTGCAGCCTTCTGTAGCTTGCACAGAAAATGTTTTTCAACAAGCAGATTTTTCATTACCTTAATAAGAATATTTAGTGTGAGATTCTGCAATTCAAGGCTTTACCATAATGACTGTATCTACAGAAGCCAAACCAAAACTCTGTCAGCTGCGCTGCCCTAGCCATTGTCAAAGACCACAAAGCCCACTTCCTAAATATTACGTTTTCTAGTAGTTTAATTAAAGATTTGGGGATTGACAAGCCATGTATATGGTGAGGACAACATTATATCAATCATTTGGTCAATCACTAGAAGAAAAAAATCACTCAAGCAACACGTTCTTTGATTTAGAGCACTGCCTAAATAAAGTTACTTCTTTCATTTAGGATATTTAAGAGTATTATTCATCTTAACATAATCCCAACCAATATTAATGAAAAAAAAGTTATTCAGTGGTTACAGAAATGTCTGTTTTCAAGAACTCTTGACATTAAGGTAAATTTCAAAGTACAAAATATACTGGGCCCAAAACTGGGAATGTAGAAATTCCTCTGCTTTTTGAGCTATTAGTAGGGCCTTGCAACATGTCAGTGTCCGGTAGCTGGCAGAGCAGCCTCCACCGCTCTGGCTGGGGTCATGCTGCTCCGTGTTGCTGCCAGGGCGGGAACTCCCACTTAATTAATTTTGTTTCCTACGTTGATTCCACATGTCCAAGCAGGAAGCCATAAAGAGGGCAGAGATGTAGTCTGAAGCCAAGTGGGGTTGTCATGCCGTGCATAGTGCTTCACATACGGGGGAACTAATCTGCAAGAGCAACGCACATCTCATCGACCACAGCTTTAAGTTCTGTTTTTCATGAAAACTGCTGTAATGTTGTATTTACAGAACCCTGCCACTCACAATATGTGCACAGCGAGGGATGCTCACGTGCTGCTGGTGGGCAGGACACCGGCACAGCTCCTCTTCTGGGTGTCGCACAGCGGCTTTAGCTGACGGTGTGTTTGGGGTGATCCCACTTCTGGGGAGCAGGAGCGGCACATCCACAGCCCCTCTAAAACACCACCCATCCCCTCGGGGTCCCTGGGGGTGAGGATGAGCCCCAGCACCACTAAAATCCTGCTGTGCAGGATCCGTTGGGTGGAGAGTCGGGGGAGGATGTGGCTGGCAGACCTTGATTCAGATTTATTTTCCCTTGCTAAATACTTCAGATTTTCTAAATTTTCAGAGACTGATGCTGGTGGTGATGTGTATCTCTGAGGCCCTGTTTCTCGATTTTACAACTCTTAGGTTAACAAAATGACAGCATTTCCCTGATTTTTGTCAGCTCTTTATCTTGGTCATTTAGGGATGGATAAGCATGCTATTGCATTTTCCCTAAGTACATAAAATAATCTTTGAGTTTTCTGGGCTGGGTATAGACTTGTCTCATATGTAATACATTTTTCTCTTTTTAAAGTTTACAGTCTCACCACATCCTAATGTCCATTCATTTGGTGAACCTTTCCTTTCTCTTACTGCAAGACTGAAAACTGATATTTAAAAAAAATTAGAAAAATAGGCCAAGTGGCTGATGCCTAAAATAGACAAACCACCCTTAAACAACTGTCACTGTCACTTAAAGAGATAAAAGAGGGAAACAGTGTTTGAAACCATAAAGCTGTCCCCTTCCCTTGGTTATTTAAATAACAGGTGATGTGAAATGACTGCCTCGGGTGGAGCTGGTGGGTGTCTCGCCCGGCGTCCCTGGATCCAGTGGGAGAGGAGCGATGTGGGTGCTCGGAGCAGGGGAAATGGGATGAGCCATGGCATTGGCACAGCCCTGAGGTGACTCCACCGCTCGCTGTCCTGCTGATGAAAACCAGTCCGGAGCCGTCCGGGGGGCCAAGGGCAAGTGTGGAGGAAGGGCGAGGGGGTGTCCCGGCTGTGCTGACCTGCTTGGGTCCCCACCATCAGCCTGGCGAGCCCCCCCGGGCACCCTGAGCACATCCCCCTTCCCTGGACATGCTCCCGCCCTGGAAGCTTTCGGGGATGTGCTGTTTTGCAGGGGATGGCTGAACCAGGGCAGCTTTACCTGGAGAGGCGTTGCAAGCCATCTGTGGATTCACACAAAACTAATTAACCACGTGCAGATGTTCAGATATTTCCCCACTGCTCTCTGCCACCCTCTGGGTCAGCCCGTGGCCCTGGGGTCCTCCCTTGCGTGTCCCCCCGCCTCGTTGGGCAGCTGCTCCCTCTTTTTGGGGGTGAAGGGTTGCAAAGGGCAGGTTGGTGCTGAGCAGAAATTCAGGTTCTAGCCCTGGTGGGTTCCCACGACCTTTGTTTTGCCTTTGCTCCGTCCTGCCTCCCACCTCAGTGGCAGCGACCTTGCCTGGCTGGGGAGCAAGTGCAATCTTGCTGTGCCCCTGCAGGTAGTCACAGCAAGGTTTTCTACGCCATCTCTGTCGGCTGGAAGCCCTCGTGTGAGCTGCAGCCCTGGGAACACGGACGGGGCTCTGGGACGAAGGGGTGCATGCACCCATCCCCAGAAATGCCGTGCAGAAATGAAGGAATCTCTATAAAGCAGGTAGGTCTGCTGATGTGGTCTGCTCCAACAGCTATCTATGTAGTCCTTGAGCTGGTCATTAAGTTTAAAAAATGGCACATAAAAGAAGAAAAAGTAGAATGGCATGTGCACAGAAGTATATATTGACCTGAGTACTTCAATTTGCGAGGTTGGAGGAGAACTTTAGGCATCGCCTCAAAGTGATCAAAAAGCGATGCTCTTTCCTAGGCAGGGAACTAAATGGCCCATCTCGTTTTTTTCACGCTGCCTGAGCGTTGCTTTTCCCCCGGCAGCCCCCGGGTTCCCCCAGAGCTGCCCTCCCGCTCCGGAGGGGATGGATGCCGCAGCCGGTCCTCTCTCGGGATGCCGCTTGCAGCCCCATTTTCTCGCGCACCTTCAGCCATCCTCCCCCGGAGCCGGAGGAAAAGTGCAGGAGCTGAAACGTGGCAACGACCTCCTTGCCACGCTTCTCCCTCCCTAGGGTGAGCCGTGTCGGCCACCTGACGGACCCGACCCCCAAGGCTTCCATGGCAGCCGGCCGGGGCCGCGGCTGCGCCTTGACGTGAGAGTTCCCCAAACCCCGCGTTTTGGCACCGCCGGGACCACGTTTTGTCGTTCAAAGCGGCGCAAGCGGACAGGGAGAGCTGTGACTGACCGTGGGACCCCTCTGTCCGGGACGTCTGGTGGCCCGAGCTCGGCTGGTTGCAGAAGGATTTTACGAAATCTGCGGTTGCAGCCAGCCGGTGCTCTGCTCCCCGGCTCGGCGGCTCCTGCCCGGCACACCGCCGCTCGGTACCGGCACGCTGCGGCCTCCCTGCCGGGGCCAGGACCGGGCAGCCAGCCTTGAAAGGAGAGGAATGGCATCACCTTCTTGGCACGCGGGCCTGGCATTCCAAAACAGGAGTGAGACGGCTTTTGGCTTTGCCAGAGCTGGCAGAAGGGGTGTGAAACTAAATACCGGTGTGCGAAAATGCGTACCTCGAGCGTACCGGTGTACAAAAATGCCACCATCGAAAGGCATCTAGCTAGAGCTGGGGCACTGCTGTCACCAGAGCTTTGAACTTCCTTGCTAAAAAAAATGCAAGAAATATCATTCTCTTTATTTGGCTGAAGATCTGTGGGGCACAGAAAGTCATGTCTGCTACGCTCGCTGTAATGTAATTATTCAAGTGTATGTGTAGGCTAACCTGCAATAACTCTCCATGTTCTCATCAAAATGAAATCTGACTTTGAAATGTAATTTTCATCTCCCTCGTTGGCAGGAGGGAAACCGTGTTCCCTGTCACAGACTTCCCATCACATGGGACTGCGTGAGCACCGTTAGTGTGACTACACGTGAAAGACACTGCATTATTTTGGAGCCATTCTGATACGATGTTAAAATGAGCCAGCAATATTATTAATAGGTCACAGCATTTCAGTGGTAAATCCAGCCAATACCACTCTGGGGAGCTAATGTTAATCAGCTGATGTTGCTGTAACAACCTCAGAAAAAAAAGATAGTTGGGCTTTTAAAGGATTGCGATCCTTTAAAAACATCTCCGTTCCTGAAATTGCTGTATTCTGTGTAAAGAAAGAGTGGCCGTGTACTTCCACTTGTGCAGCTTGGCAGTTTTGCAGGAAAATACTGTGAAAATGCAATTGGTTTGGATCGCAGGTACATAAAGCCCTCTTGCAAAGCAAGGAAACGCTTTGATAAAATGCCAAAATGCTAGAGCTTTCACACAGATCAGAGTTTACTGCTTCTGTTAGCATAGCAGCGTACATACTTTTAGTTAAATATTAAAAGCAGCCAATCAGTAGTTGGCTACAGTCTTTCCATGAACAATTTCTTCCTTCCAAATGTGGCTGGTAAACTATTTGATGCTTCTGCTCGAACTGCAGTTCAAAATGTCGTTTAACTGCTGAAGCATGCAACAGCATCTTTTTTCGTTTCGCAAAAACAATAATACAGGTCAGTAGACCTGTCCCTCAGGTGCGATTCTTTATTTGCTCCAGCCGGTTGCCGTTTTGCTGAATCGCAAACCCTTTCCGGGTGCTCTGGACAGGTTTGGCAGCGCTCTCCTCGCAGCCGCGTGCGCCGGCAGCAGGGCACGCGGAGGGGGTTGCTGGTTTTCCAGCAGGTTCTGGGGAGGTGCGGGAGGCAGGTACGTCTCACCTGCCGGGATGGCCATTTACAGCGGGGTGCTGCCCGGCTGCTGGGGCAGGGTGCGGGCAGGGTGCAGGCAGGGTGCTGCTGGGCTGAGGCTGCCCCGTGCTGCCCCTCCAGCCGGCCACACAGCCCCAGCAGCCAGGGACTCTGCTGGGGACTCAAACCAGGCAAGAGACAGGGAACTTTTTTTTTTGTTTTTTTTTTGTTTCTTTTGTTTCCCCCTCCTCCCTCCCCTGAGTTTCTGTGTTATTGCCCACTGGGGGTTTTCAGAAGGATTTGTGTCCAGGATTTGAATTCTTGCAGGGTCTCTGCTTAATTCAGTCTCCTTCATTTCGAACTAACAAGCTGGGATCAGTTGAAGTGTAATACTTCAGACAAATAAGAAGTTGAAGCTGCTGTATTGTTATAACATTTTGGCACAAATAGTATTTTTCCTGGAGGGAGGGGGAAGGTGAAAGAGCTCTGGTGGGGGGCAGAAGAGCGGCTGTGCCCAGGCTCAGCACAAGTCCCTGAGCGCAGGGCAGTCGGCAGAGCATCAGGGCAATCCCCAAATTAACCCCCGTGATTTACAAGGCTCGTGAAGAAGGTGTGTGGCACAGGGTCTGGAGAGAGCTGAACCCTCCAGGGCAGTGAGGCAAACTGCACTTACTGTGTCTGTTCCACAGCTTGCTTATGGGAGAGGTTTGTTACCAGTACTAGTTCCCAAATCCTATTTTATTTTTTTACTAAAGTGGCTACAGGACATTTTCTGCTGTTACAATAAATGCTGTTGTGTGCTACTACTATAGGAACTGGGCACTTGGGCTCTTTGGAGGGAAGGAAATAAGGTTGAAGGGTATGTTTCCATGATAAAATATCGGGTTTTTATCATTAAGTGAAAGGCCACTTGTGCAAATCCTCTGGACCTTCAACTGTGAAATAGCATACAAGTCTAATACTTTGTATTTAGTTTAAAAAGAAAAGGACGAGTGCTGGGATTTGGCCCGTGAAGACCAATTTAGAACACTGGAAGGATGAGTTTGGCACAAAGAAATGACAGTTCATCATGGGTAAGTAAAGAGATATTTGTGATATTTGCTGGGCTTTTTCCTTTTTTATTAGACCTACGGGAGTTGTTCAGTGGCTGTCAAAAGCATTGTTTATACTGAGGCTTGGGAAGCTATGTCTTGTCTGGCATGACAGGGTCATAAAATGTAAAGAGTTAGATTAATGGACATCTATATTTTAAAAAAAGTCAACAACTAGTTGTTTTCTTTCTTTCTGAAGATATTTCTTTCTTAGATGAAGGTATCAGAGTTGCCTTTACTTCTGGCTGGCTTCTAATACCAAGTATTTCCAATTCCAGTAAACTTTTAAAGCTGTTATGGATTTGATAGTGGTTTGAAAATAGTGTTATTTATGTTGATCTAATTTACTGTTGGGGGATTGTCATAGACTGGTGTGTGAAGAATTAAGATTTATAAATTGATAGAATTCAAGTGTTGTTAAGGAGGGTAAATAAAAATGTCCATTCACGAAATTTGCCAAAGCCTGTAGTAAGTGGTGGAAATCCTCAAACTTAACACTGGTGTGACACTTTACTCTGAACGGTTCTCATTGCCTGCAGGGTGTCCTCTATATCGTAGCCACATTTCTCCTTCTGAGTGACTTCAGCACAGCCTTGGCTAGATGTTTTGTTTAAGGGAATAGCTGTACCTTTGGGGAAGCTGCAGTAGCAACGACCATATAGCGAAACATGGGAGATGCAAACGCAGGGAATGGGCGATGCCCCTTATAGGTGGGGGGCTGCCACTTGAAATAGCAGATTTAGAGATGAGATAAAAGTGTCTGAAGGTATGGTTATACGAGACGGTTGGGTAAGATGCTGGTGTGCTGAGGGCGGCTGGAGACCTGGGTCCGGCAGCCCCTTCCTCACCCACAGAGGTGGGGGACACTTGGGGCTCACACTCTGTTTTCACAGCTGGGGGAGCCTGGGGGCAGCTTAAGAGGCTGCTAACAAAGTGATTGCTTTAGATGGGCTGCTTTGTGGCTTCGGGGTAACTAAATGAATTCTTTAGATGGTCTGCACCAAGGTTTCACAAAAACCGGAGGCTCCAGATGGTGGCAGAGGAGGGGGCTGGTAATTCAGACCAGGGCCCCCACAGCTCAGCCAGGCTGTGACCAGCGTGATGCTTCACTGCGTGCTGCAGCCGTGGTGACCACCGTGAGACACTGCCTGCAGGGGGCTGGTGCACCCCATGGGGACAAATACATCTGCGTGGGATTGGGAGGGTAAGGAAAGCTCTCATAGGTATAGCACGCTAATGACCCTCTGCTTTACTCCTGTATTTAATTGGAAAACCAGTCTAGCATGTAAATAAACTCTCCCAAAATGAGCTACAGATATCGAAGAAGCACAAGGGGAGAATCCATCCAACTTCTGGCTGGATGACATGTATATCAATTTGTTAAGGATTAGTGACTTTTGGCAACATCAGCAGTGAGTTTGGTCATTTCCAGAAGCCTTACTGCAGGGGGCTGTATGTACTACCATGGAGGAGAAAAACTTCCTTCTGTAGTAAACTCAGTTCTAGACTCCCTACTGAAGTAAAGGAGGAAATAACAGAAACGAGAGAGAATGAGCCTCTTGATGGAAGTTACAACCAGCGAGGGTTTATGGTGACGTTGCCTTTATAGGCTGATAGACCATTTGATAATGTGCCTTATAAAGTGGTATTGAAGAGACAGTTCTGTGTGGATTTATAGAAAGGATGAAGGACTATTAAAGGGGGTCAGTAATATTTCTTCACTATGATGTCAAAGGGGTGAGGTTAAGTCAAATCACCTTTAATATAATTAAGGATGTGGAAAGGAGAGATAATTACGCTCTCGGACGATACAGCTGGGTGGGGATCCCACAAACCCAGCGCAAGCTTGTGGGTCAGGCAGGGGAGAAGCGATACGGATGGACAGGGCAGGGAGTGACAGTCTGCTCTGAAAAACCCCAGCCGTGCCTGCCGGCGACCAGCTGTGAGCACAACCAGTCCTTGGGAAAGAGAAGCCCAGCCTGAGCGGTGTAGGGGTAAGCGGGAGGTTAGGTGCAGCACGGCACGGCGGCCGGGGAAGCTCGGGGATTTCTGGCCGCGCACACCCGAGCCCCGGGAGGGGAAAGCCGTCCTCCGGAAAGATGCTGTGCGGCACCCGGAATGTGCCGTCGGCATCACGGGCACCGCAACATCAGTGACTTCAGAGCTTGGGGGGAGCCTCGCCCAAAGATAAGCGAGAGAGAGAAATGAGGAGCGTTTCCAGGAGTTAATATTTAGTCTGGCTGAGCCGGTACGGGCAGGAATGTGATATTGGTCTGAAAGAACAGGGAGGCTGTGAAAAGCAGGGATGGAGAGGAGTTGTGCTGGCTGTTTGCCAGGCAGCGGGATGGTAACAGATAGAATTGCAAAAGAAAATTAAGTAAAGCACTAGCCCTGAAAATCTTCAGGAAAGGTCCGTGGTGGCGTATTGCATGGCAGAAGGATGGCCCGGAGGAAGGAGAGCGGTGTCATCAGCTGGGACCTGCTGGCATAAAGCTGCGCAAAGCTCCAGAAAACCTGTTGGGAAGTGATAGCACATGCTTCCTTTTAACAAATGGGGATAAACTTTTTTCATTGCTAAAAATCTGTGACTGCTATATTAGGCATCTGCATTTGTCTTGTGAACAAGGCTTAAGTGGCTGCATTGTCAAGGAGTCTGTCCTTTGAGAGGCTGGCACTGGCAGAATTGTTGCAGTAACAAACCCATATTCCTCAGGAAATAATAAACACTTCAGTCTGGCGAGCCACTTCTTAAAGTCCTTGGGATCTAGGAGAAATGAAATTAGTTTTGAATCTTAGTGGGGGGGAAACAGCATGTTGAAGGGGTGTAGTGTACTCAGACTGAATATCTTTGTTATTCCCATGGCATGGAATGAGACTTTGAAAGTAATGACAAACAGCAAAGCTGTTAGTGACTATTAACTCTATCATAGGTCTTATACTAGTATTTGATACTGAAGAAAAGAAAAGGTATTGCAATAAACAGGTCGGGATAGGGGATGAACTGGTAACCTTGCCAGTCAGTAACTTGGCATTAATGGAGCGCTGTATATTGCTCCTGATAGGAAATGAGAATGTTTCTGGTTCCAGATTCACAAATCAAGTCAATTAGAAGGTGAAATAAAGATATTCTCCTGTATTAAGACTGAAATGCATGGGAGCATGGCTGGCTTGCCTGTTTTAAATGCCATGCTTATGCTGGCATATGTCCAGGGAGCAAAGTAGTTTTGAGTATAAACAGACTGTAAGAATCAGCTGTTTGGAGGATTTGTCAGCCTGTTCTCCAAAGCACTCGCAGGCTCACTTTTTAAAACTAACTATTATTTTGTTTGAATACATTCAGTTAAAAAAAAAAAATAGCAGAAAGGACTTTAATAGCTATCAGTATTGTTTGGGATTTAATTTCTGAAAGGAAAAATTGCAAAACACAGAAGCCAAATAAGTATCAGTCATTTTACTCGTTGTACTGCCCATCTTCCATATTCGGGAATTACATGTTTTACATCCTTGCTCCTGCTCCTCCTTATGGCTGGACTTGATGATCTTAAAGGTCTCTTCCAACCTAAATGATTCCATGATTACGTATCAGACGGAGCTCAGGAAATGGAGGTGCTCCCACTGCTGCCCATCGACACCAGAGCCCATGTGCCCATGGTGTAACTCATGGCCAGCGCACGTCTGCGCTTGACTTAACGCAATTTCTCATGGAAAATAGGAAAGTTGCCTAGACAACACAAAAAGGTACAAGAGAGTCTTTTGCAGCCCCAGTCTATTATCACAAATTATACTGGGTTTTAATATAAAAATATTAGGATCCTGCTACTAGTTCCCATATTATGGAAGAGATCTTTGTTTCCAATACGGATCTGTTTGGTGTGATATACAGCAGGAAGGCAAAGCTGTTATCTCCAAACACTGGGAGGAAAATGAGGAGAGAGGATACTTTATCTCCTAACTAGGGAGAGGAGAGATTGTCCATATGTTTCCCACATTTCCTCTGATTCAGATAACACTTTACAATTTAATCAAAGCGTCCTCATTCTTTTCAAACAAAACAAAATGCTCCTGCCTCTGAAAACTTTGAAAATCATTATTTTTCAAAATAGACCCAAAGATCTGATGAAAATTCAGAAAAATAATGAAAGGTATTTGGCCAGACAAATGTCAGCTATGGTAAGAAAGTATTAAATCTACTGGTGTATTCAGAAAAAGAAAACAGCACCATAGGATCAGTTCTGTTCTGATGGAAATGGCCTGGATTTCTCCTTTTTCGCTGGGGAAAAAAAGTAGAACTCGGGAAGTTCCAAACAGGATTCCCCCCCCCCCGCCTTGGTTTTATATTTTACTAGATCATCATCTGAACATGTAACTTCAGCTTAATATATTAGCTTCCTCTTCTTTTTTTTTTTTTTTCCCTATTGTCAATCATCATTATTCCTATCCCACAGATGAAAAAACCCATATTTAATTACACAGCTTTCAAGCACAGTGTGGTGTCAGGGATCGTCTCCTCTCCTTCCCTTGCTATTGCATCCTGTCAGCGTGTGTGCTTTCCAGACGGCTTCAGTTGCTCCTTATCAGAGCAGATAAACATGGGTGACTCTTATTTCACCCTTAATGGGGGTGAGCAATTTTTTCCCGTATTTAAAGACAGTCTTCTCTCTCACCTGCCCGATGGCATCAGCAGGCTGGTGTGTCCGTTCTGGGTGACCCCAGGGTTGTCTGTGCCCCTCATTCCAGCTCTGGCTGTAGGGAAAGGGGAGCTGGGGGGCACCGGGACTCCCCGGAAGACTCTTCCGCGGGCACCGGCTCCGGGCTGGCACCGAGCCCGTCCCACAGGACATGGGGCAGCCTCCCAGCCCCGGATGGCACACACACCCCCCCCCAGCCGACCCAGAGGGGCTTTCTGGGCTTTGTTAGGGGCTCCCAGCTTGGTAAAAAATCCTGGAACAGAAACTGAACCCCACCTTGGTGCTCCCCAAAGGGAGCTGGCTTTAAAAGCTCCCAGGTGGGGATGCGCAACCTTGACTCCTGTCAGCACAAAAATTTGGAGAAAACATGCAATGCAGGTTATCAGCCGGATTTCCAGCAATCTCCAGGTCTGCCCCATGTCTTCTGGAAGTGAAACATTTAACTGTCTCCTTAATTTTTAGTGACTGCTGTATGAAAATCATATTAGAAATCTCATTTTTACAGCAGAAAGTATTTTAATCATGATCCTATTTTCTTTTTCTAGAAGGAGGCTAATTTGGGCATTTTGCAGTTCCCAGGTGTACTCCAAATTTTGTTCCCTTTGGCAAAAGATTTATTAAGGCTTTACCATCTCGTCAAAAGCACAGGCACGGGTGTCATAAAATGCAAGGGGTCTCTAGGGCAATGGAGGCATTAGTTTTGATGTCATAGCCCTTCTCTGCCAATGTTGTGAAAGGAGAAAGGAAGAAATGAAATGGAAATTAGCCTGCTGACATTAACAAAGAGTAACATGTACAAAACGGGAATTAAGTTTGTTTTCAAAGGACATTAGCACAAATAGAGCTCATATTGTGGGGTCAGGATCACATAGTTATACACTATAACATTTTTGTACTGTGCAATCCTGTTTTTTTTTAACTCTATGATGGAAATATCAGTGATGGAAATGCCACTTGGTGAGACGTATGCTGGTGGGGCTGTATACCAGAATATCAGTAAGAGAGTGAACTTTGTATATTTTGTTTCTGCTCAGCCCCACTGTTGTGGTTTAAGCCCAGCCAGCAACTAAGCACCACGCAGCCACTCACTCACTTCCCCCCCACCCAGTGGGATGGGGAGAGAACTGGGGAAAAAGTAAAACTCGTGGGTTGAGCATAAGAACAGTTTAATAGAACAGAAAGGAAGAAGATAATAATGATAATAATAATAAAAGGATTGGAATATACAAAACAAGTGAGGCACAATGCAATTGCTCACCACTGGCCAAACAATGCCCAGTTAGTTCCCGAGCAGTGATCCCCCCAGGCCAACTCCCCCCAGTTTATATACTGGGCATGAGTTAACATGGTATGGAATACCTCTTTGGCCAGTTTGGGTCAGCTGTCCTGGCTGTGTCCCCTCCCAACTCCTTGTGCTCCTCCAGCCTTCTTGCTGGCTGGGCATAAGAAGCTGAAAAAATCCTTGTCTTGGTCGTAACACTGCTTAGCAACAACTGAACACATCAGGGTGTTATCAACATTCTTCTCATACCGAACTCAAAACTATAGCACTGTACCAGCTGCTAGGAAGACAATTAACTCTATCCCAGCTGAAACCAGGACAATGATTCAAGGCAGCACACAACTGTAATTCTTCCCATTTTTTTCCTGTAGCAGACTTTCACCAACAAAGAAGTTGCTTCCATGGCCACTCTCATTTACATCCCTTTGTGTGAAAATACAATAAATACAAGAAATTCTTACTTGTTAAAGCTGTAGCATCTTTTCACTCTTGTGGATATTTTTCACATTAGCTACTTTATGGGTTACATCAATTGCATGACTCAAGACCATTTCAGTCCAGTGGAGATCAATTCATTCACCCTTGAATCAGCCTGGTAAGTATTCATCAAACCAGATAATCAGGTCTGTCCCAAGGGGGAAAGAACTTCTTTCTTTCAAACAGACCAATATTGAGGTATCTGCAGCATAAAGCTAAGGGGAAAAAACAGGTGGTGGTGGGGGGGAAGGTCTTCTCTAAGTTCTAGCACTTCTAGCCTTTGTTCCTTTTCAGGCCTTAATATAAAACCATTTAAAAACTTTCAGTTTTTCTTATGAAACTCAAAGCAGTAAGAAACTACCTTCTGTAGAAGATTTAACAGCAAAACCTGAATGCAGCTGAATTTTTAAAAGGGAGACATGAAAATTCCTCAACCAACTAAAGGCTAACTGTAGTAATATGGGTCACCATCCTGTTTCAAGTCAAAATGTTACCATACTGCAAAATCCATTGTGAACTCATGTAAAGCTGAGAGATTTGGGCTGTGGTTTCACATGGATTTTAGAGTTTATTTAGTGAACCTCATACTGATGAGTCAAAGGCTCATCCTATGAGATGTCTGTTTGCTGAGCTATCAGTGAAATCAATATGATTCTGCACACAGCCTGCTTGTCTGGGAATAGGATGCCTGAGCATTTCACATTAGAGCTGGAGGGAAAATATCCTGCATGAAATGTCTAAAGCAAAGTTGCAGAATTTTCCACAATTTAAAAAAAAAAAAAAAAAGTAAAAAGCATCCCTTTCTTAGGGCAGTAATTATCTTTCCTAGACAACTTTGCAAAAAAAGCCATAAAGACACTACAAGGCATTCTTCACCAGAATAACTTTCTCTCAGCAATTGTGTTTCTCTGGAATATATTTCACTAGATTAATCTTCTAGGTTATGCTCTTTAAAATGCTCACAGGATCATCAATCTCACTCTCAAGCTACTATAGCTGAGTAATTCATATCGGCACTGCAGCACCTGCCAATCCTGTATTCCTCCCTATTGCTGATATAGCAGTTTAAAGGTCAGTAGCACAACCTGAACAAAAGACTCATTGGCCTAAAAGTAAGTGCAAATCTGCCACAAAAAGCATGGAAACTTGCAGTCTCCATATTGTATCATATGCAGGAATCGTTTACATTGTTTCCAGAAGTTGGTCAGTTTTATGCTGAGTCGATGAACTTCAACTGTTTCTCTCGGAGCAAGATCAAACTTGCTCTAATTTACTATCTTCCATCAGGCACTACCTCTACTCTGTGTGTAAATCTGAGAAGAATGGGGCCTACCGCTTCAAAAAGTGCACTCCAGGCATAAGTTATCATGACAGCATGTTTTACTCAGAAGTGTAATTACAGAATCTCAGAGATGCTAACTAAGAGGAAAAAAGCTGCATAGCTAAACAGATGCTTGTGCATCTTGCTAAAAAATTTCCTCACGCTTGCAGAATCAAACAGGAGAGAGAGAAAGACAAATCAAAGGAAAGCAGGTCATGTGTATGCAAATATGTGCATCCTCTGTACCACAGGACTTTATTGTGCTGCTCAGGCAGTACCCTGAGCCAAACAAAAACCTGCTGAATATCACAGCACCTTTTGCCTCCAGTGAACAATGCCCTAAAATCTTCCCAGAGCTCTGTCCTGAAAGGCTCCAGTGTCTGCCAGAACACCAACCTCATTTGTCCATGCATTAAAAACAAAAGTTAATGCTACACTATGCTTGTCTCCTGTACTAAGATCTGCAGGATGGTTATAAAGCATCTGTCAGGACAGGATACAGTGTCATTCTTACTATCATCTAACCAAACGTGCTTCCTGACCAAGCTAAACCACAAGCGTAAACCTAAAATAAAAACACAGAGACAGAGATAGCACATCACACAATTACTTACACCACTCTTGCCATTATTGGTCAAATTGGTCACATATAACCTACAACCCTGAAGGACCCAAGTGAAAATCCTGAGCTAAACTCCTCTCATAGAGTCAGTGATCTAGATTCAAGTAAAATGTTCATTAAAAAATACAGAAGCACTTACTCACCTGGTGCTGTTACTATGGCATCCACCTTACCCACAGCTACTCTGTTACTTAGTGATGTTGTCTGGTGGGGAAAGGAGTTTGAAAAATGTCTCTGGGGAGGGTTGAGAGGCACTCTTAGATTTGCATAAAGTAATTTATCTTCTTGCTCTCGTTATTCTTCATCTTAAACTGAAGGACTATCCACTTTCCCCAGATCATTTTTTTTCCAGAGGTGATACGTATTATTAGCCTCATTTTGACAGCTAGGAAGTTAGTCTTCCCACTTCCTTTTGAAGTAAAAGGAAGGATATTAGTGACTCCACAGCATGACACAGAGGAGGAGCTTACTCTTCATACTCTGAATCTTCCTGTGTTAGGAAGAGTGCCTAGAGTCAAGTAGTCTTAATATCCTGTAGATCAGTGCTTCAAATACTCAAGAAAGCTCTGATTTCTTGTGACGGTGCAGGGGTATGTGACTGAGGATGCATCTGAAATACACCACCCTTAATCCTGTGATGCCCAGGATGCAATCCAAACAGGGCACATCACTTTGGTCACAGAACCTATCAACGCTGCACTGCGAACCTAGGTAACACATACTGAATGTACTCCTCACCTTTACAGATAAATATATTTGGAAAAAAGACATCATTTTCCCCTCACAGTTTTCCTCATATTGATATTGGACGAGGCTCAACCAGAAAATTTTGACAAAATTTCAGTTTCAGCAAGATTATTCTTTTCTTTATTACTAAGGTTAAGATAAAGATATACATACATACACACACAAGAAATACAGCAATAGTGAGAGAATAAAGGACTGTCAGTGTCTCTGACAGTAGTCCTTGGAACCTGCCTGTTACTACCTTTGGTAAGCCTTAAAAAAGGAAAGAAAGAGCTGCAGCATGTAAATCTGTCTCTGCCAGTAGGAGCTGAGTGTGTAAACACCACATCATAAAACTTTGTAATACACAACTGACAGCTCATGTAAACGCTGTGGCCATCTAATGTTTCCTCTCAATAAAATATTGGCTGCATGCACAAATCAATGCAGTATCTTTAATGTATGAATGCTTCAGAAAGAATTAAGAAATGTTAAGAGAAACCTAATGAGTCTAAGAAGTCTTGCTACTGTTTAATTAATGGTTTCCCTTTCAGTAATAGGGGAAAAAAAAGATGTCTGAAGCTGAACATTACACTCAAAAAGTAACTTTTCATCAGTGATGCCAGCATCTTTCTATATCTCCGTGGTTTCATTTTTCTTGGTGAATGTGAACCCATTTCATAGTTTGAAGAGTTAAGCTTGAAAGACCATTCTGAATCAACACTTCTGCTCTTCATACAGACTCTCTACCTGGAAGCAGTTCTGCAGCTAGCAAAATATTTAGTGCCAAGCAATAGCATCTATGAAGCAACAGAAGAGTTCTTACATTATCTGGACTTCTGTAAGGCCTTTGACATGGTCCCCCACAATATCATTCTCTCTAAATTGGAGAGATAGGGATTTGATGGGTGGACTGTTCGGTGGATAAGGAATTGGCTGGATGCTCACATCCAGAGAGTAGCGGTCAACGGCTCAGTGTCTGGATGGAGATCAGTGAGAAATGGTGTCCCTCAGGGGTCCATACTAGGACCAGTACTGTTTAACATCTTCAGCAATGACATAGACAGTGGGATTGTGTGCACCCTCAGCAAGTCTGCAGATGACACCAAGCTGAGTGGTGCTGTTGACATGCCTGAGGGACAGGATGCCATCCAGAGGGACTTGGACAAGCTCAAGAAGTAGGCCCATGTGAACCTCATGAGGTTCAACAAGGCCAAGTGCAAGGTCCTGTACCTGGGTCAGGGCAATCCCCGGTATGCATACAGGCTGGGGGGTGAAGGGATTGAGAGCAGCCCTGCCAAGGACTTGAGGGTACTGGTAGATGAAAAGCTGGACATGAGCGGGCAATGTGAGCTTGCAGCCCAGAAAGCCAGTCATGTCCTGGGCTGTACCAAAAGAACCGTGGCCAGCAGGTCGAGGGAGGTGATTCTGCCCCTCTACTCCGCTCTCGTGAGACCTCACCTGCAGTACTGCATCCAGCCGTGGGGTCCCCAGTACAAGAAAGACATGGACCTGTTGTAGCGGGTCCAGAGGAGGGCCACAAAAATGATCAGAGGAATGGAACACCTCTCCTGTGAAGACAGGCTGAGAGAGTTGGGGTTTTTCAGCCTGGAACACTTTATCGATATTTTAACTGGTTGCCTAAAAGTTCCCTCTGTGGTTATCTTCTGTCATGTGAAATGTTCAGAAGAGCTCGTCCTTGGGCAGCAGATGCTTCTGTTCCACCCTGAGCACCACAGTGACTGAGGCTTAGGTGGATAACCATTTACCTCCCAGAGGAGGAAACAATGGTAGACATAGTAGTATTTTGCACATCAAAGGGATTAAAGCACTTAGCAAAGGATTAGAAACCTGATTCTGGAGCCTCCTGAGCCTACTATCTCCCAAATCCAGCGGAATGTACCAGCCACAGCCATACAAGAGGAGGAAATCCTCTGATTTCTCTAGGCATTTCAGATTGCCTTTCTTAGTGATTTATTTGGCTTCTCCCAGATGATTGTTCTCTGACTGTTTACCACATTACTGTCCCCTGCCCTTTGCTGAAAGTCATAAAAATGGAACATAGCATTATATTAAAAATCTTGTTTTGGACAAAAGGGAAGACACTATATACAGAGTAAGAATTTACTGTTAGTTGAATTAATGTTTAAACAGTCACATAGTCCAAATTATCCAACACATACAACAAGATCCATTAATAATAGTCATACCAAACTCCTCTAGGTTCTACTAATTTCATTTGACACATTTGTTCATCCCATATTCCTCTTGTTCCTAGGGTTGACAGTTACAGTCTCCCTTAAATAGAAAGAGGCGGAACTACAACAAGTCGTGAGCAACCTGAGATCCTTGCTAGGAGTATGATGTTCACAGTTGTGGGAGTTTCTTCCTTTTCTACCCTGTGGTATACTTGGAGCTATATTTGTATGTTTTCTTATCACACTCTGCCTCCTTCTCACTGGTTCCCTGCTGAAGTCTGAACGTTGCCTCCCCCAACCTCAACTGACATCAAGGGCTGTTACTTGCACGGCAGTGCCGCCCCAGGTTTGACAGATGTTTATCTTTCCTGGTGTTCACAGAGCTTCCACTCATACAAAGGTGAGGCAATAGTCACTTGGCCACTTGGTTATCATTATAGCAATCTGAGACTATGCCAAGACAAACCCACACATGTCCTGACACCCTGCACTGTCAATTCAGTCCAACGCCTTTGGCCTTTTATCAGTAATGGAAAACTCATGTTTTCAGAGCTACTGCAGCAAACATTCTGACTTTCTTCCCTTGCCTTTCCTCCTCCCTCTTCTACTGAAAAGATAACCTCCATTTATTAAGTGTAGCTGCCTCTAGGCATGTATACCAGTTCTGGATACAAGATCCATTTATGCTACGTTGCTCCTCCTCACAATTTGTAAATCACAGAAATTTGGAGAAGACAGCAAGGAGTCTAGCAGGGAAACTTTGTCTATGTCAAGGAAACAAATCACTTATTTTCTAAGTAAACCCACAAAGCTCTACCATATCTTTCTTTCTTCCTTCAACTGGGCAGATGTGGCAGAAAAGTGGGCAGACAGCTTTAATTACAGCTGTACTTAAAATTTATTTCCCTAGTTGGTATTCTGAGCTTGACAAAAAAAATTGGTATAGGAACTTGATCATCTATACTGTGCTGGAGGTTAGTTCTGTATCTTTACAACAATCCTCTCTGACTTAAATCTTTACATTTGAAAATTTATCTAATGCAGTACTGTCTTTCTTTTCTGCTGTTGAGATCACTGATGAAAGACAGCGTAGAAGCAATCTCTTTCATAGCATATGTTTTTGATAATGCTTCTCTTTATGGAGAGCAGATAAGAACAATACCTTCGACTAGGTTATAAACATCTTACAAAGACCTTTCCACAATGTGGTAAGTATTGGGTAATGCAAATAGAATTGTTCTTGGATACAAAATTAATCACAAAATTCTTAGGCCACTACTCCTTTGCCATCTGCATTCTTTTTAAAGATGGCAATTTGTGCAGCATTTGGATGCACAAAATTCTACAATATTCATATTATCTTAATTCTGTAAGTGTAGGAGCATATATCTCTCTGGAGATATCTACAACTACTATCTAGTCTCAATAAAAAAATGGTTCTATTAAGAGAAAAATAATGTGAAATGGTTTCACAAAAATCAGCTGTGTAACCTTTAAAATAATACAGGCTTCAGGAAACAAATTTATATGGAGAAGATAAAAATAATTCTTTGTAATCTAAATTGCTCATTTAGGATTTTGTTCATTTTTTGAAAACTAAATGGAATTTATAAAATTAGTTTGCTCCAGAGGTCCTTGATATTTTAACATTAGGAACTGCAGAAGAGCTCAGGTAAATGTTAATGTTGTATTAGATACACAAGGATCTCATCAAATTAAACAGTGTTCTTAGAACAATTAACTAGCTAGCTAGCTAGCTTGTTATAACCAGAAAAGTGTCCTACAGACATGTTTCCACTAAACATGACAGAAAGAGATATAATTGACCACATTCATATCTTAAAAATACTAACTACACTTTGAAGAAAGCCTAACAAACTGAAAATCAGCACTGAAAGAGCAACATAACTCCGGTCTTCCTAAATGAGACATTTGTCAGCTGTTGCCACTTTTCTCTGCTTAATTTAGCACAAATTGTTATTTCAGGATGTCATGATTGCTGTAAAGTGGTTTATTATTTAAATCACTATGCTGTTTGAATAAAATACTCAAAATCTGGAGACCATGTATTCACTGGATGCAGATATGGTGTTAGATATTTGTGAATCACAAGGAAGCAACAGAAACCGACACTGACTTGTGAACAGATTGTGAATCCCTGAATGAACTGTTAAATATCTTCACAACCCGAATGAAGATCTTACTCGTCAAATTTCTATAATATTCCTTGTAATGGCCCAGTAAAATATCCCATCAAGGTTTTTTTGCTGCCTAAAACTGTGGCTTCAGGACAAGGGTGGGGAAAAGAAATCTGATACCACCCTGAACTAAAACCACAGGAGCTGGAACCTGTAGCCAACATTTCTTGTTCCTGTTGATTTATATTTATAAAGTTCAACGGTAAAAAGCTTTACATTTAAATGGACAATTAAGAATACTCAAGGAAAATTTGGAAGTTACCTTGGCTTTGGACAATGAAAGATTAAACATGGAAACCTACCCTATTTCAAAATTGTAATTTTTTTTTTTTTCTTCTGTTGCACTGCAGAGACAAATTTACATTCTATTTGTCTTTCCTTCAGTGATGTTATAGAAGTAACTGGCTCCTCATCCTTCCCCCAAGAAATAAATGTCGTCTGATCACTGTTTAAAAAATTCATCCAATACTCCACACCTTAGGATTTTACATATACAGTATCGCTATTTATACTCCAGAACATTTCTAGTTGACTTCTCCCAAGGAAGTACTATATTTAGAGCTACCTCAGACCCCAAGACCAAGTGTAACACTCCAGTGCATGGTCACAGCAGAGTTGTTTCCCTGTATATCATCTTCTCCAATATGTCTTCGGGTGCTGAGACTGAGCAAGCTCTCCAGACCGAACACACTCACCCCACTCTTCACTTTTTTCTTTATGGATCTCTCTGCTAAGCAGCAGGGAAAAAACAGGGCTGGACACCCAGGCAGCAAGGTCCTTCTACCTGTGACTGAGCCAAGGGGCTTGCTCAGTCCCACTGTTCACAGCTAATAAACAAATTTGGAAGTGAAATACTGTGGCTGCCTCTGAGCCAGGCATAGCACTTCAGACACTTCTTTTAGACTAGAAATCTTCTTTCTTGCATAGGGCCAACTTTTTTTTTAAACTCTAAGCTACCATCTACTCTTGTCATGCCTAAAACTGACCCTCCCCTCAGTACTAAGCATCTTCAAAAGCATAATAACAAGGTCTTGTTAATGGTTAGGACTATTTCTGTCACATATTTATTCTATATTCTGAACTGGGAGCTCTGAAAGTCTGTGCTACGTGATTAGACTTACATATTTAAATGTCCACAGAACAGCGCCTTATGCTTTTCAAAATTATATCTTCATCCAGATTTTGAAGCATACTTGAGTAATAGCATCACAAGATGTGGGAAATCATTAATATACTTAGACATTGGCTACCACTACTAGTAAATAACATGACAATGATTTCATACGTAGAAAAAGAAATAAGTGATCTGATGTAATTTCTCATGTACATACATGTACACATTTTTTAAAGACAACTTACTTGATATGGGTTATTTATACTGAACCTACAATGATGGCAAATACATCTGAAATCAGCCTCAACTTCTAAATATTAGATTATTAACTTCCAGTTTGCTGAAAAAATACTTTATAATATTCAATTCCTCACTACTTGGAATGATTTAAGCATGGGAACTTTAAGTCATCTTGAGATCTCCTGGCCTTTACCCCTAAGTTGTCTCTTCCAGACAGAAAAATTGTTTACTGATTTCATATTTCTAAAAGAAAAAAAAATCAGTAAAATATCTATCTAAATAGAATTGAAAATGAAATGTAAGATTTAAATATCTGAACTATTTCCGTCTTTTAGGACCCCGGAGAGCTTTTATTAGACATCAACTGGAATGTTATCAAATATGCTGCAGGTTAGAAAATATATGCATTCCTTCAGAAAACATGCTACTTGGTTTATACTTTGACTAAGATTTATTAAGCTCTATCACCACATTTTGAAATCTGTAGAATCGTTAGCCTAACTGATTTTCTGATTTCTTTGAAAATAGAATGACCTACAAAAAGAAAAAAAAAAGAGCTAATTTCAACCTGACAACATATTGCACATAAACATAAATGTATTGATTTGACTGTCCCAGACTTCCATTTAGAAAAAGTAATTAGCTAAACATATCAAGAATACAATAACACTGAATTAATAACAGAATACTGAATTCATAATGCTAAGATTATCACTAAAACAGAATTATTGTTCTGTGGATGCCGAACTCTGTTCATTATGCATGTGAACTAAAATTATTGCATTTCTATTAAAGAAACCCCCCTCTAATCCTCAAAGGCACTCTGTGCGGCAGGACCAGCATACGATGAACCATAACGGAACTCCAGGATCTGCAGTCTGTCCACCACTGGTGTGGTTCTCCAAGTCACCAGCAGCAGAGGAGTCTTTTCTAGAATTGCACCTGTTCAGCGACCACCTCTTCTCAAACACTAGATATTGCAAATCTAGACTGGTAATCAATGTAGGAAGTATTTCTTGCCTCCAGCATTTCACACACAAACCTCAAACAATAAAATGATGATGTATGACTGACACTGTGCACCTTTACTGTAACGTGGATGGTAATTCCCACATCATACATGACTTAAGTTTCAAAGCAAGGCTGATCGCATTCACATTTTTAAACAAAATTATGTATCCTAATAGTTCAGGTGTTACTAGTTTTATTCAAATTTACATAAAATATATTTTATCTCCAGTGGGCTAGATTTTGGTTATTTCTTTCAGGACTTCAGCTGGTTGAAATAAGCAAAGAGACTCTATTTTGTGTGTATTGCTTTGTTGCTGAACAAACCAGCTTGATACATGCAAAGAATTACAGAAACTGCCTTTATCTCATCTAACCGCAGATGGATACAAAGCAGGCGTGTACACTTCAGTCAGCTATTTAGATTTCTACTACAGTGAATGAAGACCCAGATCTCACTTTAGGGGCCTAAAACAGATGTCAGCAGAGGACCATCAGGGTTAAATCAGTGCCATCAGATACGCCCTGAGACATCTGCATGGTGGGGCAGATGATACAATCTGCAAGCCTTGGATCAGCCTAGAAGCTAGGCAAAATGCCCACAGGCATCTCAACTAGTACTAGATGTCACTGTTCAGGCAACTGAACCAAGCCCCTAGTCAACAGAGTCCATAAAACGTAGAGCACTATCCATCTCACCAAGTATAGGTGTCTACTTGAGGAAGGATTGCAGTTTTATGGTTAGTTTTTAAAAAAAACGGGGAGTACCATTTCTATAAATTATAACACGTAAACTGCCATAAATTAATACATTGCTTGTTTGGGGACAACTATTACATCAAATACTTTCTGAAGTTACTTCTCTAAAGCCAAAAGGATAAGGCTCTACATGGATCTCAGTTAGGAATCAAAATTTTGCCTCTTCCCACGGTCATCTGTTCTGAATTCCTGCCTGTGAGTAAATCTGAAAGTGGTTTTCAGCAAGCAGAGTACAGCAGCAACCTCTTTAAGCTTGTTCTAAGTCTTAGGAATTGACATAGAAATACAGTTGGTTTGCACTATTTACAGGGTAGACCAAGACCATCTGATTGTTTTCTCCATCCCATGTGACAAAATCCATACAGTGCATTTCTGTTAATTTGGATGTCCACTGTTAAGTCAAGTTTTACATAATTTGTGAAGTGAAAGAGTAATATTAAAGAAACTTTCTGAACAAATGGGATGGCTATGGTTGACTGTGCTCTGTCTCAAAAAAAAAAAAAGTGGTTATCTTTATTTCTGAGAAAAAAAAAAAAATCTATCTGGCTGCTACTTAATGCCCACTTATCCAATTTCTTATGGAAAAGCAAAGATCATGTTCCAAGAAATAAAGAAAATGAGGACCTGACAAGATGCATTAGAACTGTCCTCCATTCCGCCAGAACAAAGGAGGAGTGCCATGAATGATGAGTGCTTCAGTTTGTAAAGTATAAATGCATTGATCACTTGGAACATGATTTAATAAGTTTTCAGAGCTTGATAATAATAAAATGCAGAAATGTCACATCAAATTACTGTTATGCAGTAAAAGGAAGTTTAACATTTTGCTTAGAGTATTATCTTTCAGTAAAAGTACTTTGGGGAAGTAGGTGCTAGTAGCTTTTAAAGAAAGCTATAATTAGTTCTAAAGAGAATCTTTTGGAGGACCTCTGAACAGAGGATTTGCTATTTTTGTTAAAAAAAAATATTATGAGGGAAGCTAGGAGGAAAAAAACAAACAAACAAAGAGGTAAAGACTGCAGAAGACTATGCAACAGCTATTGTGGAAATTCAAACCAGTAATATAAACAATTAATAAGCTAGAGTTGACAGCACTTAAATTTAAATGAACAGGCAAAAATACAGCTGAAATTTCTAAGTGAAACTTCATAAAAATATTTAACTCGCCTTTAAAATACTCCCAACACATAAACCCATCTTCCATAATTAATACCAGTGGGTTTTAAAAGGCTGCGGATTTGTGCTTTGTTTGGGATATTTTATTAATAATTTTGCAAATTTGTACTGAAGTTTACAGAGCATACATAAGAAGCCCAACCTGTATTCCACTGTACCTCAGTCACTAATAGCCTTTCTTTTTTTTACTCTGAACCAAGACCCCACTCATTTCTATGCATTCAATCACATGAGTTTCATCATCTATGCATTCATTAAGATGTAGTTTAGCTTGGAATCTCCTTCTGCCTTCCTTTCAGCAGGGTCTACAAGCAAATCAATGCTTGCCAAAGGTAAAGATTGTGGCTACCTAAGCTTAGACTCTACAAGGTAGTCACCTGCACTCGCAAGTGCCCCTGAGCTCCATTGTAGTCAGTGGTAAAAACAGGTACTTTAAAGGCTAAATTTAATCTGGCCTATGTCAGATGTTTACTCCAGGATGAGGCAAAATACTGTAAGTTCTTATCATTTTTTCCACTGACTGTAAAAGGAATTCTAGGCCACCAGCTGCGATGGAGACACATACAATGGATACTCCTGTATCTGGTAATGTGAATTTCACTCAATGCTTTATTTTATAAACCATAATTTATACAAATTGAATTAAATTATGAATAGTCTTTGTTTTCCAAATAAAAATGTAAGCCTAAATTTTATGATCGGATTTGTACATGGAAGATTGTGTCATGAGAGATACACATAGAAGTTCTTTCAATAACACTTACATGGCATTCAGCTTGTAGTGTGTCCCCCAACCGTCCAACCCCACATCATACAGGAAGACCTTGAGAGATGGGAGAGTTTTTAATGGAGGGTCACTGAGTTAGCGCTGAAGCACCTTCCCTGTGAGAAGAATCTGAGGGACAGGGCTTGTTCAGCATAGAAAAGAGACAGCTTCTGGGGAACCTAACAGCAATCCCCCAATACCTATAAGGAGGTTATTGGGAAGATGGTGCCAGGCTCCTCACAGCAGTGCCTGGTGAGAAAATGAGGGGCAATAAGTTGAAAGAGGAGAGGTTCAGACTGGACATAGGGAGAAACTTTTTCACCAAGACTGCCAGGGAGTGGCACAGATTGCCCAGAGAGATTGTGCATACTTGGAGGTTTTCCAGACCAACTACATAAAACCTTGAGCAGCCTGGTCTGCTTTCACTGCTGACCCTGCTTTAAGCAAGAGGTTGGACTAGATGAAACTCTGAGGTTCCTTTCAACCCAAATTATCCTATGATATTCAGTGGCGAATCTTCATTGGGACAGACCTCACACACATATTTCTGGATCCATACAGCTGAAGAAGACAACCATCTTATAAAGAAAGTCAGTAAAGTCTTAGCTAGGATGTGTGTCTCTGAACCAGACTTTTTTGATGCACAAGATTTTGACACGTAAGCCCAGAAATAGCTGAGCCATCATCATGTGTTTTTACAACATTAACACAGATCCACATACTGAAATACACAGAAAAAAAAAATTAAGAAACAGCTTTGACCTTTTTGTTTATAGACATGCACAGCATGAAAATCTCCTAGACAGTGAATTTTGTTCTTTCTGGATTTTAGAAAGGTCTATGACGGCTTGTGGATTGCGAGACCAACTGGCTCCTTAGAGAAGGTTAGCTGTGTAACAAACTGTTACAGAGCACCTGATCTACTTTGTAATACAACAAGATTTCTAAAAATTTGTAAAAAGAAACAAAAAAACCCACCCAAAACCCCTTCAATTGCCATATATTGTAGATCACTCATTAGCAATTGTAAGAGCCTGTCAGTATCATTGGTCTAGACACTTGAGTTAGTGGATTACAACGTATTCAGGACTTAAGAGATTCTCTTGTAGCAAATCCTCTTTCTTGATACAGGCATGAGAGATTAGCCCATTAATTATAACCTTAAAAATAATGCTACCTTAAATCTCTTCTCTTGAAAATGTCTATAATTATATATATTACAAACTTTAATCAGATAAGTATTCTGAAAGCTTCTGAATGATGAAAGCTAAACGAATGCCCCACACAAGATCAAAATATGCACTATAAAATGAGAAAATCTGTGCAGGAACCAGTGTTTTCAGCAAGCAGACGCAAGAATTCATATGTAAAAGATGTTAGGAAAAATAAAAGTAGTGAGCAAAATTTAATAATAGGAGACCAGTCTCTCCACTGCTTTATGCCATGTGCAAAATGGAAGCACATTTGGGAAAATAAACTGATTTGGCAGCGCTTAACACCTAATTTGCATTCACATCATACAGGTATAACTTATTAAACAGAGAGCAACTGAACAGGCTATAGCAGCATTCAATTTTTCATTTCTACAGTATATGTGAACAAGGTGCAATAGAACCAACTTTCCAGAAAGCAATGCTAACATAACTAGCTGTTTGAAAGACTGGTATTAAATTGACACAATAAAGATTTAATGGTCAATGAAAGATTCAACTGCTTAATATATAAAATAGTTCAGGAATTTTTTTGTTTCTTAAACAGAAGGAGAATGTACACAGTTGTGGACTGTTTACTTTCAAAAATGGCTGTTGTTATAAGCACCTCCAAACTCGAAACTTCGAAATCCAAAGCTTCTGTAAGAGCAAATGTCCTCACAGAAAATTGCGCACAGGTTTGTTTCACTCTCAGCAAGGCAGTACTCTGTATTTACAACTGGTGAGAACATACACTGGTGAGTAATACCATTTATTTCAATGGGAACATCCATAAGCAAAGAACTTGCAATCTAGTATTTTGTGGGGGCCAAATCATTTCTGTTTAAGGATCACTTATTTTTTCAACCATGGTATCCATAAGGACTACAGTCTCCCCGTGCAAGACACTTTTTAAAAACAAACACATATACTAAAACATATTCAGAACAGAGACTGTCAAACACATGAGATATAACAAGGAATAAAAAGAACAGACAAGAGAACATAATGTCACAAAAAATTACTTAAAATTTAAGATTTTTAATAAACTATGCTCTGTATTTTTTTCCCAAAGATGAATTTCCAAACATAACCTTTTCTTCTTTTATGAAGAAACCCTTAAAATAGACAGAAACACTGATGGTAATGGGAAAAGAGGAATCTCCAGCAGTAGAAATCTCAGTAAAATGCATTCCTATCAGCCACAGTAAGAATGAAGAAGACTCACCCTCCTTGGATGCAACCCTGACAAAAAAAAAGCACAGCTCTTCAAGTTGTAGGCCTGTAAATCTGATTTTTTAAAGTGAGAATAATTTTGATATTAAGGTTCCTAAATTTTGGTACACATTTAAAGATCCCATCTCTTTCAGAAGGACTCTACCCACAAATTGTCTAATTGGGTTTTTTTAGAACTGACTTACATGATGGATAAACACACCATTTTCTGTGAAGGAGTTAGAGAGTTTCATTATCAAATGCAAAACAAATGAAATTAAAAAAACCACCTCTTAATTATATACTTCTTGCTTAATGATTTACTTTTTGTTCCCCAATACCTAAGTTCCGAGTAAAATAATTGCTTAGTTTATGTTCTCATATCATTTGTGATTTTACATAGCTGTCATAACAGTTATGAACAGTCCCTTCTCCTAGATGAAACACCGTAGTGGATTTAAACTTTTCTTGCACAGAGGTATTCCCATACTTTTGAGTCACCAGGTCACCCTTTGCCATTTCCATACAGGTCCTAGAATAACCTTTCTTTCAGATTGGGAATAATTCTAGAAGAATTCAAGATATGGGTGTAATATGAAATTAGAGAAGCAGAATGCATTTTTGTTTTGCTCTTCACTCCTCTCTTAGGAAATTCTATTTAACCTTTTGTCTCCTGAACACAGAGTTTACTTTTTCAAAGATGCCTCTGTGATGACTCCAAGATATTTTTCTGTGATGACAAAATCTAAGTCAAAGCTTACCATTTGCTGGGGGTGAGTTTGGGTGGGGAAATACACAACCATACACATACAGTTAATTAGTTGACTAACTGAGGTTATTTCATTCATAAAAAAATGAATTTCATCTGTGATTTTACCTCCCATTCACTCATATCTTCAACTATTTTTCTCCTTTAGCTTCAACAAAAAGTTTGCTGCAATGTTTTGTAGTGCCTGCAAACTTTAGCAACTCATTCTTCACACTATATGCAAGTCATTTGTGCACGGACATAAGCTCAAGTCTTGGGGGAACCAACTGGCAGCTTCTCTGAACTGTGAAAAAAAGACTATTTATTTCATCATTCTTAATTTTCCTGTCACCTAACTTCCTTCTTATCCAGCAGCAGCAGCAATATTACATTGAGCAATGTATCATGGGTCATATTTAGAGGAAAAACTAAACCTGAATCCCATTTTTATATCGCCTGTTGTGGCATTAAATTACATGCAAGACTACATTTGGTGACTCATGCTCATAAGCAGAACACAATGGCTTTGACACTTAAGTCGGTGAAAAGGGTATTTTCTTTACCTTATTTATATGCCCAGTGGTGACTGTGCCAAAAGGCTCCTGTCTGTGATACTACTGACTTTTGCATGATAAAAAGCTAACCTGAAGCCGAAGACATGGCATAGGGAAGCAATTACTTCTTCAGAACATAGGCCAATTAAATAATTTAAAAAAAAATATTTATTGTGGTCTGTTAACTATATCTACCCTTACACACTCTCCCCTTACAAATCAAAAACTACAACCTCGAGTACTATAATTTGCCATTTATACTTGTTCCTCTTGAATTGCTTAATCCTCAATAAAATAAAGATTAATTTAAATTTTGCAAAATGTAATTTCCCATTTTTAATTCTATTTCAGTACAGTGTTGTGAAGAATGAGGCGCCATTTGGAAAAAAGTTGTCTACACAATGCTTGTATAATACCTTATTCTACTTTCATGACAAGAGTTACAGAAGGTAATAAATCTGTTACGTACAAAAGCATGTAGGGGAGCTACTTTCTTAAAGTATCAGTCTACTTTCAAAGAAGGTTAAATCTAAGTGGTAGAATCACAGATGTTTAGATTGAGAGGGACCTCCTGAGCTGATCTGGTCCAATCCCCCTGCTCAAGCAGGGTAAGCTACAGCAGGTTGCCTTAGACTGCATCCAGTTGGGTTTTGAGTATCTTCAAGGAAGGAAACTCCACAACCTCTCTGGGCAGCCTGTGCCAGTGTCCAACCGCTCTCACAGTTAGAAGGAAAAAAAAAAAAAAAAGAAAAAAAAAAGAAAAAAGAAAAAAAGCACTTTTTCTTACGTTCAGATGGAATTTCATGTGTTTTAATTTGCGGTCATTGCCTCTTGTCTTGTCAGTAGGCACCACTCAGAAGAGCCTGGCTCCATCTTCTTTACACCCACCCATTGGGTATTTTTACACATTGATAAGATCCCCCTGAGCCTTGTCTTCTCCAGACTGAGAAAATCCAAGCTCTCTCAGCCTCTCCTCATACGAAAGATGCTTCAGCCTTAGACCTTATCTCTTTCCTGGTTTTACACATTTTCTGCGCCCCCTCTGAAAAAAAGTCACTCTCCTGTAGGTTTTCTTCTCTACCTGGTGTCCTAGACATGAACTTAAGTTTCCCACAGACAAGCACACTTCCTCCTCTCCTAAATATTGTGACCATAGCATTACTAAGAGCGATATCACACTGAGATAATGAGGCACACTCTGCTTCCCTCTCACCACTGATAGTGATAGGAAACAATGGAACTGCCTATATGAAGAGAGACAGGCCAGCCACTATGGGTAATCACTTACTTAAAGTAATCACATCTGTAAGGCCCCTGCTACAGAAGGTAATTTTACTTTCTTTACTTCTTCTATGAAAAACAATGGTCCTAAATTCCCAGTTGATAGCTAGCATTTTCATCTGCCTAAGTAAAATAAGGATGGTTTAGTACCATGCTTTGTATGTTTGAAAGCATAAAAATGCTGCAAAAGAGAAACTTCCAATTATTGTCATGTCCTCCCAGTGCAGTCATACCTCCCAGGACATTTTTAACAGGTTGTTTGCAATGCTCTAAACAAAAACCTGTAACTAAATCTTCTGCCACAGTTTGAACTGAATGGTCACAGGGTTTAATCAGATGCTTCAGCATAGTACAAAGTCTCAATATGAGTTTAAATCTGATGCTATCTGGTAAATTGCAAAAAGGAATTACAAGACCAAGAAGCCCATTTGACTTGAAAGATATAAAATGTTCCCCTTCAGCATACCCCTAAAAGTATGGCTATACCAGAAACATAAAGAAATGTTTGCACAAAAAGCTAATGTCAGCACTAAAAGCTGTTTAATGACAGAATTCATTAATCATTCCAACAAGCAAGCACTATACTGTCAAATCACTGTTTTGACAGACCAGCCTCAGCAAAAGAAGACCCTTGAAGATGGACATTTTTCCTTGGATTATATAGGGAAGAGATTATTGGAGCATGATCCTGAAGTTACCCTTTCTTAAAAAAAAAAAAAAAAAAGAAAGAGAGAAAGGGAGAAAAAAGATTATATAGAGAGCATCTATTAGCTACCAAGTTTTATGGAGTTAGCTGAGCATCATTTTTATTACGATCTCTTATTTTAATTCACACACAGTAACATAGTCTTTCATACTAAGATAAGTAAATAAACTGCAGAGATTTTTGTCCTTGATCATGTCTCAAAGAAGCATCTCTGTTTCTTCCAAAAGAAATTAAACCAAGCTTTCTGACTTTTTAGCTTTTAGGATGGGCAATTTATTTTTGCAATTATGATCAAAGACTGCATTTCCTTTTCAACGAAGAGTAGACAATTGCTCTTCTACAACTCAAGCTCATTAACACTACCCCAGAACTCAGAGCCAGACGGTGGAACCGATGCATGGATAACAGTGCAGCTCAAGAAGAAAGTGCTCATCTGAAGGGTGTATATGGCTTATTGGCATGACTTCCAAGCATCTCACAGTCTTTATTCTGAATAAGGGAAGTGTCAATTTTCACATTTTCTCTGGACAGCACTGGAGCAGACTGAGGTTATGTAAGAATGCATTGATACAGACTAGCAGAAGAGAAAAGCTGAGATGAGACCAAGTCTAACCGAACTGCATAAAATAACATCGGCAGGTGGTTACGCTCCACTTCACCCTCTCATCAGGCAAGTACACAATAGAACTTTGCTCATTGATTTGCAGCTTCTCAAGGCCAGGAAACAGGCAATTAATTTAACCCAATGCAGTTTTACCTTATATGCTTCCTAATGTCTCCTTAGAACATAAGCTACACCAGTTAGTGTACTCTAAATACTGGATGAGAAGAAGTAAACACTGAATTAGTTAAGAACTTAAGTGGTCATAAAGAAATGTGTAAAAAGACATCTGATTTACAACATCTGCTTTATCAAGTCTCTCCATTTTTTTCATGTATTTTCATTCCCTTTTCAGTCTCTGGTATTTCTCTTTTTAAGATGCAGTCAGCTCCAGACAGAGGTTGTGCAGAGGTTGTTGCAGGCCTTGGAGGTTTCCCAGATGACTCTGGATAAAAACCTGCATAACCCAGTCTGACCTCAGAGGTGACCCTGCTCTGAGCAGGAGGTTGGACAACGTAACCTCTTGAGGTGTCTTCCAACCTGATGCATTCATATTCAAATGAATACAGCACTTCATAAGAGGTATTGTTTCTGCCTCTACTGAGGAAAAGTCATAAAAACAAGTGTTCATTACTGCTGTGCAGGTCAGACAGCCATTTATTGAATCAAGTTTAACATGTAAAACAAATTGTGATTATGAAGAAGGCAGTGCTTTAATTGCATTTTCAAAGAAACCATTATTCAGCTACAGCACAAGTGAAAGTAGTGTTTATCACAGGAGGAAAAGTGATAGCAATGTTTAAAACTGAAGTTATTTTATCTGTTTACTGAATGGAAGACATTAATTAAAAAGAAGCGTTAATCACTGAAAGACTCTTTTTTAAAAATGGAGTTTCATGGTGCAGACTCAAGGCTACTGCCACACAGGACTGCATGCAAGCAACAGCAGGATCTTCAGAGTAAGATTCACAACAGCCTACATGAAAAGATAAAGCTGCTTAAAGAAGGCACCACCAGATCAAGCTAGGTTTTCCTGAAATCCTACAGTCAAATACCTAATTCTAGGCTTTAGGGAAGCAGGACCACTTTGCCGGAAGCAGCAGCAAAACAAGAGTAATATATATTAGGTCTAAATAAATTTAGCAGGATTTTAGATAGCATGACATGGGGCTAACAGATTTATGCTTGCACTGCCTGTGCTACAAGCATGAGATAGCTTTAGTTCAGATGCTAGAAAGCCATGTCATTATCACCGTATGTCCCAGCAGGGAAATAGGTCAAACTTCCTCAAGCATGGAGCAGTGCTTAAGATGAATACTTGGCTTCAAGTCTGGAGATGTCTTATCTCTGGACAGCTCAGGGAATGAGACAGCACAGCTGGTATTTATTTGTATATGTTCCTATAGCTGCGCCCTTTGTGGTCTAGTGACTAGGACATATACTGCTCCTACAATACAGAGGGAAATTTCAGTGGTTTAGGTTGTCATGCAGTAATCACCGGCAAATTATTGGTAAACAGTAAATCTCTGGTACCTTTTTAACAGGTACTTGGCAATACCTAGGACCAAGTACTTCTATCTCTACATATGGAAAAAGCATTGAGTCAGATCAAAATTTCAGTTTAACTCCTTCATGTGATTGTAAGCAAACACTTTGGGAGACTATCTTCTAAAAGTTCAGGCAAAGGTACCTTCCAACCTGTATCACCCTACATTACTGTGAAGAGAGGTGAGGTGTGCACCCCTCCCCACACAAGGCAAGGCACTCTCCTTAATAGTCTTGAGAGCTGTGTCCATCCACAGATTCTCAGTCTGACACACTAAACGTTGTATCTTGACCCAAGCCACATTTTGCCATGCTGTGTAAGGTCTCTTTGCTGTGTCACAGAACAGCACAATGCAGACACTTTCCCTTCTACACAGAGAAACTAATTTTTCATAGGCCCTGGCAAAGCTACTTAAAAACTTAATACTAAACTTTTCAAAAGTGATTCCTAAGACCTGGATGCCAACCAGAAACCGTAACAGATGCAAAGAAACTGACTCCAGAGTACTAGGGTGGGGTCAGCCCTGGAAATGTGCTCCGATGAATGAAGATGACATTGTGAATTTCTATGCTCCTACTGTCATGTCAAAAATAGGCAGTGTGCTGATGTACTTCAGAATATACTGACATGGTAGCCAAAACACAACATACTGTAAGTAAAACCTGTTATGCCCCTCTGGAGCACAGTTACTGGGCATAATTTATAGCGAAACCCATAATCTGTGCCAGAACTTCAGTGTCAGAAGTTGTAATGAGACAACCAGGAGCCTCCAATTCCTCTCAATGGGCAGAGCTCAAATTATATCCAATACTCAGTCATATCCCTCTCTTCCAACTAGAACAATAACTCCTCCCCTCCATAGTCCTGTCCAAGACCTGGAGTGCTATGCCTCCTTCTCATTAGACCCATCCCTGTACAACACCCACTATGTTCTTCATTAGCTCTTCTTGACAGCAGTGACACCTTCCCACCCCATCTAACCACTAGCTCATGCCTGTATTCTGTAACTTATTCTGGGTAGCTAACCACAGCATTTAATTCCTTTAACTGCTATGAATCCAATTCCTTCTTGCCTTCAGTTAGGAATCAGAGGTATGTCTTTGCCTTACCACTAATAAAATTACATTCAAGTGGCTTCATCCTCTCTCCCAGAAACATATGCATCTTGCCCTATTGCCATTCTTTTTAGTCAGCTCCATGTGCATTGCTTTTAAAGCTTTCACAACACTGAGTAATTGTTAAGGAAAATAATCAGTGTGCAAAGAACACAAAGTCTAGAGGAATCTAATTATAGCATTAAATCTGACAAAATAGGATGTGTTCATTTGTGAGGTGACCTGTACAGATTTCCTCTGTGAGTTCCCCACAACGTTCCTTGCATACAACTGCATAGCAGGTGGGCAGAGACAAAGAGTAAAGATATTCTCTTGATAGATCAGTGAAGCTGAGTCAGTATCGAGTATTTACTATTTGGCAGAAAGCAGACAGCTGGTTTACACCTTTGAAAAAGTAAAGAGAAAGCATCAGCAGAGGTGATATAGCCTAAGACAGCAAGTGTAGCATGGGTAGCACAGACCAGAAGGTGCTGGACTAAACTCATTCATTATGTGCATGAATTCAGAAGCATTAATCGCAGAAACCTTTTGGACATATGTTTCTGAACTACATAGGTTCCCAACTCTGTATTTCCTTTATTTGCTACTTATTGTTATTTGTAGGCTGGTTTTGTTTGTTTATTTTGTTGTTTTTTTAGAAGATCTCTCTTTGTTCCCTTGTTTGACATGCTTCACTGTAAGTAAGGAGCATCCACTTTTCACCTACAGCAGGGCTCCGGGGCTCTTCACTTCAAACAATCTGTCACAGGCTAGTGTACTAGAGCCATGAGATGCCTGGCAAGCAAATAAAGGTCACACTTCACCATGAAATATTTATAAGAAACATACCTGCAGTGTAATCTTTGCATGGAATATGCATCCTCGAAATGGGACATGGCTTCTCCTCGTAGGCTGCAGCCTAACGATTATAGGTCACCCCTATCAGGTTGCTGGCTTATAAAAAACGCAAAGCTGCCTCCGAGGGGATACAGGAAGGGACTCCTCACAGACACAACCACGGAGGGTGACCGGTGCTTAAATTAAACCTGATCCAGAGCGCACAGTCCCTGGACTGCACTCATCCACTCTCTGAAACTGCTCGAACAGTTGCTGGAGTGGTTTTGACCTGTGCCACTCTCAAACCATTCCCAGGCAAATCAAGGGATCACTATCAATACACACTGCAAATTTAACCACTGCAATTTAGAGGGTAAAAGAATTTTAATGGCAAGGACAGAAGCTCCTCTGTGTATGGGCCTCAGCTGCACAACACAGGTATAGGCACAGTTAATTACAGCATAGCATAAGAGATCAACTGTCCTACACCAATTTATTTTCCCACATAAAATATTTTGGAGTAATCTTAGCAGCTGCTCGGGAATCTCATTTCATAGACCATGCAAGGCTGCTGAAGGACAGGGTCTAAAGCTGCAGGAGTGTGACACAAATGCAACTTACATCTCTTTATGACTTTGGGAGCTCTAAAGTGCTATCATATACTAAATACACCAAACGATCAGGTCTGAAGTTTCTCTAAGTAATCTAGCCGATGTTTTTGCTTTAATCTTTACGTCATACTGCAAGAAAAAAATGAGTAACTTTTGTATTCACTTGCTGATTTTTGCAATATACAGTAAATAATGAACAGGGTCAAATATGCAAAATGAAAAGGAAAAAGAAATATTATAGCTAGTCCTGTGGGGAAAAAAAACCTGAAAGCTGCTACGTAATTTAAAAAAACTTATACTTGGGAAGGAAGGAAGGTGCAAATGAAGGTCACGCTTGTCACCTAAAGTCCTGCATATCTGATTTTTAAGTGCTTAACTTTGCAGCTTGTGATATTCTTTCAGTGTACTTTTTCTTAATTTAAAAAATAGACAGAAATCCTGATGATAAGACCAGTTCTAGAGGGAAAAAAGTATTTCAAAATAGTAATTTCTGGCTGATAGTTCTCCTTCAAATGGGAAAAAATTGTCAGGAAAAAGGTTTGATTTTAGGAAAGCTCTGACTACAGAAAATGAAGGGTTTACCTGAAGGGACTGAAAACAAATATAAAATAAAGGAAGCCACGTGTTAAAAATCACTGGAATAGATGAAGAGAAGAAACAGACCATGAAGGCTGGCAACACCGGCAGAAAGCAGGTACAAATGCAAAGGCCAGAAAAACTTCAAGGGAGTTGGAGAAAGCACTTTAAACTGGACAAAAGGGAGGCTGGCAGAGCCTAAGTACATATGAATAAAGGACCTCAGTCTACAGAAGTGGTTGCTAGGAGAGTATCAGGGGAATGTATAATATATGTTTTCCCTGTTCTTACTCTCTCTTCAGCACTTGTCTCTGATGGAGACAGAACTCTTTGCTCCATGTACCTTGGTCTGACTCAGTACCATCACCCCTATGTTTGTATAATCCCCCTGTACACAGGCTGAAAATCAAAAAGGAATACTTCATATAGAATGGATGATTATGGCCTACTCTGAAGCCATAAACAAACCAGCCTGACACTGCCTTATCCAATTCTTCAGGGAATTAATTATTAATGCCTTGAGAGCTATGTAAACTACTACACAGGATTTGCACACCCACTTAAGCATGTATAGGATAGATGGGTAGAAAACAAGTTTCCTAGCTTTAAAATGAAGAATATCTCTGGAAACTTGGAAATTATTTTTCAAACCTCCACCATTTTCTGGGAGTTAATTTACTTAACCTTTTCCCCCTCATTAAATATGTATGCATATATATGTATATATAAATGTGTATATATGCATATATAAAATAAGGTATTTGAAATACTGTTTAAAATTATTCTCAAAAGTTAGAAAAAAGCCTAAAAATATATGAATGGGTTTTCTAGCAAGGTCATCTGGTGCCCACTGTTGGTGGAATAAGAGGCTGTCAACAGCAATGAAGTGGGTGTTGTTGCACTTTTCCAGCTGACTGCTACAAGACTCTTTTGGTGGTTTAGTTTGTCTCAGCTAAAGACTGGGCACTATTCTGACAGCTTCTGTCACCCTGTTCATAACAGATGATAGAAAAATTCTCTATTCTCATCAAGAAATAGGAAACTACTTGAAGTACGACTTTCTTTGCCATTTGGACAGGTTTTTCCATTACTATTTCATTTTTAATTCCTTTTTATTTATTTTTTACTAGAGGATCATTCAGTGACTGAGAGACAATGTGCTCAAAATGCTCATCAGAAGGCTCTGCTCTGGTTTTGGCTGCATGCTTGGCTGGAGCAGCTGTTCTGAGCACAGGATACCTTTCTACCTCTAAACATACAAGCATTTCTTGCTTAATAACACGTCAGTTATCATGGTTATTGCTGTAGTCAACAGCGAAATTCTCTTCCAATGGACAAATACTGACATTCTAAGCAGATGGACTGACTTCCTGCAAAAACAACATCTCTCCATTAAATACAAAGAGAGCACCCTAATGAATAACTTAGGCAAGATGCTTAACTTCTTCATGGCTAGAGGCAGAAGAAATTAATCTGAGCTTCAGACAGTAAGAGAGACCAGAGTTTCACGTGGTATGAAGCTAGTTACTGAATGACTGCTGCCCCCAAGGGTAAAGGTTCCTCTTCTAACATCTTATATGATGGGCTTATGTTGCAGGCTTTTACTATTTAATTCACAACACTTAATTTTGGCCTGCTTAATAAATTGTTAAGCTTCATAATAATTTACGATTTTAAGAAGTAATTCTACCACCTGCAGAAATGACCATGTACAGTTCTTTGAGTACGCATGAAGCTAAATAAGGGAAACATCAGTTCCTTCTCTGGCCTGAAATGCACATATTTTAGTTCTAACAGGACAGTACAGGTAGGACAACAAGATCAAAATTTAAGTCAAGGAACCTGTGGATAGAGGAGTGAACATCCTTGTCTCTAACACTATCTATCTAGTTCACAACATCCTATATTAATCTATTATCCATAGCTGTTACATTGGATGGTATTTTCTCACTGCTGTTAAGGAACAAGGGTCTGTTTCTTTCCAGAATAGCCACTGTACACAATTTTAAACACTGGTTTTGCTTGAGCTAAACAACCAAAAGGAAGGACACCTGCAGGTGGAGTGACTGCCAGAATGTCATGCAGAGAAATGACATTCAAAAGACAACTCGTCAACAGTTCTAGATGGCAGACAAGCCCAATACTTTAGGGCATCGACAACATTGCTCATCTCCTATGAAGGCATCATTGCCAGAACATTACCTAATTTTAAAACAAGAAAAATTCATCTCATATGGGTGACAAATTGGAAGTCTCTGAATCCAATCCACTTTTTTTCATGATTATGAAGGCCCAAATCAATAAAAAAAAATACACAGTTCTCTAGGGAGATGATTAAAGTATGCGTGAATATTTTCAAAATTCAATAATTACTTCAGTTGTCTCACCTAGTTCTTCAGGATTTAAAAAAAAATAATAATAATTCACCTATTTTATGATAGTAGAAGAAAAGCTCTGGCTAGTTCCAAATGATGGAGGTTTCTATGTCTGTAAAATAGTAAATTCTTAGACTAGTAATTTGCTGTTCCACCAAGAATCTACTAACAGTTACAATACCACACTGATACTAAGATTAAGAGCAGAAGTAACATACTGGGCAAGGTACCTCAGCAGGCCTGTGTGCTACACCGAAAATACATAGAGAGGCTTAACTAATGAGATCATACAATGCAAGTGTGAAACATAAAATACATCCATTCAGTTGGAGAGAAAATGAAGATATACTACAAGTTTGTTTGTTTGTTTAAAGGACATTGCTTATGTTAAAACAAAAGCTCTTTCCCTTTCAAGACAGAAATACTTCCAATTGACTTATCCCTAATAATGTGCACATTTAAAACAAAATCATCAAAGCTTGCATGTCCAGGAAATGCCACTGTTTTCACATTATAATTGCAACATTTACAGCTATGTACTTTTCAGTGTTCTTTTTTTTGTCTGCTATCACTGTGTGTTTTGGGAGAGCTAAAAGGGAGGACTAGGATAAAGGAACAACTGTTTCATTCCTGCCTGGCAGTTCCTATGCTCTTATGAAACTATCATCTGTGATTATCAGCCTGTTTTTAAATATCATCTACTGAGGGTAGAATGTGATTTGCAATATTAAATGGCATCAGTGCAATCGCATTGCTCAATTCCCGTGTGCCCCTTTGAAAATCTGCTCACTTTTGTACTTAAACTCCTCTTCCCCTACAGAACAGAGCATTGATTCCTCTTCTTTAGCGAGATGAATCCCCTCCCATGTGATTTCACATGTCAGTCTATTCTAATCACTTCCAGCTGCCTCTGTTCACCCAAGCACAGCGCAGGCGTTCGAAAGGGCTGTGAGATGCTCTCCTTAGGACAGGAATGGATTCACTTTGACAACTCTGAGACATGGATAAGGAGAAGACATCTCTGGTATACTAACCTGTTGTTGGCAGAAATAATACTAAAAACATAAATGCCTGTTATACTGTCTGACCTTCTATATGCTAGGTGCTTTCCAACTCTTTTTTCTTTGACTGATTTACTGCTGCACTAAGTAGCTTCTCAGAGGAAAGCCAGTATGGTTTCCTACTGCCGTGACAATGTTGAACGAGATCAGGATTCAAATAAAACCATGGAAAAAAAAAAATCCCTTGGCCTACACGGGAGCATACAAAACCTGATTTTGTGTGTCTGTGTATGTGTGCATTTTTCCTCATACATCATAACTAATTTGATTTTTTTTTTAAGTATTTTGCCACATACACATATAGAGTACACACAAATGCATACATACATTATTTGTATATATATGCATATGCATGTTGCATATATACACGTTTAATCAGTTTGAACACTTCTCTGACCTCTGCGGTGTGGCAATAGCTTTCAATTTACACTCATCTGTTAATGTTACTTATCTTGATATTTACCTTCTCTCATAGTTCACCATTGAGACTGTTAAAATACAACCAGTCCTAATAATAAAACCAAGCAGATGTATTTGACATAACAGAACACATATTATTCTCATTACCTTTAAAAATACTGGGGGTTTTGCTATTTCTACAAAACAATATGTAAGCAACCAGTTTTGCCACAAAAAAAACCTCATTAAAACTCTTAGTTGCAAATGCTGGTTTTCTAAATAGTGTATATTATGTACGCTAAATAATGTATATCATGTGCTTGCATCTTTCACTGGAACACCTTCTTTTAAGACTAAACACAAGCAGTAGTGCAAATATTCAAGTTTATTTTAATACCACCAAGCTTTTATGTTCACACACTTTATTGCAAAAATAATTGAAGGGAAAGTAAATTAAGATCTAAAATTAGTGGCTATATATATATATATATCCCCCCTCTTTCATATATAGACCTAAACCAATATATTATTATGTAATTGAATACAGACACAGAGCTTTACATATCTTTTTTTTCCTTCAATTTGAAGAACTAAAAAAAAAAAAAGATTCAGCAGAGTAATAAGCTGATTTTTGTATGGCGGTCAGTTTCTTTTATTTCACTGAAGCATAGAGAAATGAGAATTTTTATACATATATATAACTTCTCCAGGAAGTTAGAAAAATATACTTTAAAAAGTAGCCATATGGGTTTCAAAAGTGTTCAATATTAATCAAAAAAAACAACCCATTTTTTAGATTTTTACATTTTACTTTTACTCTTAATCCACATTTCTGACAATCAACCGTAAAGCAGCTGTTTCCAGGATTACTTCCTACCAGTTTTATTAAGAATGTTGCTGAGTCTGCTGTCTTCTATGACTTAACATCTGAGCTTTTCTTTTCCTTCAGTCTCCCAAAGGAACAAGTTACAATATATTATGGAAAACTGTTTTGCTGCCTCCATGAAGATTGTATGTTTATTTATTCTTTACTTTTTCACTAGTACATGAAACACACTATGAATGTATACATAGTATGTATACATTACTACACACTATGCAATGCATACATTACTACACACTATGCAATGCATACATTACATGTAATGTACGCATTGCATGTATGTACATGTGTGTATATACATGTATATACACACATGCACACACAGTAGGAGTACCAGGACATTGCATTTAACTTCTTTTTCTTCACATTTTTTCCTCAGACAAGAAGAGAACCTCACTACAATGTTTTCCTAACCATTTTTTAAATGCACAAGCATTCTAGGCACAGGCAGATGAGGAATGAGAACACAGCAGGGAAACTTCATTTTGGATTATCATAGGTTTTAAACACCAAGAGAAAAAGAGATCCTCATTTGATGTAATGGGTTCAGCTCCAAGAAAATTATGGAGTGACGCCAGCTGAGGACTTAAGACATTCACATTGATAGAAAGGAAACTGCTTTAGCTCTGATATTCTTTACCTAAAATCATCAATCAAATATAGATTAACTACTACTGAGAATAAGGTCAAAACCAGTAATTCAGCGTAAGACAGTTTTTCTACATATAGCTGCTTATATAGTAGCTTGTACCCTCATTTTAAACCTCTTGTGCCCCAACTTCTTATTTCCACAAAGCAAAATAACTGTAAAACTTACCTGCACAGCTATCGTATCTGAGTTAGATAAACTTAGGCATTCAGCTTAGAAACTCCCAGCCTGGAAAACAGTGACTTTTTATCAAGCTATCTAAATACGTCAAAGTCTATAACATATGTTCCAAACATTACTTGTGAAGGACTTGCCATAATCCCCTATTTTAGCGAGCAATACTCGGGCACCAAGAGTCTTGGTTATAATAGTATTGGCATGTAACTTCGCACAGATAATTTATATTTAAGCACAGTAAGGAACCAGAAAGCAGTCAATCCTCCATCTAAACCCATGAAGGGCTTGAGCCAGTATGCCTCTCAGAGCACTTTGAAAACGCAACGCAAATTGCGATGGCATCTTGTGCTTTCTTACATAAGACCACAAGAGGAAAAAAAGAAATAAAAATCCGTAGTCTCCAATTTTATGTAATAACTTGCTGGTTTAAACACTTGCACACTTGCTATGGGTGACCCAGATTCAGTTCTGTTATCTGCACACGCAGATTCAAACTCACACTTACAGAAATTCTCAAATCACAAAGTTGAGGGACTGCATGGGGTTACATCACCTAGAGTTTGTTCATTGTAGAGGAAAATAATTTCAGGAGTCAGAGTTCAATCACAACATGGCTCCACTTGTGTACAGGATGCTCAACTAAGAAGAGGTGCGTGGGCTTGTCTCATTTTCCTACTATACATACCAAACTCATATTTAAATCTTAAGTGACCTGCCCAAGACCACACCTCCAGGCTATGGACAGTGTTTCCTTTCCTTAAATGCTGCTGCAGCAAGATGTGATATACTAAGTGGTTTAACAACCCTTCTTTGACCTTTCATATTGATTGTAACATCAGAGTAATACCAGTCACATAGGGGAAGTAATCATAACTTACACGTGTAAACACATGCAACAACACAGATAATACATGTATGACATATCCTGTTCATCCTTAATATCAGTTGTTGTGCACACTATACTATCACACACATCCTAATGTAATACTTACAATGATAATGTGAAGAATATATTGTAAATTAATTCAACGCTGACAACAGATGATTAGGAGATCCACAGAACCAATAGCTTCCACTCACTCTGCTAAACCTGCAGCAATATTCTTGGAAGAAATACTAATTTTCAAATCACAAAATTAGCAAGCCAGTCACACTATACCTTTCCTAAGTATTGGAGCTAGATACAGAAGTCCACCCAAGTGCCTGAATCCTACCCATCCCAAACTACAGTGCCCAAATCCAAATTCATATTCCTGAAAACTCAGCCACCATTGAACTCCAGAATAATCTAATTGTTCACATAGTCTCTGAAGAGAGGCTTTTAGATCCCCCAAGATGGAGAAAGGCGCAAGCCAGACTCTTTGGTGTTCTCCAAACGTGAGCATACGTTGTAAAGGGAAGGCCAGCATGATCGCTATACCAGGAAGAGAGAAGACTGGGGGACAAAAAAAACAAACAAAAAAAAACCTACCAAAAAAAAAAGCAAAAAAAACCTGGTGATAATTTCCTGCCAATTGCAGATTTCCTTACTCTGTGCCTTTAGGCAACAAAAAAAAAAAATAAACAGCCTACTTTACAGGATGAAACACAGAAGTACACATTTTCCTGAAGTGTCTCTTCATTTGGCAAGACACTTGTGCTGATCTTCATTTAGCTAGGATCCAAACTCTGCTCTGCCAGTTACATTGTGGTCTTTTTGTTTGTTTGTTTAGAAAATGGACTGGCTGTTTTCTTAACTCAGCCATTTGTTCTCCTTCAGCAGGGGTTCTTTGTTTGCTGTAATGCTTGGTAAATTATTATTAAGCACATTCAATAATGGGTTGGAACTGTGGTACAAATGCAAAAGTACAAGTGATTTCTAAGTGGCTGTAATTATGCGTAAGCAACTCTAAATTGGTTTCATCTTCATTGCATCCATAGGTAATGGAAAAGAGCTGCAACTTGTGCAAGTTAACATAAAACCTCAGAATGAGTTGGTACACGCTGAAGTTATTTGCTTTTCTCACTTTACTTTTCCAACCAACATGCAGGTTTTGCCATTTCAAGTTCTTTTCTGATTATGGACAATTAGGATCAGTAACTCCCTGTTACTGGTTGGTGTTGGTAAAGCAGCTACATGAAAATAGCAACAATCCAACACATCACAGAATCTGTGACAAAGCTTCTGGTAACTGATTTCATTAAGTATCCGGACTGCATCTGCAGTTATAAAGTAGTTCTTCATGAACATAAAATGCAAACTATCACTACAACAGGGATGCTCCTGGAGAGCAGGAGAGCAACAACTCCTGACAGCCACAAGTCCATGAAATGAAATAAGTTTCCTATCTGGAAGGTTGGTAGATACTATCGAGGTAGGAGGGAAACAATAATTAGTTGTCCACTGGATGCCAATTTCATGAATAATGACAGTTCTTTCATCTCTAGATAGTGGGACATCATCACAAAGTAATAATGAAAAAAACACACATATAAAATACTAATTTGTGTAATATATATGTCTTTGATTCTACCCTGCAATTAATTTAAGCTATCATGAAGTGACTGAAAAATGGTACTATCCCAATTTGCTGGATGTCAGGTTTCTATTCCATAGGCAAAACTGGCTACATATAGGGTCAGGAGGTGGCAGAATCTTGCCATGATTGCACAACAGCTAAACTCAAGCATGGATTTACTGAAAGGATAGCAGAGCAGAGCGTAGCTATCCATTAACAGCGACAGGTAAGGTATTATAGTATGGGCTCTACGTTATGCCTTCATCTGGAATGGGATTAAGTCCTGAATATCCTCCTTTGAAAGAATACTGTTTTGCAGATAACAAGCTATCCTAAAAGTTAATTGTGGCTTCCAAGTTTTGAAAGCCAAGAGTATCACTGAGTCAAAAACTTTGTTTTATCCAATGCCTCTTCTCATTCATCAAAAGAAAGGAGAGAAAGTGACTGAGACAATCTTTCACTTACAATAAATCTAAATCAAGAAAAAAACACCAAATTTAAATTGAACTCTGAAGCATTATTTTTTTGTTAAAACACAGCTTCTTCTTCTGCATGTCACATTAGATATACTGTTACATTCACCCTAAGAGATTTTACGGCTCTTTATGTAACTACCTCCCAGTTCACTAGATATTTTAATCAACCATACTGACAACCAAAAAAACTTTTTTTTTCCAACAATGTTCTAATTAAACCTTCAAACTCACAGTCTGTGTTATAATTTTATGTGTATTTATGTGCTACTATAAAGGCTACAATGTGCTATTATAAATGCTGTGGGGAATTAATAAACAAAACATCCAAAGTCACACTGAACTTACTGTGTTAATAGTCTTCCAAAAATGGCAACACTCTCTGGGTGAGAATTTAACTTACTCAAGATACTTGAGAATTTGGGAAATGAAAGTAACATGAAATAGTCGCTTCTTTTTCGCTTTATGAGTAACTGCAATCAGTAAATCAGTGTTTCAGTAGTACAGGATGGATATAGGTTAGGAATATACAGCTTATACTTGCATTGAAATTCTTTTTAAAACAAGTCCATCTGGTGAAAAGTAGCTTTTGAAAACACAAGGAAAACAAACGGTTTGTTCTGGAAAAAACACTTAATTGAGGAGGGAAAAAAAAGTACTTAAGTATTTTTTAGCATTTTCACCACAATACCACTTATAAACCTTCCTCCCCAAAGAACAGATCAGATTATTTAGAGAATCTAAAGCCACCATGTAGAACTTTGACGCAAGACAGAAGACCTGCCATAAAGCGTTGATATAACACTTTTGATGGGAGGAGTGCTCCTCTTGATACATAGATTAAATCTTCATTAAAGCACTCTCAATAACAATCATTGGGCATTCTTTACAATATTGTTTTGCATAACTGGATCATGATAAAAGCTGAAATCATTCTACACCACTAAGCAATCTGACCCTTTGCCATTATATCTGAACTTTAAGAAGACTACTTTACTATGCAATGCCTGCTTCTGTGTTTATTTGCTGTTAAAAGGTGGAGTTGAATATGATAATTTGTACTAAAGAAGTGCTTATCAGCCATTTATATCAGATTTGTATTGAAGTTTCATTACATTATGTGACAAAAGATGAAACTTCTCTAATAGAGTTATCTTGTTTAACACAGTTACATTTTGGCTAAAATTATTTAGCAGTTCACTTTATTCTTAAACTCACAAAATCTCAGATAGCTTTTTTCCTTCTTACTCTTTCCTCTGCTCCTATATACATACCCATTTTAACTTCCTCAATAAGCACACCTATTGAAGTATGCTTCCACTAACATAATGTATCAGTACTAACTCATACTCATTCTATTACAAGTATCATGAGTAATTTCACTTGATAAATGTAATTTTTTCTAGGTTTTGTCATATTCTATATACAAAGAGATTACTGGTTGAAGAGATAACAACTCTGGTGCCAGGAAAAAAGCTTTGCCTCCCTCAACTCACCATCTACACACTAAAGGAAAACTAATATTAAATAAATAAAAGCTAAAAATAGCTTTTACCATATTAGTCTATATTCACTATCCTATATATTGTTACAACTAACACATCTTTCTTTCTGAAGTAACTTCAACTTAAAAAACTTCGATTTCAGAAAATTGTTTTCTCTCCTATAAAACAAATTGGCCTCTGAATTACAGAGGTCAAAATGAATAACTATACCTGCTGGCCGTTAAAAATAAAATTAACTAATCCTTTCAGAAACCTATGTAAAGACACTTACTGGATGCCATGCAATGTAGTTCTTCTGCTGGTTGGTCAGCATTCCTATAGTTCTTTCTGAGTGGAGTAACACTCTCCCTAAACTGTGTTTGGACATAATTGCGATGAAGGTATTGATTTGACCTTCCTTTTTAAATTTGCTGAGGAATCTTCTCTTAGATTAGGGTCCTAATCTCTTCTCAATGTTATCATACTCATTGTCAGATACAGAATTAAATAACCTCATTAGTACTTCATACATTGGATAGCAGGAGAAGATACTGATCAGATTTTGTCTAGATATTTTCTCCTTCCTAGAAACTCATTCTTAAAGAGTCAAACTCGCAGCCATGGCAAAGTTACTGTCCTCATAGACAGAACAAGCAGCACACCTCATTCAGTTTTGCAGAGCCAGAACCAGTATCCCTGGAGCTGGGAGTGGTATGGGTAGAGAGACAGCCAGAGACTACATAATTGCCACTCCAACAGCTTTTGATATCATGCTGAAATTCAGCTAACACTTTACTTGACACAAGCAAAACATGCAGCAATCTCTACTACAAACATCCTTTCCAGACCTTCTTAAGTCTTTTTAAACAAGCCCTTAATTTCATTGAATTTCACCTATATATAACAATTTTATGCTAATAATATCAATCTGTGCTTTTGATATTTGCCTGATGCGATTTCAATTTTCTTTTTATCATTCAGTCAAGGCTGATTTAGTTACCAAACTACTCGATTACTTAAAACTAAGCTATTAACAAGTGAAATCTAGAAAGTCATTCTGCAATCAAGGTAGCTTTTATCACATACAGGGAAATTATTCCTACAGCTAGTTTCCAGGACTGAAACCGTTACCTTCACCACAACAGGTAGGTGTCCACAAAAATATCCACTCAGTTTTGCTTTCTTTGTTTCCAAATCGTATTCCTTCAAATTACAGAAAACAAACATTTGTAACACCATTCCCAATTTCTACTTTACTCTTCCACTTAATCTCTTGAATTAGAGTGGGTTTTGGGGGTTGTTTTTTTTGCGTTGGTTGGTTTTGGGGTTTTTTTTGGAGTGTGGGGTTGAGGTTCATGAAAAGCAATAGCAAAAAAACTATGTATTCTCAACGAAAAGAGTAGGTTGATGCAAATGTATTAGTGGTGGGACAAATTTTTACTGAATGTTTGGTAATTTAAAAAACTGATCAAATAGTAGGAAACCTTGCTCTTTCCCTAGCTCTTTTAATGAATTGTGGTATGCTTGCCCAAGTGATTTTTAGTGAAACTAGTGACACCATATTTCATCATCTTTACTTTTTTGATCTCAGGTTCAGAGAGACAATTAGTAAAACACCAAGGTGCCTAGTTCTAGCCAGCTAAAACCCACTAGATTTCAGTTCTGCATGTTCTTGAATGCTTTATTTATACAAGGGTTTGTACAGTCTATAGGAAAGATATCACTCCCTCCACCTTGCTCTGTCTAGTAGGATCTCCTTCTCCCAGTTAGAAGCATTAGCTATCAGTGTACTAACATCAAACCACCACATTGATACAGCAAGGTTCCTGCTAGTAATTTAGAGACAGGGTTTTTTTCTTTTTACTTGAATGACAAAACTCATTGGTTAAAACATTCTCTTTTTTCAAGTTCTCAAATACTGACAGAAATTTATTCAACAAACAATGCACGATTTTGGGGAAGCCTATAAATTACACCAGTAGCCTATTAGGCACAGTTTGAAAATTGAGTAGAAAGCACATAACTATTGCCCCAACTCAACTTGTATTATCATTACTGCCGTTTCAGTTAAGGAAGAAACACAGTCAGTATATTTTTTGCCATTGACTTGTACAACAATGTATAGATATTTAGTAGAAAATGACAACTTCCTTTAATTCCAATAGCAACATCACTGGAATTGCTCATAACTGCCTCATCCTAAACTACACCTCAACAACTACAAAATATATGACACAGCTCCCCTCATCCCCTCTAGGACTGGAGTAACCCGTATCATGCATTTCTTCAGATAGATTATTAGACTTATACTGGATATGCTGAACAGTATCAAAAGATGACAACATCTAATAGACTCATGATCTCACCAACCACAAGTTTATGGAGAAATGTCAGCTCTTTAACGTTTTGAGATGTTTTACTTCTCTTTGAAGGAATACCACTTATTGCCTAATCCCCATCTTATACTAAGTATCTCAGCAAATACAAATTCTGTCAAATGTGTATCTTATTTCTCAGAGCAAACTATGTAAAAAGATTAAGTGTAAGGAAAAATGACAAAAGTATGTTTATGGATAAAAAGAGCAAGGCATGGCATAAAATAGCTTGGACAGAAAATAATATTTTAATAAATATTGAATATAATGTGTTATTGGGGTTTCAAGTCATTAAATATTCATTATTTCTGTACCTTGAGAACTGTTGTATTCCTAAGCATATAAAATTCTGGTCTGCCAGCTACAATCCTAGCTTAGCATAGATCATCTTGCTTTCCTGATCTATTATGTGAGCACTACTAACAATTTACCTGATAAATGCTTCAAATGAAAAACTGTAACATCTACTTTTATTTATTTAACAGAAGAACTTCCATCTCCAGTTGTATGGTTCAGATTGAGAGAAATCAAGAAAATCCAAATACAGCAGCATGACACCTTGGCTACTTCTGTGCCAATAAAAATATCTCTATGCAGGATAAATCACTGTACTCTGCTGTTAAAGCCAAAAGCAGATAATGTTGTTCAATAATCAATCACTCCATGGCTGACCATTTAATATCTCACCTGGTTCATAAATGGCATTTAATAACATGACATGGACAAGTCATAAAAGTTAGACTTAAGTAATAAATTAAAAAATTAACTCCTGAAGATTACTATAATCCACTAAGAAATGGGTTTGGTTTTCTTTTTTTTTTTTTTTCCCCTCTTTTTTTTTTTTCATCCACCGTTTCTTACCCAGTTGTAAAAAAAAAAAAAAAAGGAACATCTAGTAGCTTGTAAGGCATATAAAACTGCACACTTTTGTGCTCACTGATACTGCTTTGTTCACATTCGCAAATACAAAATATGTATTAAAATGAGAGTTGAGATTGCAAAATATCACAATGAAACACCACTTCCCTTCTATTCACATCTAGGAAAGGCTGCAAGGCATTGGAGAAGGACTTAAAGTAAAATGAATGGAGAATGTAAAGTAAAATGAAGTTCAGAGCACATGTAAGGACACATCTGTTCTCTTTATGTCAAATGAAAAGTGCATCACCAAAAACTGGGGGCCTAAATATCAAAACTAGTCAAAAGAAAAAAGGCAGTGCTTGAAAGGTACAAGTCAAGATAACCAAACCACAGATTTCTAAATCTGTTCCAGAATATCCCTGAAAGTGATGTAGAATAAAATAAATAACCATTATCAAGTTCAAAATTAATTTTAAATCACCCAAGCAATAAACCTCAAAATTAATAAGGACATCTGAATGATCTGTTCCTCCCCACCAGTGTGTAGCTAAAATGAGCAAAACCAAAAGGCTTATACTGAAGCTACTATAAAGCTGAAGATAATACAGTCTATCACATTAGATGCAAGGAAGTCCATTGCCCAAAAATCCCCCTCATCTCTGTGGGTTCAAACACAGGGAACTAACACACAGAAATAGTCCAGAAACAGGTGATTAAAAAAAAAAAATTCAGTGGTTGTAAAGACTCCTACACACAGAGCCTTTGAACGGACTGGGATTGCTTAAAAAGGAGCTGAATAACATTGCATTCACAACAGAGATAAAATGATCAATGAAACAGTCTGACCTGACTCCACTTGGCAACAGGCTGGCAGGGGCCGCAAAATGGCTGTGGTCCTCCTGCCTGCCAGGTTTGTGCCACAACCTGGGAAAGTCACGGCTGCTGCTGGTGCTCCTCTCCTTCTCTCTTTCCTCCTGCTGCTCCAACGCAGGGGGAAGCTCGCAAGGGATGCAGCACTGGGCTGCTCTCACTCTTCCCTCCTTCTCTTGTCTTCCTCTGGCCTCCCTTTCTTAGAATAGCAAAAATCATTTGTACCCATACTACAAAGCTGCCTGCAGCTTATTCTGGAGGAAGAAAAAAAAAAAAAAGCTCTGCACTCTAATTTGTACTTTCTTAAAAAAGCAAAAATAAAGGGCCACCTCGTGGAATGCAGAAAAAAAAGCTTAGCCCTGGTACACATGTACATCAGTAAATTTCAAAGAGATAATCCAGATAATTCACTAGCAGAACATATTATCAAGCTTAAAAGAAGATTTTTACACAGACAAAAAATTACTCAATGTTCATTTGTGTTCATTAGAAAACAAATGTGCACAGTAAGACACAAACTCTGATACTTCAGCCACAAGCTCTTCACTAACAGATGTGATCAAGCAAAGTCATCTGTCCCTGGTGCATAGGGAATTCTGTAACAACCAGCACAATTTCTTAGACCCCATTCTGAAATATCTGATAGTAGCCAAGGTGAGACGTCAGTCAACAGCAGGGCTGAGCTTTGTTTGTTGCGGCTTTTTTACTCCCTGCTGTACACACAGAAATCACATTACTTTCTCCCTTTCTGCTGCTTCTTATTCCAGATTCCCTCCCACTTTACTGCTTCTACTCACCACCATTTGCGTTGTCACTCTCCCATCTCAGTGTACCTCAAGCTCTTTTAACACTCCTGCTCTACCAGCAAAGACTTGGTTGCACGCTGAGCAAGCTAGAGACCAAAGGCCTGGGGTGCCTGATGCACCACGGAGCTGCTCAAAGAGAACAAAATAAAAAAGAACAATACAGGAAAAGCCCTTGAACTGGAATAAAGAGAGTAGGAGATCCACCACCAGATGCATAAATAGAGTAGAGAGGTAGGAAAGATAATTAGCAAGAGTAAGCTGCAGCAAAGGGAGAGGACAGTATAAATTCAGCATATGGAACCCAAACCAGCTGCTTTTGCACACACGGATTATTATGTCAAATTGATTGTTTCATGCTCTGTTCTTGATATTTGTGTTTATTCAATTAACTGATCTATGTGAATTGGTACAATGCTGAAAAATGTCTGTTAAGGGCCACTATTCTTCCTGTGAAAGCTTAGGATGCTTAGCACTTGGTAGGAGAGAGACCCCATATAGAAGGACAGACTGAGCACAAAACTGCAGACTTAAAAGTTCATACTTGGTGATTCACAGCAGAAGAACCTTCCCAAAGCAGCCAAGGTTACTCCAAGTCTCATACTTTCATTCAATCACTACAAACATAGGCCCGCACCCCTCAAGTTGTGCTTAACAACTAAAAATTGTCCTAACTGAAAATGACAAAAGCACAAATCCTAACAAGGCTTTAACCCAAGCAGCGTGGAGAGTTGAGGGAAATTCTACTAAAACCCACCCGCCCATCTCCAGAAACCAACACAACCCCATTGATTCCTCACAGAGTTCAGGCAAACAAACATTATAATTTTGAACTAATGGTCAACTCTTTAGTTGTCTCCTGCTGATTAAAACAGTCCTGAGCTTTTGATATCCTAATTTCTCTTCAATTACAGTAAAAAACAGATATAAGAAAAAATAACTAGCAACAAGAAGTGCAGACTCTACTTTTGTAGAAGCATACTTTTGGCTGAAGCTGATGAAAAGATTTCTCTGCTGCCATGGGGAGGCTCGAGATGCAAACTCGGTTCCTCCAGCCCTAAAACCACCAAGGCGCAAAGCATCTGTCTACTGCTTTAGGAGCCTGGAACTGCTTCAGAATTGCTGGACATTGCTGCTGATTCCCACCAGCTCTCCAAAGGCTAGATTTTGGTTTTCACTTTACTTTGTACTCTTGCCAGTTCTGGTTGTGCAGTATTGTGGCAGTGAAAGGGAATTAGTTGGGAGAAGCATCTACAGACATAGTGAGAAATGTGACAAGAGGACACACAGAGGAAAAGCACAAATTATTTTCCAGTCCCAGCTGTATATGGCTTGATTATCCGCATATCATCCTACCACAGCTGATGAGTGTCTCTAGGGGATCAGTAGGTTTCTCAAACTCTAGTTACAACCAAGAATTGTTAAGACATTAAACAAAATAAAGGAGGTTCTCAGCATCCTGAAAGGCCAGGCAGCACGAGCAGGCTTTACCCTCAGGCTGTTAAGAATGACACTGAGAGATGCTTCAAACTACACTGCTTCTGCTAGGAACTGAGGCTGCTTTGCTGGATCTGACCGAAGATGATAGCTTCTCACAAACACACAGATGGTCATATACACATGCTGAAGTTCAAAACAACATTTTGCTCTGTCATCAAAATAGGCTAGCAATAGGATTTTATAATTTTACTTATGGAAGATTTGTATACTACCGTCCATTTGGCCTCAACTGTCTTCCCATTTTTTAATTAAAGCATTGCACATTGTAGTCTGTATGCAACAGACTACTAAGCACATCGATGTTCTTTCCGCATGATTTTTGAGTCGTTATAAATGTATACAATTTAACAATATTTTAGGAAGAACATTGTCCTCCTCCTTTATGAACACGTATACATAAACGCACATTAGCCAATCTGCATCCACACAGCTTTTTCTGCCAATCCCAAAAATCAATCCCAGGTGGCATTAATTATTTAAATGCCGTTAACACTTTCGTGAGAAATTCATAACTGTGCTCACAGTGAAGGAAGGCTCACTGAGTCAGGCAATGCCTGAGTTCTGCACAGTTGCTATTAAACATACCTCTTTTTAATCAGGGATTACTTCATCAGATAAGGAGCCTCTCCTGCAATGTTTTGCCTCAAGGAAAAAAAGGCAGGTTATTTTCTACTATGAAAGGACAAATCTGATGAAAGACTTTATAATCTGACCTTAAAGAAACATACAAAAATGGAGTAAAATAACAGTGAAGTTCACTTGGTGCATACTTTCATTAATCAATTAAAATCAATAGTTGCACAAGATTAAAATAGAGTTTCATTATATTGTAAATAAGGAAGAAGCATTTCCCCACCCCCACAAGTCCAGTGAATCAGTTATGTCAGAAAAGGAACAAAAATACCACAAGGTAAAACACTATAAAATTAACACAACCACACTGCACAACAGTAAGAAACAAAATCAGGATAAATAAATCTATAATTATCAAGTATTAATATAAAAATTAGTGTTGAGTGCACTTCCAACTCACATAAGGTTGCTAGCTATACTTCATTAACGCAAAGAACTTTTACACCTATATCCTTAAAGCCTATAGTAAAGTGAGCATTACTTATCACACAGTGATAGTAAAGGTTATGTATAACCTCAGTTTAGGAAAACAGCCTAGAATTATGGAAAATACATCTAGATGCATTTTATGGATACCAGCAACTACAGTTCCAGCTAAAACAATACAATGAAGCTTTAGCTGTCCAAGCCTACGATCTTCATGCATCTTCAGGAGCAACGCACAATGCTTCAGTCACTTAGTCATTCTGCCCTGAATGACTTCTAGGATAATGTATTTAATCCAGCAGTGATGAGATACTGCTGTTAGTACCAAGTAAGAAAAGAGACACACAGCACTTACTGTGTTCTGAGTTGGAGACAAAGGGTAACAGGCAGGGGAATGGGCACTTCCCCAGAGCCTAGGCAGGCTCATAAAAGTTTTATTTCCACATATAAGACCCACGCATTTGGACAATACAAAGGGAAATCCACCCCAGAGCCACTTCATTGACAATCCCAATATTATAGAAAACCTGAAGACTGGGGTGAAATGTAGGAGGATACAGAGAAGGATGAGGTATCACATCATCACTTCCACTAAGTGGCAAGAAGTCACAATGATACAGGAACTGTGAAATATAAGGAAGAGCCACTGACTTTGCTCAGACAGCTCTCAGCAATGCTGACTTAACTCGTCTGCCTACTGTCACAGTAGAAACCACTGGGAATAGAAGCCAAATCTCTGTTTTGATTTCAATATCACAAAGCATATGATGAGATACTGCAAGTGGAAAAGGCACCAACGTGAAACTTCAGAGCATCGTTGTTTTACTTTACTCTTTCCTCAATTCAAACCAAAACGGGTTTTACACTTCTGAGTTTTCCTATGACTTATTCCCATGTTGATAAATTATAATTATCACTGAAACAGCTGGATACAGCAGTCAGAACAGGTGGAGAATTTACCCATCTGTTACACATTAATAACTATAAATAGGACAGTGTAAAAGCAATTAAGTCCGTACTACTTTTTAGCTATAAGAGTACAAAATGCTGTATAAAGTCTGGCAGCAGCAGCAATAACCAGTCCTCCCTACAAGCACCCAGAAGAACAACGCAATTTGGTACTGATTCACAGAGACAGACAGCATGGAAAAATTCAGGAAGAGAAAGAATTGAGATGTTATTAGATTTAAAAATAAGACCAGTCAAAGGGTAAAAAGAAGTGAGAATGTTTGAGAGGAGACAAAAACAGAGTTAAAGAAACTGGGGGAAATTACTGGAAACTATTTTTAAGGTGTTATTAACACTTGCTACATTTAAAGCGAGAATGAAGGAAAAATTAAACATCCCAAAATAAAAGCTTACATTGAATAATTCATGGAAAGGTTACTTTTCTGAGAAAAGTGGCATCTTCATGTTCCCCTAAATCTTTGATTTACATACAAGTAAAATTGTGGTCAATATGTTTCAGATGATTAAAGCAAGGGGAGGGAAGGCAGGGAACCAACCAACCACAGGACCCTCAGCCACCTGTGAAATTCTTATGAACCATACTGTTTCCCTGGGTACAATGACAGCTAGACTAACAGTCCACTTGTCAGAACTTCAGCTGTATGGAAAATATACAAAATGCATTTAGATGTGTTCAGTTCTCTCTAAATGTAAGTCTTGTTTCACATTCACAATTATCTAATACGTAATGAAGCTGCATTGGCATAAGGCTGAGTTAAAATGAAGATTAGTTACTCTGACTATGCTGACGCATCTGTCAAGGATATAATTTCATAGCATTTTTCTTGGACGAAGACCACACTTGCCACGTTGGCCAACAAGATGGCTGAATTTAAAGATTGCAATTTCATTGCAATTCAGTTGCAATGAAAGAGACCATTTTTACAATTGCACAGGTAAAACTAGATATAAATTGTCATTATCCTACCTACCCTACCTATCCCATCCTACCACACATCAGGAGTACCACAAAAGAAAAGATGTTTTGTAGAGGCTGTTTGGTAATCTGAATACAAACTCCAGTCCTAGAGCCCAGGTACATCAAAGGCACATGTAGTTGATACGGTTTGGGAGTCTCCTCAGAAAACAAAAGAAATGACAGGGTGCAAAAAGCATCCACTCCCACACTTAACTTTCCTAGAGTTAAGACACATTAGCAGAGCAGCAGGTAGGGAAGAAGCTACTACTATACCTGACCAGTCCCTGAGATACTTAGTTTAGCCACATTCATGTACACAGATGAAAGCAAGCGTGTGTATGAAGGAATGTCCCTGTAAAGTGCCAAAGGCTATAACTGAAAGAAGTAGCGAATTAATACATCCATGAAAAACTTGTAAAAGTGCTAGCATGAAACCTAGATCTGACAGTATTTAACAGCAGCTACAAGAAATGTGATACAATGGACTGAATATATTCCATGCTGGAATATAGCACAGCGACAGACATAGCACAGACAGAGCAGAGGAAGAGTTATTCAGGCAACTTTCTTCTGAGACTGTTGATGATCCAGAACTTAAAGCTCCTTAGCTGGATATATAAATTGGCAACCAAAACCAATACTATAACACACAGAAATAAGTTTCAAAGTAGGCAAGTGATTATCAAAACCTCAGTTTATATATTAAAATAAATGAAACTAGACAAATGAGAACAGATGTTGTCTTGGGGCAGTTATTTACCATTGCTAATGCATAATAGTGCAATAAATGTACCTATTAGCATAGGAAAGCCTTCATCCAGCTGTAATCTCAACATTCACTGAATTAAAAGAGAAAGTAATAAACCTAAGGATACTTTTCCTTCTCCACATCAGAAAAACATAACATACACTGTGAAGACAGAAGTCTAGAGAAAGAGACCTTTGTAACGTCTACACGATCCCATAAAAAATGAACAGAAGTAGTGCCAACCACAAAGTTTACATCTAAGCTCTATATGTGAACTTTAAAAGAGGCAGAAGGGTTCAGATCTAGTGATCCGTCTAAAGACCATCTCCACAAGTGATTCATTTTATTTGACCTTAACATCCAGAGTTGCAAAATTTCTTCTTCCGCAGCCTAGTCTTGTCGTATTTTGTGGAAAAAAGGCAAAGACAAGACTCGGCGCAAACTCTGGAAGAGCTAAATATTGAGATACTTAGGGTTTTTTCCCCAAGTCATTCTTTATTTGTTGATTCAATAAAAATCAGTTCTGTTCTCTAAGATGTTTTAGTTAATATGGTACTAGGATGAGTGCTATACACGATGTTGAACGTGGTTGATGGTTGGCTGCAGAAACCTTGAGTTCTGTTTTACAGAGTTAACACTGTTTTATCCATTTCCCAGATCACTTTGAAGCTAGACTAAATTGTAACCACCATAACAGATTTTTAATGAGAAAAATTTTTCTGACTATGTGATGATTAGTGGGTAAGAGAACGGAAATATATGAAGACTTTGCCTGCTATTAATGAAAAAAAAAAAAGTATCATCAATCAAAATTCGGTGGTATATGAATCTTTGGAACAGTAAAAGAGAGAGTGCTTTGCTCATGAATCTAACAGTCTGCTCTACAGGTGACAGCACTTTTCTGCTCTTTGCTCAGCCATGTGTCAGAGGAAATCTAAATTACCTGAGAGTTCATCTTCTACACTGTTCAGAGGCAGAATCACTTTTTTCCAATTAGTCCGACTTAGTGTTTAGTGTTCACTACAAACCATAGTCTTACCCAAACTGAGACAACCTCTATTTATTACACAGACCGCATCTATTTTTTTCTTGACTTCCATGGCACTTCTGGTATAAGCTCCTCATGTCATGCAATGGAAAAATAGCATATTATCACCAATGCTCGGCACTTTGTTGCAATAACTAGCTGTGCTCGGTCCTGCACCTTTACCAATTGTCTAAAATTAGCTATGTTCAGTCTGCAATTAAAATCGTTTACCCCGAGAGATGTATGCTATCAAACTATGTTCATCAGGTACTCGAAGAATCTTACAAAAGCTGATCTTAAACTTTTCCTCACCAAAATAGACTGAAAATATATTTTTCTCTCTTTCTACAAGTCATCTGTTTGTTTACATATAAAGTAATTGTTACAGCTTCTTAGGTGCCCTTCCAACATATCAGCATATTTTTGAACCACAGTCAAAAACCATGTTTTATACACAAAATAAGAATAAATTGTCAAACACCTCTTGGCCTTTAAGTCTAGCACCATAGCATTACAGCACACCAGCATTCTTGCTAATCCAGGATTCATATGCCCACTACTTCATATCCCATAGTGTATGCTAGAATTTATGTTTACAGCATAGTCAATGATTAACTAATATAAACTACTCTTTTTACTTTAACCATAAGATCACACTTTTCCTTTGCCAGCAGTCTATTACACAGCATCTCTTTCTAATGTGGAAACATTATAATATCCTACAACAGAAATAAACAAACAAAAAACAGATTTACATATTCATTTTAGATAAACACACATAATGAAATGCTAAAATGAACCTTTCTGAAAATCTACAGACCTCCTGGCTCTGCAATGTAGGTAGTAATCTCGCAAAGATAGACTTCCTAATGATTTCTGATTATTTGCATTTCTAGCTGGGTCTGAGAAGGATGTATAGAGACAATAAAAAAAAATAATCTTCTCCCTATAGAACACAATGAAAATTGGGCAGCAAATATTCTGTATGCTGATATACAAGCAGATGGAGACTTTCTAGAGTTTAATAATTTCCATTTTAAAAGCTGTTGTCATCATTTATATTTCAGTAGCATTTAAAAAACATGGCTAGGATTGTGCTGAGCAAAATGGAAAGCAAACAGAGCTGGCAGACCAAACAGTCAAGTCAATGATTGGAAAGGGAAATGCAAAACATTGCCCACAGATGGTCAGTTTTAGAATCAAGAGCTCTGAATATTCAGTTCAAGTCCACCTACAGTAAGTGCTATGACTTACTATGGGTGCAGCCAGACACTTGAATGAAAAAGATGGCTTGCCTTCAGAAATGATTGTAAAGTTGAATTCCACTCTCAGAAATACTGGTGCATATGAGGGAAATTCTACTGTGTCAGCAAAGCTACTTCAGATTTATACTGATTTAAATGACAGCAGATGATAGGCTGTAATCTGCTGTCTGGTTTATAACTCAGAGATTCTCATGGAAATGTTATATACCTTTACTCTAACAGCTCTAATAACCATCTTCTTGCACACAGAAAAATCAGCTGATGACATTAATCCAAACAGCACATAGTGAATGACTGCAAATAACCAACCTGCCAGCTGGTATAAACATACCAATACGAAAAATGACTGAGTGGATGCAGATTTGGGGCTACTCTGTCATGCCCACTGGCTAACTTTTCAGTGTCTGGTACTCATATGTATTCAGGGTGATCTTACCTTCTACAAATGAAGGATGGTCAAAAGTTGTCAAGGCAATTTGCAATTCTAAGCCTGTGACTAGGCTTAGTGGGAAATACGCCTTTAGTTCCTGCCCTTCCTCCAAAATGCCTGAGCTGTAGCAGAAAGTGGCTTTACAGTGCTTGGCTATGTCCTGGTGCAGGGGAAAGCACCCAACTTTTGAGCCTAACCAAACATACCCTTCCTACCCTGAGTCAATAGCTTCAGACAGGTGGAGCTGGGCTGGTCACAGACTTCTACTGAAAGACCATGGACACCACTGCTTCTAGCTATTATCCACAATTCAAACCCCCAAGACCGATTCTAATCTAGGACTCAAATCTCAAAATAAAAATATATATTCAATCCACATAGAAATAAAAAATTCTATTCCAACTATACCTACGGACCAATAATGCAAAGATGCTTCCTTCTTCAGCTAACACAACAATTAAATCTTCACTAACTGTCAAGGTATTTGGGTTTGAAAAGAAAAAAAAAAAATCTCTTTTTTCCCCTAAAATTGAGCTATAAGGTTGAATATTACGGAGTCTTTCTTTGGCTTGTCAAGATAATTTTGCATTTACCACATTAAAACTGGCTCTTTCACAACATTGCTTTAGCCTAATTTTTTTCCCCACTATGCTATGTCATCATCTATTAAAGATAATGAAGGAACAAATACAAATAAGCAGTCATTTAAAACAGTAATGTATGGTAATGCCTCTTTCAGGCAACCTCAGAACATCTGTCAGAATTTCAATCAGATGTTATAGTAGAAAAACAAGCATTGCTATGAGTAATGCTAAACACAGTAACTCACACTAACTGTATTTTTTACTGTTGAAGAACAAAGTCTTTGCTATGGTAAACCAACCCAATCTAATACCAGTGATACAATTTGATGTGTTGATATGCTAAGTCTGACAATTCCTATACAAAATAAAGTTGAAGAGGAATATCTTTTTATTAAGTGTGACAGTTACAATGGTGTCAAGTAGCTCAGTGCAGAAAAACAAGACATTATCATAAAGTTTAGATGGACAACTGCATTAACATTCAAGTAAATTTGACTAACAGAAGCAATAGCTTTCTCATCTCTGGGGAACTGAAATGGTTTCCTATAGCTATCAGAAATATAAACTTCCGTAACAGGCACAGCCTATACCTGGACCAAGAGACTGTCAAAAAAGGTCGATATATGCTACTTCAAAACCCAAACAGCATTGTAAAGTGCATATTTCTCTATATCTTTGCACTTGCTAGCTTTCTTCCAAATTATTCTTCCATATTTGCATATATAGTAATTTGCACATACTGTTTGCAGTAAGATCTATGGCATTAAAGCAACCAGCTACATACATGGGACAGGATGCCTGGATCTCTAAACCCTGCTTCTACTCCAGAATTAGCATTGTAATTAGACAGGCTACAAAGAAGGAATTTAGCAACACTGCACAGCCATATGCCTAGGAAAAGCGAAGCTTAGCTAGGACTGAAACTGGCAAGGCACATCAAGGGCAACAAGAATAGCTTCTACACTAAATAAGCAAGAAAAAGTCTGGACAAGAAAAACATGGGGCCACTGCTAAACTTGGCGGATGTAGCACAACCTGGCTACAAAGAAGGACTACAGAATCTTGACCTGCTTTAAAAGGACCACAGCCAGTAGACTGAAGTGAGTACTTTTACCCAGTACTCAAGTAGACTGCCATCTAGCACACTACATCCAGTACCATGCCCCCAGTACAAGAAAAACAGTGACAAACTGCAGCAACTTCAGTAAAAGGCAACCAAGATCGTTAGGGGCTAGAGCAACTCCCTTATGAGGAGAAGGTGAGGGAAGAAGTTTGTTCAGCCTGGAGAAGACTACTTCAGGGGACTCTAACAGAAACCTAACAGTACTTACGAGGAGGTCATCAAGAAGACAGAGCCAGGCACTTCAGAGCGGTGCCCAGTGGGAACACAAGATACCACAGACAAATTTAAACTGAATAGAAGGAAAAACTTTTTTCACCCTGAGGACTTTCAAGCATTGGAACAGGTTGCCCACAGATGTTATGCAGTCTCCATTCTTGGATGCTTTCAAGACTAAATGGGATAAAGTCCTGAGCAACCTGGTCTGGTCCACTGACCCTGCTTTGAACAGGAGGTTGGACTAGGTAACCTACTGATGTCCCTTCTAACCTCAGTCATTCTGTGTCTGCAATTTAAATGTCTGCATTTGAGCTAGTTGTCTAAGATCTCATTATAGTCAGTGGAGATCTAGTCTATACCATCAATGGAGCTTAGTCAATCATTCATATGACCAAATGTAGATGAATCACATTACTTCATTAAACATATTGATTACCTCACTGTTGAGTAAAGTTAACCTTCATGAACTTGACCAGCTGCAGCTGTCCACATCATATACACACAGTTCCCATTAGGGTTAAAACACCAGTTTCCAAACACAACTCTTCCTACTCTAAAAAAAACCACAAATTCTTTGAAGTGTCAGAACCCTGAAAGTACATACTTTGTTTCATCAGAAAAAAGTCCAGCCAGCTCTAGGAAGAAATTTTGGTATGGATTTACTCAGAAGAGTAAAGGAGCTAAAGTTCTGCCATTAGCAGTGCCTGTTACATTGTAAGCATTAAGGGTCACATGACAGGAGAATCAGCTCAAAGAGCAGTCTCCCATCCCTTTCGCCCCCATCTTTGATGTCCCCAACTATCACTGACACTAGCTGCAAGTGTCAGGGCCCTGAGTACACCAAGAGGCTCCAGTTGCCCTGCCCACTCTTAAACCATTTTTCTCTGTAAACCTCTTCTTCCCCTGCCCACAGGTTTAGGTACTTGGCTTAAAGGTCTGCTCTGATACAACACAGCTGTGTAACCCTGGATGACATTTCTCTAAAAAGAGCTAAGCTGTGGGAAAACTGCTGTGAGAACCTCCAGCTGGGGCTTCCACCCCTGTAGCCTCCACCCATTGGCTTGGGTGCTGCACTGAAGCCTCTGCCCTGCTGTAGATAACTTTGTGCTTTGGTTTTATCTTGCTGATGTTGATCCTGCCCTGACTTCTTAGCTCAACCTCAAATCTGCCTTATGACTAGACTTCATTGGCAATCACCAACTGGACTGATGGCTGAACTTTGTTACTGTCACCAAAGCTGCTCTGCTTGTCCTGTTCAGGTACTGTGGGACTGCATGCCTCAATGAGGTCACTGCCTTGCTGTCATCCTCAGCTCCCTTGTTACAGAGCCCAGTCATGTTGGCTGCTGACAGCAACTGACCGCAAAGGATTCAGTGGCATCACCACTAATACAAATGGAAGCATAAATGATAAATGTTTATTAGCACTGACTCAGACTCTTGGACATCTTGTTGATCTATTCAGATTCAGTAATCTATGGATCCATAGGTCAAGTGCTACTTCAAAATGCTCTGGAATAGTACTGTTGCTTCAAGATGCCATTCTTCCAAATTCTACTTTTTTTCTCCTCCTTGCAATAATATGCATAGACTACAAACATTTTTAATGTATTTGCTTATATGAAAAATGCTGTGATGTTTTCAAATATAACACCCCCTCTCCCCAGATAAAATAAAAATCTAATCACACATTTAGGAAAGCTTGAGCTAAGATCCAAAAAGTACTGAGCAATCATACAAAAGTGCCTATGATATATTTTCTTTTTTTACTTTAGCAATTATGGCTATGTGACTAAAGTTTCTAATCCTAAAAAAATTATATATTTTCAAAAGTTCTCCATCTATACACTAAATCATTGCACACAAAAACAGAGCAGTACCATGAAAAAACAGCATGCATCAATTCAAGTGACTGTACCACGTTAGTCACCTTCCTAAAAGGCTTCATCCATCAGAATGGTCTTAACTCAGGAAGAATGAGATTTGTCACCTACGTTCCTAATGAGCTTTCCTCCTTCTTTTTCAATAGCTCAATCAAGCAGACTGAGCTCCTTATTAGGATAAGTTACTCCTTGAAAGGAGTGAAACATAGCAGCACCCTACCCATAAGTAGAAGGCTGAAGTAGATCAGATTACTCATGAGAAAGTTTATTACTTGCAAGACTAAGGCTTGAACTGTTAGTTTCCAAAATTTCCTGGAAATTGTTGTAATTTTGGAAATGTAACATTCAGGCTTCTAGTGCCATACCTTTGAACATATCTGGAAATAACTACTAATGAGAGCCAAAGTTTCTCACTTACTTAATCAGTTTAGAGGATGAAGCTCTAAAATCCTAAATGCCAGTATGAAAGTATAACCCCAGAGACAGAATGCAAGCACTTAAACCAGTATTTAGTTCTGCTTCTGTTAGTTCTCAAGGCTGACTTGTTTCAGTCACATCCTGTCAGATAATACCATCTACTGAAACCAAGAAACATATTTCTATCAATTTGAACAGTCACTACATGATGCTGATTGACCAATCCTAGCCTCTCTGAAATCGGAGTAATTTCCAGCAACTCCTGAGATATAAATGTCATTTTTCTTGATTTATGTTACCTATTTGATTAACTTTGGGCCTCCTTTCTTCTAAAAGACATCAGTGAGACTTTCAAAACTTACTTCAGCTGCCTCCCAGATAGACATGTGGAATACGTTTTAAAGAGTCTGAGGAGCTTCAGCCGCACAACAAAAGTAAGATACATTCTTTCTGGTAGTGATGACTGCAAATGTCTTGCTCTTTTGCCACAGTTCAGATGACTAACAGAGTTTATCTTACAGTGTTTTATAATCATCTTTTTTTTTTTGTGTGGTTTAGAGCTTTAATGTCTCCAAAAGGGGCTTAGATCAGTAGAAGTCAGCAATAGAAATTCCTGATCAGTCAGAACTAGGTGAAGAAAATAAGTGATGCTTGAGGTAGCAGAAATCTAATCCACTCCCACTCTTAACTAGGTAGCACCATCCTATTTATTTTTACTAATAGTCTGTCTATGGAAGTTCTATCACTTGTAGTCGTACAAGGAATCTCCACAATCAACCATATTACTCATATCACTTCTCAGATGTCTTGCCAAACCAAAGTTCCCCCTAACTCCTTCCCTTATCTCACTTTCCAAGTTACTCCAACAGCCTTGACAGGACTGTGCTGACAGATAGTCTGTCACAGGAGTACGTGCTGTGGGACTCCTGCATGGGCAAAGTGCATTGCCTTCTCATGGGCCAACAAATGGAGAAGTTGTTACTTGCTCTGTGCCTGCCTTTTCCTTTCTCACACATTTCATAATAACTTAAACACACTGGTCTAGTTTAGAAGCTGTTGGGGCCCTGACTTTTCCACCTGTAATGAAGACCGAAGGCCACTGCAAAAGTTAAGTAAATACAGTGTTCACCTGGTGAGCACCCTCCATATAGCACTTACAGACTGGCATTTCCCTTTTAGTAGCTTCTTGCGGGAAGAAGTTTTTAAAACTGGATAGTGTGAGGAAAGACTGTCCTCAAGAATCGATCGCAGGAACTTTGTAACCTATAAACTGTATGGACACCAGGGAAAAAGCCTAATTGAATTGATCAATTTGTGACTGATCACTGAAATCCACTCCTGTGATTGACAACCTGCATATGTTTCTATCTTTATCTTTGTAGGTCATGCAGAATTCAAACATACATTGCCCTCGCTTTCTTCACTTGAAATTATATTAGAGTGCTCATTCGGGGTCTGAAGCAAAACCTTATAAAAATGGACCTTCTGTATCTTTCCTTCTATGTACTGCAAGGTCTGATTTGATTTTATTCTGTTCACATATAGATAAAAGCCTTCAACACTAAGCACCCAAGCATTTAATAGATCAGACTCCTGGCCTTTTTGGCTGAACAAGGAAACAATTTCACCAAAATTGAAACAACTTGCAATAAGGTAGGCTAATGATTTAGTCTTCACTGGAAACTAAATGGTTTACAAAACAGATACATATAAATCTTTGAATGAATCATTTGCAATGAATCTTTGCACTCCCTATATTCACCCCATCAAATACAAAAGTCTGCAATGTATTCTAGCCACTATAAAATCAAACATTTAAAAGAGAATATGCAAAAATACACACCATCCGCAGATACATAAGGAAGCAATACACAGTATGAATCTATGCATTTGAATCTCTGTATATGTCTATTATTTTTTATGATGCTAAGAACAGATAGCATAGAGACTGAAGCCCCAAAGTAAATCATAACACAGATCATTTAAGAGCCCTTCTTTTTAATACTTTCATAGAAATAATTCCGTCTATGGTATTCTACCATGCTGAAGCACTGGCTTCAGGTTTGGTACATTCAGGAGACAAAAAGAATGTAACTGCAAGGAAATACACTTATGTTAACAACTGATCTTATTACTTTTTATTACACTAACTTGCAAATAATCATCTTCCTGTCAGCACCTTCTTCTTTCTACTTGTCTACTTTAATTTCTCTTAATGTTTTAAAAAATGGATCTTACTTTTTGGTAATTAAATAAAATGAAATGTTTACACGTTTAACTTTACTATCAAGTGGAAAATAGGCAATAAGAATAACTGCTTTAGAATGGCTGAAAATAAAAGATGGAGAGAAGAGAATGATACTATAGCAGTAGTAGTGTTTTGAACACAAAATTCAAGATTTATCTCTTCTCAGACAGATTCAGTGCAACAGACTTGAAGTCAAGTGCAGGGAAATAAGTGATGCCAAGGAAACAGCAGATGAGATCTGTCAACAGAAATAAATATTTTTATCTGAACAGAAACTGTACATGAAAGGTACATTCAAAAACGTGAAAGGACTTAAGGCACACCAGGGAAATGACTAGTTTCTAACAACTAGTACCTGACCCTACTTTATCAGCAAGTACATATTTTGTACTTAGAAATTCAAAGTATGACCGTCTTAAAGCAGTGTCAGTCTACTGGCATTCCTTTTTGTTTGAATTGAAGGAGTTTTGTAACTAAGATTCTAAGGCATGAAGAGGGGAACCTGTGCAGAGGAAACTGATGTGCCATTGCAAGGACACCTTGATCTCTCCTGGTTTCTATTATAGACATACAAAGTGTAGTACTGGAAGGAATTAAATACTTTCCAACGCATGTTCCATGATTCCTCACAGACAATGAAGCCACTTTTTATACAATGTATGTAAGCAATATGAAACTAATTAAAAAGGATATTAATACCCTACAATACACACAGAATTAATCCAAGTCATGAGGACAGAACTAATCAATTGGAATAAAGAAAACAGAGAAAAAGCCATCCACGTGCTGCAATGACTAACATAGCTTCAGAGTTCAGAAAGAAAATTAGGCCAAATTTTCATCTAAAAATTATATCCTGCATGCTGACGAAGACCCAAACATTTCATCCCAATTCCTGTTGTAATTATAATACAGCAATAATTATTTGCTAGTGATTATGAATAATGTACAGAAAATGTGGAATTTATAATATCTGCTCTTGTAGAATTTCACTCTAGTGATGACACATCAATTCTGATGTCACATCTCTGGATTTAAAAAGCAAATTACTACTTATTTTTGAATAATAAGTTTAGATCAAAAAATACAGACTATGTGCTTGTAGAAAATTATTAATTATATATGGACATGTCATCCAAACAAAACATTATTTAAGAGCATGAAATTACTCATAAATCCTATTAGAACATAGGGATTATCTGTTTTCACATACATGGAGGTTCAGAATCATAGAATCATTTAGGCTGGAAAAGAATCATTACTGAATTAACAGTCACTTCAGCATACTTTAAAGGTCTGCAAATTGTAAGGTGTTTTTTAAGACCTCATGTTTTACAATATGCATATACTATTTCAAGATGCAACAACAGAATTTCTGCAACTGGAAAATCAGTTACTAACTAATGAAGTTACCTAATTAACCCTGCATTTCTTTCTCCCCCACTGCCTTGGAGCAAAAAGAGACACTTAAAAATTGAAAATCTTCAATGTAAAAGATGATAAGAGGAAGGAGCCCCATGGTAAATAAAAGAAAATAGCATAGGTTCAAAAATAAACAACTCTTTCAGCATGTATGGAGAGGAGCTGATTTAGGAGAAGTAGAAAGTGGTGTTTAGCTGAACTGACTTGATTATAAATGTATTCCAGACATAAAGCTCAGGTGCAAACCTCAACTCCTGGAACATCGTGTGAAATTTTAGCTTGGATTCTGTTCTAACCTTTCCTATCCCTCTAGAACAGTATCTATACCTTTTACTGTTAAACTTGTTAATATAACTTGGAGAAGTCAATATACACCTGCCATGGAGAAGATCTGCTAAGACATACATTTTGTGGAGATATCACAGTAATCAGAAATCTCCACTTTATACCTTTGGCTACAATCATTGTCTGTGCAAAGTCCACTGATGTACAGTGACTAATGGCCAGTTTAAAGTTAGTACTCCTTGGAGTGTACTGATCAGGGTTTCCTCTGGATCCCATCACCTTAAAAAACATTTATAAGTTAATAATTGTGTTTACAGCAAAGTGCTTCACTGCATCCTGCCAGCATGGTGCTGTAAGACACAATGCATGCATGTTCTGTGTCCCTGCGTATGGTATGAAAATTCGGGGAGGCATGGGGCAAAAGGCATGCTTGAATACTTGCAACATCCAGGGTTGTATTAGTTAAAGAGCACAGCTAGCAGGTCAAGGTGGGTGATTGTGTGTACTCAGTACTGGTGAGAGTGCCGTGTCCAGTTCTGGGCTCCCCAGTACAAGAGAGACATGGAAATACTGGAGCGAGTCTAGCAAAGGGTTATGAAGATTATGATTAAGGGACTGGAACATCACTCACACAAGGAGAAGCTGAGAGAGCTGGAACCAGAGAAAAGGAGCCTGGAGAAAAGAAAGCTCAGGGAGGTCTTCCCAATGTCTGCAAATAGCTGATGGGAGAGTGAAAAGAAGATGAAGCCAGAGTCTTCTCAGTGGTGTCCAATGAATAGACAAAAATTCAAATGGGCATAAATTCAAATACCAGACATTCCATTTAAACATAAGAACATACTTTTTTTTTTTTTTAAACAAACAAACAAAAAATCCCAATCAATTAAGGTGGTCAAAGGTTTCCTAAAGAGGTTGTGGAGTCTTGGTCTTTGGAAACATTCAAAACCTGACTAGCCCTGAGAAACCTGTTCCAACTGACCCTGCTTTGGGCAGGCTGTTGGTCTAGACGATCTATTCTGCCATTCGCAGGCTGAGGGAACTTCACCCTGCCCAATACAGATACTAAAGACAGTTACAACATCAAATGTATCTTCATTTCATACCGGAAAGATAACCAGGAGCAGAGTCAAATGTGCCCAAGGAAATCACCAGGGAAAGTGCATCATGCCTCAGACCAACACCTGGAACAGCCAATTCACCATATAGATATGTGTTAAAGCTGAACCATTCCTGATTCCAGTTACCAATAGCATATAGAAGAAGGGAGGGGGAGAGAAGAGCATGAATTTCACTGAAGCCTCCAATTATGACTATAATTAATTATAACGCATTGTGGATTCAAACAAAATTTCCTTCAGCTACACTGTGCATTATGCCTCGTGAAAAAGCATTGACCAGGTTTGTCATGTGAAGGATGACAGAGCACAAACACAATCCTTACAGGTTAGGAGAAAAAGTAGCACAGCTGAAATATTTAAAAGGATGCCAAATCGAATAAGAGATTATGTTTTGATCAGGAGATCCTTCTGCTGATAGGTGATACAGAAGAAAAATGGCAGCGCTCTTTCTCTTTAGAGGTCTGGGATAATAGTGTAATTGAGTCCCAGCTATACTGGGCACATGACTTTAAAAATTCACTACACAGCACAATACAAGTGTTCTTGGCTCAGACATGATTCAGGACAAAACAGAAGCGCACTGTAGGTCAGCACAAAGGAGTACGTACAGAAGCCTGCGAAAGAGGTAGTTCTGTTTTACGTGTTCTGTAATGAGTACAAAGCCTACACATTCAGTCTTACAAATGTCATACTGTGACATCAACCTTGAGCCACCTTAAGTAAATTGAAAATTGAATTTCTTTTTAAAAACATCTAAACCAAAATTTTGTTTTCTTCAGAATTCTTGCCTTTCTATAGTTAAAATTAAACAGTAGAAAAATGCAAATACTTTTAGAGATAGTGATGGAACCTTAATCCAATGTCCAGTTCTGACTGTAAAAGAAAAGTGGAAAACAACTCTATTACGAGGCACTAAGAACACTAGCCAGAAAGCAGAGCACGTTGAAATTTTACTGGGTTAGCCAATTTTCAATGTAAAATAGACTTTTGATCAAACAAAATATTTAGTGGATATTTCAATACAAAAACATTTTAAAAATATCAAGTATTTAAAATATTCCTTTTTTTTTTTTTTCCTACTCTAATTCAAAAGCAAGAAGACACCATCTGAAGTTGGGTATGTGCTCAGGTTGGTTTTTATGTAATATGTCAGAGTTCAATGTTTCAGCGAAAAATCCAGTTGAATTTCTGCAGAAAAATAATATTCATATAGAAATTTAAGGGTTGGTGTGTTGGTTTGCGAGAGGAGTGGGGAGGGCAGAGAATAAGTACAGGTGTATCTGACAGCTTTTCCAGACAGCAAAGGACTTAGCATGCTCTGAGTGCACAAAATATAGTTACTAACTAGTATCTTGAAGACAATAGTTATGAAAGTTTGTCAGCATTCAGAAAGAAATATGTATCTTTATGTTTTCTTCTTATATGAGAGAAGATACAAAACTTAAGATCAATTACAAAAATTGACACTTCAAAAAAATTCAGATTTGTATTCACTACTACTGACAACGATCAGTTATGTCATCAACTTCAATATACTCCTGCATTTGCAAATATATGCAATTATAAAAATGCTATTTTAAAACAAACAAAAAAAAAATCACAACAATATACTACTTATGGATAGGTCACAAAAACATTCAGAAACCTCAAAATAATTTTTTTGAAATACTATAAATAAATCTGCAGGTTTTAGCCCAATTATTCAGGTAACTGCTAGGACACAAAATCTCCACCAAAAAGTAGCTACCTTCATTACAATAATATATATATAAGATTTCTTATGCTCAATTTCTAATCTTTGTACATGACAACTGGACCATTTCCAATGTGAAGGCTGTTTGCTAAGGAAAAAAATAAAATTAAAAAAAAAAAAGATTACTAACCTAGAAATACTAAAAACAGAAGACCACCATATGGTCTTTCAAGTCTTGTCCTTAGAAGCCTAGGTTATCTCACTGTCTGAGTAATTTCATTAACCTCCAAAACACAGATGGAAAACTAATACACCTCATCATTCTTCTCAGTGAGAGTTCTGGTCTGATACAGCTTAGTGGCTGTTAAGTTTTTTTCTAGTGACTGCAAAAATATTTTTTTTTTTTTACCCCCTGACTCAACAGCATTTCGTAAAAAATTCAGTCAGAACAGTTTAGAGGCAGCTAATCCCCCTCTTCAGCATCAGTCCATGACCTCCTGCTTCAAATGCTGCTAGACAGCATCTCAAACAGCTTACTGGCATGAATCTAATCTCCTTTCCACAACTATATAGTGGCTTAGGTTCCCCTCAACGCCTGTCCTTACTCTTAGTAATACTGGTTAAATCAATTTAATACATAAATATTATTAAATCTAAAGCCAGGTTTGTTCTCATTCTGGTCCACTGAACCATATGCATTTCAGAAATATTAAAAATAACTACTGGCCACTGTCACTTTAAATGCCACATTCTTTCCCTTATTCAGGGAGAAGTATTATTGTGTAGCATGCAAAACAGAAATCAAAAAAATGCCCCATCTTGCTCATTTCTTCTCTTTCTTTACATATTAAGGTTTATTTAATTATTTTTACTGCAGGTCACACTTCATGCAAGCAGTTAAAATTAATTGCAAAATGCCTTTGATTACGTTTGTGCAATCCCATTAAGTTTAAAATCACCACAGTTATCAGTGGCAAACAAGTGATTTTTAGACCTGCTTTGTGAAAAAGTTGACCTTTACTAACGTACTGTCATGGTGTGGTGAAAATTAGCCTTTTGGTCAGTAGAAGCATGACATGAAATTTTAAACATATGCAGTAATTGGTACTTATTAACTGCTTAACAACATGGATAGTTTCATTCTGCAGAAATAAGATCACAAAATGCACGCAAATGTTTCAATTTACAGTATACTGTCTTTTCAGAATTTTATTAACTACTCAAATATCTACCTGTCCTAGTAATGCAACTACTACATTAACAAATACCTAGTGAAAAACTTTCTGTTTTCAGATACGTAAAATCCTCAGAGATATTTTTAAAAATGCTATTGCATCATTTGTTCCTAGAAGGAGCACCAGCTCTTCATATTGCCAGAACAGGGCAGGAAAAAAAAAAAAAAAAAAAAAAAAATTTAAAGCTCCACCTATAGCGAATCTGTCAGAAGACCAAAACCATGCAAGGGTTCTGACAAAAAGACAAATTCTTTTTATTTTTATCATCACAGAAGTTTTGACAGTGTCTGCACATATCATTAACACAATCAGATACTAAGTAATGTCTCACTAAGGTATCTCAGCTGGGCACTGAAAAAAGAAAAATGAAGCACTTAACATCCACTAGATTTTGTCTGTTTGCTTAACAAATTCTGGAAGTGGATCAAAATGTTTTACACTCATTGGGTCTTACCTTGACATTAACTCAATCTTACACTGATATTTAAAGTCTCTACATTAAGCATTTTTGTTTCTCAATAAGACATGAACAAAAACTTATTATTCTGTAATCTAAAAGGAAAAATATCTTTATCCCAATAAAATAAAGTCTATTTAAAATATTATTATAAAGTTCACTAGAAAAAAATCAAACTTATATGCAATTAATACCAGCTTAGCTTTCAGAAGACTTCTTCCTCATTTAATAGTGGGACACCAACAAAATTTCTAATGAAATAACAGACAAGAAAATCATCTGGCTCAAGGCCAGGTCAGTAATTTTCCTGATTATCTGTTTTTGATTTGTGACTCCAGCTTGCCCCTCTCTAATACACTAGGCTATAAGCTGTCTGATTTCCTAATAGCACAGGAAAAAAGTAAACCACACACAAGAATCAACACTGAAAGCTCTGCATTAATCATTCACCTAAGCATTTTATGCTTCAAAGTTGCGAAGACATCTAGAGATGGAATAAATGTATATAGGTAAAGAAGCCATTGCATATGAATTCCAACTGGACGAGGAAAATAGCCAGCTAGACAGGAACTATGTTCGTCAGCAGCAGTGCTGCAGTAGACATCCCTTTGGATTTCACACCATCAATGGCCATTACCAACATTAATAATAGCCATCTGGCCTTGCATAGCTTTATGTCTATATCTCATTGTTTGTTTCAATGGTATTTATCCATCCCTGGAGTTCTTCATTCTGAGAGGTAATTTGGAAACTTTTAGAGACCTGGATAAAGAAAAAAACCAGCAGGCAATTAGTCATGGTAATAGTGCTTCCAAAGGTCACAGTATTACTTTGAGCAATGATACCAATCTTTTTCACTCCTTTAATTTAATGGGGGGTGATCCCTAATTTTATGGTCATAACTACTGGAAACAAAAATTAACAAGAATGCAGTCTTGTGGGTAATGCCTTGACTAGTAACCCTGGAGACCTAAAGAAGCCTTGCTTTCAAATAATGTCTCACGATCATCATGTTCAGAGGCAACTATAAAAAAACTGACTGCTAAAAAATGAAACTGCATTAGTGTATAACTTGCTTTGGACTAAGTAGCCCTGCTGAAATGCAAGACACCTGTTCAGAGAAACTTGTGAGAAAGTAAGGATGTCTTCATTTCCCTCTACAGTGACAGGGAGTCAAACAAAACCATCACAGGACATCTACTAATTAGCTTGGCTTCACTTCCTCTGTTGCAACTCAAAGAGCACAAACTCGTGGGGTCTTGGAGAAGACCAGGAGACAAGAAGCTTGGCTGTAGCATCCCAGTTAACTGCCCTGAGCTGAAGATGGGAGTCCTGAAGTCACATGTCTATTTGCAGATCTGTATTTTGCATATAATATTATTGGAGAACCAATAAACTCAGCAAACCATCACCACGTTGTACTTGACCATGAACAGGCTTTATTATTATTATTATTAAATAAAGATGCTTAATGCCAAACAGTACTGCCTCTGGGTGAACTATTCTCAAAGACATGCCAAAATCAGATCCCAAAAGGGGTTTCGTTTAATGTCTGGACTCCAAAGGGATTTAAACAGAAACTAGACACTGCTCAAAAGGAATGGCTCAAGCCATGTGCAAAAGACAGAAGTTCAGGCCTCTGGAGTATCATCAGGTTAAAGTAGAGTTTTTTGGAACACGGCTTTATAGCCGAGGCATCAGAGAAGGACAGAAGCTCCTAACACATACCTGCAAGTATCACGTACAGCTTAAGTCTCAGTCTTCAAGCATTTAAATACCTCTGCAAATATGAATACCAGAGGCCTAACTCTGCTGATGAAGCTTAAGCTCTTCAGCCTTATTTCAAATGTGAATTCAACCACTAATTTTTTTTTAAATATTTATCTGTGTTCAATTTTGACTAAATCATCTATCAAAGGGCCATTCCATGTTAGCCCTTCCATTCTGTATATACACAATAGATGTGTTTTACAGGAAAAATAGAAGAGGTGAGTCATTCCGCTATAAAAAATATTTCCATTTTAATGTTGTTTCTATTATACATATTGAATTAGTTAAACAGGAGAAGTAGGATACCTCAGTTGGAGTTAAATTAGTTTCATTCTGACAGTCAAGAAATACAGTGCAGTTTTATCATCTAGCATGCACTCTGTTTTTCAATGCCAGATTTTATCTTTCAAAATAATAATTAGTTGTCATTTTAACATTTGCTCAATTATAAAGACTCATCATTTAATAGATAAAATTTCCATAAACTTTAGTGAATACATTGTGCTAGCCTACTAATTTTGTATTATTTGGCTACTGTTATTAAACAATAATTGCATTCACTTTTTTACAATCAAAATTTTAACAGGAGCTTTAAATAAAAAGGGAGAGGGAAGAGGCAGAGAAGATAAATTATGCAACTGAAAGGAGTGGTTTTCTCTTTGTCTCTTAAGCACAAATTCTTCTTCGTTCTGTTTCCCAGACACCATCTGTTTCCAAAACAACTCATCACCAAACATAACAGAGGAGATAGGAATTTCTAATAGGAGTTAAACCTGCCAACTTGCAGAATGGTCTGAGCTTTCTCAAATAGGAAAAACATGATAGTACAGAGTTGTTAATAAATTAAGGAGCATGTCACCTCTGATGATGCAGTACACCATTTTAGGGATTTTCATTAGAATCATATATGGCTCATTACTTTACAATGTTCCTGCAACTTGCTTTAAGAAGTCCAAACTACATTTGGGCATTTAATAGCAGGGTTCATTTCACTTAGGATAGGTTGGGGCGGGGGGGGGGGGGTATATTTTTCTGAAGCCTGCTATTAAAGCCTGAATAACGGGTGACACCTGTTGAGGGCTTCACTCCATTTGCAATTAGGTATCAGTGAAAGTTTGGAAAAATAGAAACTGCTAGAATTATTTCTATCAGGGACCCACCTGTGCCAGTACCCTTTCTCCAGGATTTTAGGAGGGGGTACAAGAACCCAAGATGCATTCAGGTATATGACAATGAGCCACGACAAGAGAGCTCCCTTCACCTCCAGAGAGGCGTGTATCAGTTCCAAAATGCTATTTACTGTTACTGCTAGAAGTTCGTAGTGGAAGAGCAAGGTACTATTTTTAACCTGGTTATACTATTGAGTTTAATGATAGCACTGTGCTGACTTAGAAAATGAATTTATCTTTTTGCTCTTCCCCCTGTCCATAGTATGTGGGGAGAAGTAAAAAAATATTTATTTAGTTTGGTCTAATAAGTAACAGTGGGAAACAAGTAATCAGAAAAACATCTAAATTATTTGGCAAGTTACACATCTATTTTTTAAAATGTTCTATGATATAAGAATATGGATTGGACAGGAACCATCAAGGTCATTGTTTATAGATTCCTGCTTATAGATTCCTGCTATCATATCCACCCATTCAAACAATTTCATACCAACAATATTCTCTGTAATAAACATATTAAGAAACATTACTCTATGTGAAACTGTTTATATTATATATTCTGATCAGATCTCTAACAGATCACATCTCTTTCAAACAAGAAATCCTTAAGCAAGTGCAAGATACGATGTCTTTTCTGCCCTTCCCCAGTCCTCTCTGTCCTCCTTCATTCAAAACAATTCTCTCCTTTCCGTAGCCCCAATAATTTATTTCACACACGGAAAATTTTTTACTTCCAAGTACATTTCCAAACAATTTTATAGCTATCAGTAGACTAAAAGGTGCTTCTGTTGTTCCCTTGGCAGTTCTATTAGATTAAATCCATTAGCACACTCGTATATACACACATTACATTTTGAGCTCTTTCTGTTCATAACATGTGACTATTAAGATGTTATTCTTTCTTGTTGCCCATACAGATTCTACAAATTTGGATATCTTAGTTTTCCTTAGCTTAGTTTTTAAATCTTCTTTTTCATTTTACTATTACATTAATTCATCACAGGTTCTATATTCCTGGCCCTGCTGCCTCAACACACTTAGTTACATTATAGGCAACCATCTCCGCTCCTCTTCAATATTCTGCACAGCTTCACTGAGTTTTAAATGCACAAAATGGTCGTTGCCACACACTTCATTTCTGGCTTCTGCAGTTGCGATCTTGTGCTTTGTTACTAAAAATAGAGCTGCTTCCAACTACCTGAGCTGGAAAGCTAATTACAGAGCTAGTAAACAGCGCTCCTCCCTATTGAGCAAATGGCAGAATAAGGAGTCTGCTAATGCACTAGGGCACACATGGTCCTGTGGGTCTTTGAAATCTATCAAGTGTCATTTATTTAATCATTTGTGACTGCTTGCTTCATGGATAAATTACTATTTAGTAAATAACTGTTTGACTGTTGGATCAACAAATCAGGAGAAAAAGAACAATCAGCCCTTTTAAGGAAGAAGTATGCTAGCCTAATTCTCAGCTTGCACAAATCAGAGTAATTTCACTGAAGCATAGCATATTGTTGATTTAGACTAGGCAAAAGTCTAGTTCTCTTATTTCCTGCAGAAAAGGTGTTATTAGAGGACTGACTGTTTGCAGCAGCTTAAAGACTTTTTTTGAAAGTTATTTCTGTCACATACAGGCAAGAACAAACAACTGCCACTGTGAGAAAGCACCTTCTTCCCTTAAAAGTACTCTCAGCTATGTCTGCAGTACAGCAACACACTGCCTGGAAGTCATTCACTGCTGAAAGATCTTAAGGTAGAAGTGCCCACAGAGTTTAGGTGCTGCTCTGTATTTGTGAACAAAACACTGGTTTCCCTCCTCCGTGGGACTGATTCTTACCATATAAGCCCAATACAAGCTTTGTTGGCAACTAGGTTTTAGCCACCACTCAGTCAACAGAACTCAACCAATTTTCAGCCATTACTGAGGCAACAATATATAGATAAAATATAAGCAACTGTTAGAATCAATGTGATACAGCTGCAGCCCCAAAGCAAAACTGTAAAATACCCATTACAATTGTTCATCCAAAACAGTTTCTGGGGCCAAGAGGGAATATAGCCGTCTGGAATTATAATTTTTATTTTGAATGCAGAATAGAGGAATAAAAGAATTAAGTAGAAAACCACCAGAAAGACCAAGTTTAAAAAGCATTTCTGTTTCTCCTTCATAACCTCCCAAAAAATAGAGACAAGTAAATAAGACCTCCAAGACTGTACTCAACACATTAGATAATTTTGGTGGAGGAAAAGAGTATGCTAGTAAGCATAAACTATTTGCTCATCATCATGTTTCTGTCACGCACAGTTATATACTACGTAGAGTGCATACAGGGACAGAATTGCTACCTGAGGTTAAATACATTATTTACACAGCTCTTTTGGGAAAGGAGAGGATGAGCTCCCTCTTCAGTCTCCCATCTTCATGAAAAAAGAAAGTCAGGCTGTCCTCAGCCAAGCAAACTACCTCCTGTTGTCAAGGAAAAGCGGTTTGCCAATTTTTAGCAAAAATGATTGGAAAAAAGAAGATAAGATGGAAAACTGTGGACAGAAATGGAAATATGTAGTGTAAGGAAGAAGAAAAAGCAAGAAGGAGCCAAAAAAAGAGCCAAAGAAAGGCATGAGAAAGTCAGGCTACAGAAAATCAATAGTATTTCAAGCTCTGCATATTCCAAAGAGTGGGAACAGAGAGAGCCCTCTGGCAGTAACAGTGAAGGGAAAAAAGACACAGAATACCAGCCTTCTCATCTTAAACAGATGAAATACAGAGTATAAATCTGCATACCACAAGGCAGTCCCACACCATCACACCTAACTCAACTCTGAAGAAGTCAATTCATGCACCAGGACTTGTGTAGTGGTCTTCTTAGCAGTGTTTCACCAGAACTGACACATCTTGTTTCTGTGGTATTCTGTGCATAATAGAGTGCCTCTGGAGAAAGTCATATGCATTTCTTCACATTTAAAACCTAGATAAGTGTGTGTGTGTGTGTATAGGACAGGGAGTTGGACAGCGATGAAGGAATATGTGTGCGTGCTGGAATTCAGTGCATAAGCAACATTAAAAGTCATTTGAATCCTACCTCTATCTTCCTGTGTTTTCAGACCTTTCTTTCTGACCTAAATGACCACAAAGACAGTAAACAACATATTCCTAAGTTAGATAAAATGTGCTTATTATAGTAGGACAAATACCTTTAAAATTATAGTATATTCCAGAAAACAACCCACAAAAAAACCATATGCAGACAACATATGCAATATCTTCCCTGCAACTTGCTATTTCTCCCAACATTAGTTCTCACCTCAAGGCACAGATGCGAGAACCTTTAACCCTGGGAGCCATTTCTAATTTATTTGTTCAGATTTCAAAGACACAACATTGACAGCCACTTTCCTCATGTGCTACACAGACCAACTTACACATTTAAATTACTCACAAGTATTTTTAGATGGTCTGCTTCTGTTGAGTTGAACTTGCCAAATTGATAGGGCAAGTAAGATATGCCTCCACCTTTCGGTTAAGCTAGTACAAAGTTTCCAAACCCCTTGTCAAAAAAATTATGAGAAAGAAAGAAAGGAGAGTAAAAACATGGTATGTGAGGAAACTGTTTAAAATAAGTTGCTTAATTCTTTTAAACATAAATTGGCCCTACTGGATCTGTCTTGGGCACTTACAAAAAAGGCACTTTCAAATTCACACTCCTTAATGAATGATGTTCTGAACCTTACATTATTCAGACCAAAAAATTACATATTTCACCACACAGGTATCGCTCAGACTTCAACCTTCCTAATGAATACATCAGCATATGTGAAGACTCCAGAGCCAGAATGAGATTAACGGAATAAATTTAGGGATATATTAAACAGGAGGGAAGGGGAATAACTAAGCATTAACACTTTCCTTCATTCAGTATTGTCTGAATGAGGGGCACTGATTAAAGAAGCACACATGTTAACGTACAATACTGAAGCATATGAAAAAGAACTTTATCCCATAATGGACTGAAAGTACAGTAGTTTGCTATATCACAGTAATACCAATTTCAAAAGAGTTCATAACCATAATTAACTATCTGCTTATGCCTCAAAAACCTAGCAACCAGCTGTACCAGACTCCCTTAATCTACAGAATATTCATCAGAAGTACTTTCTGACTACTGACCAAGTTTCATACAACACAGATATTTAATTCTAAAAGCCCTCAAATGATGAAACATCCAAATTTTTCTTGACAATTCAATAGCTAAAAATCAGCTACAGACTGGTCTCCACAGCACAGAGAGCCTGCAGGCAAAAACATGGGGTAAATACAGACTCCATTGCCTTACCTCGGCTATGTGCGGCATTGGGTTAAATCCACAGAGATTGCACACAACTTTCTTGCACTCTGTACACGTATTAAAGTTGGGGGAATCCTTAGAACCAATATTTAGTCCAGTTTTACAAAGGGGACAAGATGCTTTAGGCTGGCTGGCTTGCTCCAGTTCCGACAGCCCAGCAGGTTTCTTAGCTTCAGCAGCCTGAGGCTTGCCATCTTTAGCCAAACCAGGTTTCTTTTCTAAATCAGATCCTTTAGTCGTTAAAATACTATCCGCTTTTGAAGGCTCTGGTTTTTCGGTTGTAAGAGGCTTGGCTTCTTTCTTTACAGGAACAGCTTTTGGAAGAGGCTGAGCCTGAGCAGCCTCTTTGGGGACTGCCTGAGATGCCGGTGTCTGTGACGGAGGCTGGGGCTGCTTCGCTGCAGGACCGGGTGGAGGTGGGGCTGATGTCTGAGACCCTGGCTGACCCGCTGTGGAAATTAAACTCGAGGCCTGGCTGAAGATGGAAGCTCCAAATCCGAAGAGTTTCCCAGTAACTGTTTCTTGTGGTGTCGTAGGCTGAGGTTTAGGGGCATCAGTGATGCCTCCCAGATTAAGGCTGAAACGCCTGGATTGCTCAGGAGTTTTCTGAGGTGGCGGGGGTTGAGGTGCCAGCTGCGCTGGTGCTGGCTTGGGACCTGCCCCTGCTTGTGGGCCCTTGGGAGCTGGTTTGCTATCAGGCTTTGGGGACGGTTTTGTTTGTAACTTCTTAGGATCATCTTTTGTTTGTGTTGGCTCAACAGGCTTTTGAGTTTTAGCATCTGGTCTAGCCCCGGGTTGAGACACAAGCTTGGGATCTGACTTCTGTCGAGACACTTGTGGAAGGGGTTTGGGATCTGGTTTATCCCCAGCTGGATGTGTGTCCTGTGATGGCTTGGCAAGCTCTGGCTTTGAGGAGTCTGCCACTTTCTGTTGAGTTGGTGGAGGTCTGGGACCTGCTGAATCCTGTTTCAGCCCTGGTGCTGCAGACGTAGGCACAGTGTCTGTCGTAGGCTTCTGTATACTGGCTTGGTTTTGCTTATCTTCAGCCTGTGTTGTCTTGGCCTGATCAGACTTTGGAGTAAGATCTATTTGCTGGGAGATCTCGGAAGGCTCAGCGCGCGGTTCTTTCAATTTTACAGGGGGAGACCCAGGCAAGGATGGTTGCTTTTTCTGTGGCAGGGGTTTTTTTGATTCTGCTAGCTGCAAAGGATCAACTTTTGGAGAAGCATCTTTCTTTTGAACAGGCGGTGGCTGGGGAGATGGTTTAGCTGTTGAAGGTGGAATGGATGTCTTCTGTTTGGGTGGAGGCAGCTGTAGCCCGGGACCAGGACCGGGACCTGGTGCTAGGTCACCACCTAACGCTCTTTGCATCTGGCAGTTTAAACAGAGCCATTCCTTAATCTGCAGAAAAAAAGAATTTTGAAGGTATTATAATTAAGCTAAGGCAAAGGTAATAAGATCAGCATAAAAGGCTATTTTACTGTACGGCTTGTTGCAGTGTTTTGGACTTCTGTGTAAAAAGGGAGAACTATTACCACTAATATTGATTTGTGGTTAACATGCCCAACTGATTTTTTCATTCTTCTCCACATTCCTGCAAATCAAGCTACCGCTGAGCCCATGCTTCTAATAACTTCACATTCAGTTTACACATAGCTGAATATTAGAAGATAAAAACCCAGCAGAATGAAAAAATGCATTGGAATGTCATGGGAGCCAGCAATGATTCATTTATAACAATTATTTGCCAGAATAGAGAAAAAAACAAATACTGCTAAAATAGTTTGACACATCAAGTCTGCTGACAGAAAACAATCATCAGAATTAAAACACAGTAAATGCATAATTACCTTAAAGCATACATCTATCAAGCTCTTCGTAGAGCTTATGGGTTTGGTAATAGTTTAAATTAAAGAGCACAAGTATTGGCAGTATACATGTATCCAGTGAATTAGGCACAGAGGTGTGAATGGACACCACATATTACACAGACTCACACTTTACCACCAATTTGAGGGCAAGTCTTCGTTTGGAATCAGTGAGGAGCTTTGCTTAAGTCCTGATGGTATTTTAAGAGCCATAATTAGGTTTCCCAAAATTCCTTTGTTATTAAAAGAAGTTCCCAGGGTAATTATTCTTCGCCTGTATACAATGGGCCCCTCTTTTCAACACAGAGAAGAAGGAATAAGGCAAATAAACTATTTACCCATGTTTCTCATCAATTTTAGTATCTCACAACTTGAAAACATTTTTTCTCCTTCCCAAGAAATATTACTTTAGAGGGAAACTGTATTTTCTTATAAAACAGAAAAAAACCAATAATCCTAAGTGGTCATCCCTCACAATCTGAGGAAGGATCAAAAAGGCTAAAACAACTTGTGGTCAGGAAGCATCACATGCTATTTTCCACATTTTACATATCTAGCAGAAACATTATAAGCAGCAAAAATGCCATTCATCATGGCACAGAGTCCCGTGGGCCTACACCTGCGTGTAGATACTTAAACAGGTCATCTGTAGCTCTACTTCTATTCTTTAGTCTGCGCGTCAAACGCCCTGTACCAGCTATGGCATTTGCACGCACCACTGCAACAGCGGGAAGCTGCAATTAGGAGGACACAGAATATAAGACTCAGATCTTTTCCCCTAAGGGTAAAGGTTTCTGGATCCTGTTTCTCACTCAGGTCTGAAATCTCTACCGTACACCATAGATGAATCTGGAGGTACTACATGCAAAGAAAGATTTTGTCTGTGTAATTATCAGAGCTCACAGGAAGAAAAAGAACTCTGATGTCATGGACTGAGGCAATTAATTCATTACTTTGGTGTGCTTTGCCAGCCTTGTATTTTTCCAGCAGCAAAAATTAAAAGAACAGTTGGACGCAGTTCCCTAAAACACAGCTATTCCAATTATTGTGATAAACACGGTATATACTCTGGAATATGAGCTCACTATCGCTACAGCTTCACAAAAAGATGCCCCATTTTGGATCCAGCTGTAAGTTCACAGTAATCGAGTTAACATTCATAATAATGCTGCTTTTATCTTCCCTTTTCAGTGCATCTTTTTTAGATTGTTTAAACAATTCTCCAACCTACTTGCAACCCATACTGCAAATCACTGTTAAAAAAGTGAAATCAGCTGAAACAAAACTGGAACATGTGTTTAAGCTCTGCTTTGAATTATTAAAGGAATTAAGTTCACAACTGCACAGAGGACCTGAGTAAAGATAACATTTAGCTTAACTCCCATTTTGTTTGATTGGTGATCTGTTCCCCTACAAGTCCCCTGTCCAAAGGACAATTACTTGCAATAAGTAAATCTTAATTATGACACCTGATTTTAGATAGTAGTAATCTAATTTAATTAGATGATTAATACCATTTCTGGATGAATTCTTAAGGGTTTTTCTAGAAGGTTTAAGTTTAATCAAAGGCCAGACTTAAGCCACATACTCTGAACATCCACCCCAGCTGTCACAGCTGTCTGGCATTGGCAAAGTGACTAAAGATTTTTTTATATTAGGGAAGTGGGCTCTCTTCTACAGTGGAGAAAGATAGGATCCTGTGAGGAGCTTTTTAATGGCCCTAAGTGAGGATTGTCTTTTCCCACTAACCACAGAGCTTTCACGGAGATTTGGACCATGCACTTTTCATAGCAATTCACTGCTGTTGCTTCTTTTTGACACCTCCACTTGCCTCTTTCATTTAAAAAAGTGCTGTACTCTAAAATGCCTACCTGCTCTCACTTAGCTTCCAGAAAATCTAATTTTAAGTCACTATGACACCTTTAAGGCCCGAAACGAAGTAGCTGTAGGGTTGGGCAGGGGCTACAGAATAAATATTCTGAATAATTCTTATGTTTAAGGTGCTCAGATTCCAGTTGCATTTATAAGCATTTAGGCTTGTCTTCAACATGCAGCGGGTCCAGTCTGACTACTACCTAACTGGAGTCCAAACAAAAGTTAATTCTATACGTTTTGCAACACAATCTTGTGCAGAAGACAAAACCTTAACTCTCAACCGTTATTTTTTCCTTATCTAAAAAAACCCTATATACATATATACACATACATGCACTCTCAGTATTAAACTGAAGCCTTTAAAACTGAGTTTGCTACTCCTACAGCTAAACTTTAAAATGGAAAATGTATGAAGTTTTACTTCACTGTATTATTTTTAAAATCTTCCTGGTTTAGACATAAGATTCCTCCCATGCATTTTAGTGGGAGGAATTAAGTGCCAAAACCCTCAAGTCATTATAGCTTACACACATCATCTTCAAACAAATACAAAACTGCACAAACTGTAGTTCTGTGATTGGAACTGCAGGAGTCAAAATTAAGTGCACAACATGATGCAGTTTTGTATCAAACACTGTTTTTCTACTGCAATTACAGAGATTTTCCATAAACTTTAACGGGAGCAGGCTTCTGTCAAATACAGATGCTCTTACACGTTATTACAGTTGAAGCAGAACTTACTGCTGATGTAGATACCTAAAATACAAATGTTTCTCTATCCTTAAAGATCTTCCTGGATAGCAGTCCTGTGACTTTCTAGTTTCTTTCTCCATATTACTCATATCTCTACCTAGAATTAAAGGCAAAAGTTTCCAGGGCAACATGTGAGCTTTTGCAGTTCCTGTCTACTTGTAAAGGAGATTCTGAGGATCCCAAGCTGTCTATTTTTACACTGGTAGATAGGGATGGAGGCTGGGTTGTCTTTCTAGAAGAAATCCATAAGTGATTTTTCTTCATCCTGAGACCCATGCCATTAAGTGCCATGACGAGGACTGTAAATTTGACAGATTTCATGCAGTACTTTTGTTCAAAGTTCAACTACTTAACACAGAAAGTGCTACCTTGCTTTCTAACTCACTGATGTAGAACTATATGCCCTCATACCAACAAACAAGTAATTAAAATATATTTTATGTATTCATCAACCTTAATATCTTAAAAAAGCTTCGTAAAGACTCTACTAGTTGGAAGCACCAAATTAATTCATTCACAGTGTTTAAGTAACAACATCCATGGAGAATTACATTGAAGAAAATTATAGCACCATGTTCCATAGCTTGCCTTTATGCATTCATAATCTAACAGTTGGCTCCAGTAACAAATATGAGCTACACTTCAGTCCTCCTTATCCCAAACTAAGCCAACACAACTGAAGGCAATCCGGAGCCTATTCCTTTCTGCAAAAGTGTCCAGATTTGTTCCAACTACGCAAACCCATCAAAAGCAAGAGGAAAACTGTCAGAGAGTGAGTGCATTGACTGGCATGCTCAATTTCTATTCCTGCAGATGATGTAGGGGAGGAAGAGAATCCAGCTTGATTCTAAGATTCCAGATGTATGTGAGAAAGAAATTTTGACTTGCAGATTGAACATATTTCATATAAAAATTACTGGCACACAATACGAATGTAGCTCTCAGAAGCCATTTGAACAGACCTTTTGCAGAACAGAGACACGTTCTCAAGCAATGGGTCTCATTCTCATTTAGACTAGACATTTGGTGCTATAAAAAGGAACTTTAAGGTATACATAAAATATTAACATCCCTTTACATCACCACACAAACGTGAAGATTTATAGAGCCTTTACATTGCCACAGATATGTAAATGGACTTCGCTGACATTGCTCAGCACTGCCCCAAAGCTTTATTGACACAAAACCAGTTTCTAGTCTGAAAATACATCAGCTTATTTGGTTCCTGACAATTTCAGAGAGGAGTGAGGAATCCAGATTTCGCTCTTAGCAGACATTTCTGCCAAGATAATGAGAAAAACATGAAAAATAAAGCACTTGAGCCCATGATTTTATGCAGCTTCATGTAGGGTGGTATAATACTGTAAGGGACAAGAAACTAGACCAGAAAATCCTGTTATGAACAAAAAAGAACAACTATCACTGAACAAACTGAATTAGTATGTTGTCATACAGCTGAAAAGGTCTTCTAAACAAGCCTGGGCAATACTAGAGACAAAGTTTTCCTTCTACACCACCCTTCCATGAATAAAATCTCAGCTATTCGAAGTAATTACAGCGAAATAAATGTTTAACTATTGTACACAGTATGCAACTGATCCTCATTTGAGGCAAACAGATCATCACCATAAAATAAATATTTACCTTCCTTTCAGATATCAGATGTAAAAGGCAACTAGGGAGTTTATCAGGGAACACTGACTCAAGATGCTCACAAAAATGATGCTAGGTTCTAGTCAGCAGCATGGTCCCCAGGTATTTTTTCCACAAACCACAGCAATGGTTACAAGCACTGTAGCTTTGTGTGAAACCAGTATTTGAGCAAACTTTTAAATAACCGCTTTAAAAGACTATTTTTAAATGTTACTTAGCTATTGTAAAACTACTAAAAAACATGACCAGATGAACTGTGTTATGCAGTTATCACAATCTTATAACATACTCCACTACTCTGCTTAAATTACTAATACAAAAAGCTATAGTTTGCATATGAATTACGTGTGTTTGGGGAACTGGTATTTTACAGCTTATATAATTAGAACCATAAAGCAAAACATTGACCACAATCTTTTTACTTTTTTTTTTTTTCTTTTTTGAACAGCAGTATTTGAGAATATCTAAAAGTTAGTTTTTACAGCCAAGCATGTGTTTAAGCTGCCTCATGCACAGGACAAGGAAAAAGACTTTTAAACACAGCTCAGTGCACTGCATCATGCATCGCTTCAACAAATGCTGATTGCTTTCATTAACTGCATTGAGATTTAATACACTAGAAACACGTGAACGATTAACAAAAAATATAACTGCAAATCAAGGCAGCAGCAAAGAAAAGGTTAACAGAGTTCATCTGTGCTGCACAGAGCGCATCCGAGTGAATATCGCTGGGATGTGAAAACAGATTATGCTGTCTGGTGAGAGCAGGGCTGGGCCATGCTTCCTGCCCAGCGATTACCCAGCAAACCGCATCTCCACATCACATGGCCTAACATAGTAGTAAATTACAGTTGCTGAGCAACAGCAATACTGGCGCAGATGGCTCACTGCAGTTGACATCTTTAGCTATGCAGATTAATTTATTATTTACTTGTGTTAAAAACTGGACAGGACAGTTTTCTGGGCTAATGAGAAAACACTCCAACATATTGTAGAATATTGCCCAAATAAAATATTGAGAAACTATTCGCCATGCATAGGTGTTTGCTTCTTTCTATGTTCTGCCCCTTTCACAAAAGAGGAAAAAAAAAATAAAAGAAAAGAAAAATCCATAGGGCATCAATACTATTAATACATCTAATCCTAAATGTAAGCAGAAATGTAGGCACATAGTCATCCTCTGAGAGAGAAACGATGTGGGAGTGTGCTTAAGAATATTCCACAGAGAGAAACAATATTCTGTACTTCTATAGCCGTTCTATTTGAAGATCTTTACAATTTTCCCAAATGTCTATGTGGCAGTTCTAGCTAGGGGCAAACTAAAGGAACTATACTAACTTCATTTCATCACAGAAATGGTGAATATTCTCAATTTCCATATAAATTGCAGTATTACTAATACTGGAACACCCCAATTACTCTTTGGACCAAAACAAATATTTCATACAGAAATATTGCAAACTTTGATCATTTTTAAAATACAACTAAACAAGGCTTATTTGAATCTGCTCTCTGATCAGTTTGAATCCAGACTAAACTCCATCTTCTTTTACAGAACACCTCTAGCTTTACTTTGGCATAGTTAAAGAGTTGATATCCAAATTAAAATTTTCAGAAAGTTAAAAAAAGCTTTGAGTTTTGTTAGGGTTTTTTTAACTCATTTCTTTACAACTTATGATTATAAAAGCTGATGGTCAGATTCAAGTCCTTAATTTTTTTCTACTTGGTTTTGCATTACTTAACTAACTCTGAATATCCCCCCAAGTCTAAGCTTACATAGGGCATACAGTTTCAAAGCTATTTTTCCTAGTATTAAAAAGCTTAGACTTTGTGGCATGTCACTATCCACAGTGATGGCAGTTTTATTTTTGTTTATATGTAATTTCCAGTCCACATTGCGTTCTGGTTCTTACATGCTGCTACAACACCACAGCAGAGTCTAGACTGTAAACCGCAGGGAATATTTCAATTCAATCAATAGCTTCCTTTACTGTCATGTAATCAACAAAGATTTAATAGAGTCATTTCTATTAATTTTATTGTAAGTATAAGCAAAACTTATCTGGATTCACCACAAGAATTATAGTAATCTTCCTTATATGAACAGTATTTTAAATTATTATATATTCTTCTCCCTATACAAGCTAATAATAATAATGATAATAACTGAAAAAAATTAGCGCATTTCTGACTGCTTAAATTCTCTTTAGTTACTGAACATACTTCATGCCCAAATGTTTGTTACTGTTTAGGCTACTTGGAGATGAAGGACATCAATAAAAAAAAATACAAATACTAAAAATCATTATGAAGATTTGAACCAAATCATGACACTCTCAAATCACCAAAGGCTGTGATATAATTGTACATAAATATGGAAGCAGAAAGAGAGAGCAAAAAACCAAGGCTGTAGTATCTACAGCAACTGATATGGAAAACTCCCAGCTCTTACAAAAAAAAAAAAAAAAAAAAAAAAGGCAAAAAAACCCCAAACCCCAGACACCACCCCCACCACCCCAAATTAAAAAAAAAACCCAACTACAACAAAAACCAAGAAAATATTTTCAAACTGGATTAAAAAAAAAATTCTCCTGTTGAATTGAAAAATAAAGGTGTAAATACAGTAAAAAGTTCTACCTGATCTGAAATTATATTCCCAAGTCTCCACTTTGGGAGACTTGACCTTTTTTTTTTTTCCTCCTCTTTTCTTCCATTACGATTAAGTCAATTTTGATACAGACATGTTGTTTCAAAAACAGTCAGAACCAATAAAATGATTTTTAGAACTCATTTTACCTCCATCCAGAAGAGCTTTTGGCAAGTAAACAAACCCTGCATCAATATACACAGCTTCATATTATCTGAATGTGCAATTTTCAGCAAGTACCCAAGTAAAAAATTATACCTGGCTCCAAGACCAATTTTAAGTGGTCTCTTAAAAGCATACTGAAACAGTGGATGAAATACAGACTGATTTAGATAAAATCCATGAAAAATAATCCCTCCCAAAAACTACCTAAAAGTCATTCACAGCTGCACACATACTCATCAAGGATTGGCTCATGGAGCAGAGGTCACACACAGCCAAGTTTCCAATATTAACAGCTTTAACACTCCACTTAATCATCAACTTGACAGGTGCCCATCATAAGGAATGTTATGATATATTATGCTTTAAACCCTTGCTCGGTCTTGCTCAGTCTGCATTGTATGTATCTTCCAATGACTAGTTCACAGGGGATGAAAATTTACTCCAGCTGTCAAGCATATGCACTGATCATTTCCATTGACTATAGTAGTTCATCCTTTTTGCCTAGCTTTATCAAAAACTATACGTAAGTGTTTAACAAAATGCATAGTCCCTCAGATGGCTGTTCACTTTCAGAAAGCCTACTTCTATTCACATGTTCTAGAAGGCTGAATCTTTTTTGGGGGAAGTGCTGGTTTCAGCTGCTAATGGCTCACAGGAGTGGTTTTGACAATTTTTTTTTTTTTTTTTAAAGAAAAATAAATCACCACGTAATAAAATAAATACACACCTGCTACAAGGTTCTGATGTATGTGAAAGGAAAATGGAATAGAGTAACAGTCATCAAACCTGTTTATATAATTTTTCCCATTACTTTATGCAACTGTTGCTAGGCAGTCATGTGCCATGGTGATGAGTGGAGCGTGAATACCTAGACAGATTAGAGAGACATGTGTTACTGAACACGTTATGTATGGTGTGTTATCTCTCTAGACTGCTGTACAAAACCAAGATACCAAGTATCCCTTTTCCCCAAGCGGACCGCAATGTCAGATGGTTCAGAGAAATAGTTCAAGGGGTCTGACCTTATGGCAATACAGGTATCACTTTCTGCTCTTAGTTACACAGTTCTCTCTAGTGAGTTAAAACAGACAGGGTACATGTACTACTGCATTTTAAATAGAGGTTTAAATGAAAAGAATGAATAAAAAAATCAAAAAATCAGCACTTTTTATAATGGTTTTACAATGCACGCAATCTACTTCCTGAGCCAGTTTGTAAAGCCTGCTATATTCTTTCCAGAATCAGCTAGAAATATAGAAATTTAGAAAGTTCTATATTGAAAAAGTAATTCACTCAGTTATGAAGACTGAACTATCCTGTGAGAAACTTGTAAGAATACCTTAAGAAGGTAGTTCAAGCAGCTGTACAGGGGAAAATGTTAGAGAACAAGTAACATAAATTCTCTTCTAAATAAATGCCTTTCACTCTCCCCACATCCAATTTGAAATTATCGCTTTCCGATCAGTAATGCGTTTTAACATAAGCAATAAGAACAATGACTATAAAGGGCATGGGAAAGGCACAACACAGGATTACAGAATCATGAAACTTGGCAAAAAGAACAGCAGGAGAAGTCGAAGTATAACACTAAGAGGTGAAGATATAGCCTGTAAGTGCATGGGTAAGAGACAAAGACTTTTTGGTCGATAACACTTCAGGAGAACTTAAAATAAGAGAAGCCCAAAGCAAAAACTTGCACTATAATCAAGAAAACTGACAGCTGAGACACAAACCATGGTTTTCATGCTAGATGGGAAGAAATGTGTAAACTATTGTAAAGGAGGAATCAGAAATTTTTGTCAATAATCTAAAGGGAAACTAGAAGTAAAGTTTGAGAATAACTCAAGTGGGAACCTCTGCAGCTGAAGTAAGTCAAGTTTTTATATGTGCCAGAGCAGGTTCTATTACTTTGCTCCAACTGTTCAGTAATAGTCAGCTGTGATTTTCATTGCACTTCACTGCAGATTGGAGCAGGACACCCACAATGAGGCTTCACCAGGACAGCTGGTGGTGCAAAGCTGAGCAAATGAGAAGAGTCTGAGTGGGTGTCAGGAGATTGGAACTAATAGCTGAATAAATTAGACGTCCAATACCTTCATTACTGAAATGATTTCATCATGAAATAAATGCATATCCTGTGTTTATTTCAATGTGTAATATGAAATTCAAATCTGCTTTTACATATGTATGCAATCAGTTAGTCTTAAATACAGCTGTATTTATTGTCTTGAAGTCCTGAATTTCACACTTATAGAGTACCCGCTTCAAAAACTAGTAGTTATCCACAGAATTTCACTTTGAGATCTTCTTATATAAACTCTCTCTCTCTCAAAATCCATTTAATTTGAACATACCAAAGTTGTTGACCATTTCCATGTGAAATCTGAAGTTTTTAAAGGAAGAAAAACTTGGAACTCCAGGAGCACACTACAGAAATAAACAACGTAGCACCCACAAATAAATGTAAGAAATTTTGTTCTAAAAACATTCTGTCAGAACTTGAAGGTAACGTTTTCTTACAAAAGTTCCTCTTTGACTTTAACATCAATGCATCACATTTTTTGTCCATTATACATAAATATATCTTTTTTTACCCCAAACTGTCCAGAACAACAAGCTTGATGAGCTTTCCTCATATAGGCTGTGATCCTATACAACCTTTGAGCACCTGGTTAGTTCCAGATGCTCCAAAATTTGTGCACATGGCTGTTCAAGACACTTCTTTGCCAGTCCAAGCACTAATGACAACTATCTCAATCCTGAGTTTCCCTAAACTCAGACAAGAGAGTACACACCTAAACAAAGCAATGTGCTAGCAATGGTTACTGTGATTAGTCTTTCAGGTTTAAATTTGCAATTTTAAAAACAAATCAATAAGTAATATACTTGCTGGATGTAAAAAGCCTGCGATTTGTTACCAGGTACCCACTAAAAACCAGGCACACTAGAAAGCAACCTAACTGCTAGCAATGTTCTTAAATCATTGTGGTACTGAGCAAACAGGTTGCCCAGAGAGGCTCCAAAGTCTCCGTCCTTAGAGATATTCAAAACTGGCTATAAGCAACCTGCTTCGAGGAGAGGGTTGGACTACATGACCTCCAGAGGACCCTTCCAGCCTCAGTGATTCTTTGATGCAATTTTAAACATAGTGATATTGTTTGTCAGGTTCAAAATACAGTAGCAGTCTGTACTTCTTCCTATCAGTATCTCTGATTAGCTAAACTAATACCAAAACAAGACAAAAATAAGCTTCCCAAATACTCCCTTCTGGCTATTTATCACTGGTTAGTCTTCAGTGCCAGGTCTGCTATGCTTGAATTTCCATAAATTGATAAAAGAGTTGGTACTGAAAACACACCCAAACTACACTGGAAATTTAAAATTAGCATATCAGGATGTATGAGAAGCTGCTAAAGTAATAAGAAGAGATCAGACATTCATATGAAGCCTTATTCCTACACAGAGCAAGTAAAGGATATGTATAAGCACGTAAATCAAGCTACCGCAAACATCAGGTTAAAATAAGTTCATTTGAAGTCCTAATATTAATTTCTATGCCATTTCTACATTCTATAATTACAGCAAGAATGGTGATCAAGGTTAGAAATAGTCCACAGAGATCTCATTCTTACCATCGCACAAGAATGAAATAACCTGAGTATCACCAAGTTAAAACTCATGACTCAGGCTTTCAGTTAATGAACACTGAAACAGTTACAAAGCAAATCCACCCCATATCCTTTTCCAAAACACCCACTGGAGATATGAAGAGTCATTTTCATGGGGTTTTTGCCTAGTTAGTTCCTATAGCAACAAATTTTATTTATTTTTAAACATAATAGCACATGACTATTGTGGTCAGATTTTAAAGGCAGCCAGTGAGTGCTTAAAGTCAAGCAAAATGTCAAAAAAGTCACGGTGGGGTTCCTCCTCTTTTTCTATGAGGAGATGAGAACACACTTCTAAACATTGTACAAACAGAGAATCATTACCTTCTTTTTCCTAAATTTCACCCCCTTTTACTTATAAGCAGTTTTCCCAAATAGCATGATTTTTTTCGCTGAGCTTCTTAAGGCCTTAAGTGATGATGATGACACATTGTAACACATCTGATGTTTCAGCATAACGAAGGTAAACTTAATTTTCTGCTCTGGTAGCGAACACCAGTTTAAAAACTACTCACCTCTGTTATATGAGGATTAGGATTGAATCCACACAGGCTGCAGACTACAGTATGACACTGTGTGCACGTGTTGTAATTGGCCTTTTCTGGAGCATGCAGCAGCAGTTCAGTGGTTGTGCAAAGAGGACAGAAGGTTTTCTTTGGGGTGGACTCAGTGGGTTGGGTTGCACTGGCTTGCTTTTGCTGCGTGGGTTTTTCAGACCCCGGTTGCTGGCCTGGTGGTTTTGTAAGCCCTGGTTGTTGTGTCGGGGGCTTTATGGCCCCTGCAGTCTGAGGAGATGGTTTTGTAGGCCCTGCCTGTGGTGGCGCTTGTTTTACAAGTCCGGTTTGCTGTGGAGGTGGCTTCCCAGATCCAGGCTGCGATGGTAGTTTTGCAGATCCTGTTTGCTGAGCAGATGGCTTTTCAGGTCCAGGTTGCTGAGAAGGCTGTTTTGGAGGCCCTGCTTGCTGCGAAGATGGCTTTACAGGACCTCCTTGCCGTGCCGGCTGTTGAGATGGTTGTTTTACAGGTCCTGGCTGCTGCAATGACGTTTTTGTGGGAGGTGGTGCTTGGGATGATGTTCTAGCATTGTCAGTTTGCTGTGGTGACGGTTTTGCTGGGCCCAAAGAAGGTTTTGCAGAAGTTTGCTGTTGAACAGGCTTTGTTGGTTCCGACTGTTGGGGCTGAGATTTTTGTGGTCCTCCTGGCTGGGATGGTTGTTTCGCTTGTTCTAGCTTAGAGTCTGCTGGGTGACCAGGGCCTGGTTTCTGAACTTGCTTTGGTTCCCCAGGCTGCTGCTGAGGCACTGGTTTGGAAGACTCAGTTTGCTGGGGGGTAGGTCTGACAGGTCCTTGTTGCTGAACAGCTGGCTTTGGAGACTGTTGAGCTGGATGTTTTGCAAGGCCCCTCTGCTCCTCAGGTTTCCCTTGGTCTTTTGGGGTAACTTTTTGTTTCCTACTGGCTTCTTCATGGGCTGCATCTGAATCTGATATCAAATCAAAAGGATTGAATTTGTTCACAACTGAAGTGACTGCACTCAATGGATTGGCTTCTGAGAGAAAACTGGGCATCATACTTGGCTTCTGATCTTCTTTAAAGTCAGTCCTGGACTTTGATTCCCTTAGACTAATAGAAGAAGGGCTCCGTCCAGGTGCCCGTTGTTCTGTCTTCAGCACATCTACCGTTCTGCTTTTACTTAAACTTGGTGGTCCCGGATCTGGAGGCTTACCTGGTTGCCTGAGATGGTGGCTTGTATCAAGCTCAGGATGTCTGCAGACAGAAAATGTAATAAAATTAAAATAATGCAGAGTACTAGAAAAATGAGACAAAACAAGTTGTATCTGTGGCCCTGGAAGTGCTCTGGTAACACTGTGAAGTTTCTCAGGTGCTTAAGTGTTTGCAAGACCAAGGCTTATAACATAAGGTGCATGTAAAAAGTATTTAAATAAAAATTATTGTTCTAGAAAGGCTTATACAAGTATTCAGTCACAGACTGATTTATTATTCAGAAAATAATCTAATAAGACAACAGTGTTTAATCAGATAATTTTCTCTTCAGAAATCTGAAGAACTGAAAGCTACCACTTCCTATTTTACCTAAACCCAAATGGCTAACTCTCCACTCTATCCCTTGGGATACAAACATAGGAAGACAGAGAAGACTAAAAGAAACAAGAAATGTCAGGAAATTAGCAGATCAAAGCATAGCCATACAAGAAAAACATTACACAACACAAAATGTTTAGGTACTTTTGGCTACTTGTACAAAGTTTAGATATATCTACAATTCGATATGCAGCAAGGATTTAAACTCCTAAAATCCAGGCACATTAAGGAGTATATGCTTCTTCTTAAAGTATTTATTTTGCCACCCATCCACTCACAAATCAGAAGAATTTTCAATTAGATAAAACAGATGCCAGTTCACAGAATTAGTCCTGAAGCTTTTTTTTTAAATAGAACTACTGTAGAGCTTCCTTTCAGCATCATCCCAACAATTCACATTGCCCAGAAATAAAAACAAAACCTCTCATTACGTAGGGATTTTTCCCAGTTCTCCAACAATAATATTTTTCTATGTTTTCATATAGGAGAAAATAAAAACTAAGCATGTAGGAACCAAAATCAAGAACATGTCTTCATATGTGGCATAGGATTCTACTTGTTGCTATACATGGCTGCAGCTGGAGGAAATAATATTCTATTCAATGCTATTGCTAAAGGATGTAGTAAAATATTCTATTCAGTGCTATCACTGTGCTTTTGCTGGAAGATACAGTGTTCTCTTCAGTGCCACAACAGGGTTGCAAATACAAAATTTTCAGTTTTCACTTTGACAGATCCAGTTAACTGTGATCTTGTTTTTCCCAACATGACATTTCTTCTTGGGCATTCATAAGCAAAATAAACAATCACTTATTACATTTAACTGTATTTATAACTAAATAAATAAATAAATAAAAACCTGCACAATTCTGTTTAAGAGTTTTATCAGAATTCTGCAGAATTATATATAGTAGACACATTGAAAAATGTATTTTACACTGTTAATGTTACCACGGGTTTATTATTATTTCTGATTAATATTTAGAGTTTTCATTATATGCCCAGCAACGGCAATATAAAAGGACAAAGCTAAGCGGAAGCCATTTCTGTGGTCATAATTCTCACGACATGGGATCTTCTCACTATCTTGTATCTGATTTTTTTTGTAATTTAAAAATTTCCAAATTAAATGCTTGTTAAGGACAAACTATTTCCAGCCTTCCATAACTCCATTTACCCTTCCCCATTCTTGTAAAATTATTGGCCATAATACTGGGAAGTCTACAACTACAGACTGACATTGAAGAATTCTAATTAATCTGAAGAATCGGAAAGCCTAAAAAAAAAAAAACCAAAACAAAACAAAACAACACCCCTTGGCTCTATTTGACAATAATTTTCTTATTTTTAAACCTTCTGAATCATGAAAAACCCACCACTGTTTTAAAGTCTTCAATCCAGACTCAACAAGCAAAATCACTTAGTCCACCCTCACTTAATTCTTTTCTTTTGCTGCTGTTTCTCCTTACTTTGGTCTTGATTCACAGAGCTCATCTTTATTCATTTACCTGAATATTACAGCCAAATCAAAGCTTACTTTGGAGTCAAGAGGAGATTTAACAAAAAGACTATTGGTCTAGTTCTTCAATGTCATAACTATAAAAACCTATTTAAAAAGGCATGTCTTTTTCCCATTCATCAGTATAAGTAGTTTTAAAGAGAAGCACAATAACTACACAACTCCAAGATAGTTCGATCTTTTCATATCTACAGATAAGATACGTATAAACTCAGGCACAGCTGTAGTGGCTATTTTTAAGTTAATAGAGTGATGGCATTAACAAAAATACATATTTATTCTGGAAAATACACCATAAACATACTCTGTAAGTGTGACACTCAGTAAGACGTCTTAGCATTTCCTCTCAAAATGAAGCAATTGTTAATGTCTATTGAGAACAACTTAATGAACTGAACCCCTCCCTCCCCCCCAAAAAAATCCAAAACAAAACAAAACAACAAAGTGCTAACCAGCTGCATTAGATGGCTCATATATTCAGTTTGGTCATCTAATCCTTTCAGATGATGTGGAACAATTCTTCAGCAAGTGGACACTGACACAGCTAAAGAGTCATTCAATGAGGCTAGAACAACTGGTACTTGCTTACAAATTGACTGTGTATGTTTCAGCTAACTTTCCTAACCACAAGTTTTCTGAAGACAGGTAATTGAAATAGGATAGAATGATTTCCGTAGGTGCTAAGCATCCCAAACTCTGAAACCTAGAGAATAAAATGTTCAAAGAAAAAAAAACAAGAAGGTACATTTGATTTAGGCAGTTCGCTTTAGGTGCTCTAGATCTAAATGCTTATATTAAAATGCCTAATAAATATTTATTGCATTTATTTAGCTATTGCATTTTTGAAGACTTAAAAGCTCAAAGCCTACAGAAGTCCTAAAGGCTACAGTACGTATTTTATGGTGGTAAAGGTGCAACTACATTTCCTGCTACATACATCACTTACTATTAAAAAGTCTGTAGTTGCAAAAATTGTTACTTCAGGATATCATCAATCATGAGGAATCTGTACACTTCAAGACTTGGGTTACTTTGGGAGGGGAATGAAAGCATTTAGAATAGGAAATAATTATTAGTCTCTCAGGTAAGACTAGATAACAGCTAATGTTATAATGGAAACCACAGGGGAAAAATCCAGTTAACAACACAAAAAAAACTAACAGACAGTGCAATAGGCACACTGTCATAATGCTAGGCTATATAAACTGGAAGTCAGAATTCCTGGTTTGATCACTATTTCCAGTCACTTAACATTTGGACTGGCATAACCAAGCTAGAAAAAAAAGCTGTGGGGAACAACAGTTGTAGAGCATCAGTTAAGAGGTATTTTCCACATCTGATTTCTTTGTCAACACCGACTAAAAAAAAAAAGCTTGAGGATAAGGAATCTGAGCCTCAGCAGGCTAGCTCTTTACTTAAGTTGAAGTGTGGAAAAGGCTGATCCTTAGTAGAGTCTTACTCCAAGGGTTCAGATCAGGTTCTTAATAATTATTCCCATTGTTGGTAGATCCTAACAGCAAAGAGAGGTGTGCAAGATGAGCAAGTAAAACCACAAAACAGGAGCAGAGACAAGTAGTAATCTCATTATAGTGTGACGGGCACAAAGATGCTATGATGGGAACTGCTACAATCCCACAAGAGAAGCTAGTTTATAGGTTATTGAACTGAATGTTAAAATGTCAACTTTGACTAGAAGTTAAAAGGCTGTAATTCGCAAATACAGAGTGGCTTTACTTTAAATGGAGAGTGAAAGTATGGTACGCTAACAAGATCAAAGTAGTTTCTGATGTCATAAATATATTTGTAGGAAAGCAGCCATTTATAAATGCAGAAATATTCACATTGCAATGAGCTTAGCCTATTCTAAAATCTTCCAAGGACATTTATTTTACTTTTTACTGGAACATTGGCATGAAACAATAAACTTTTAAAGTCTTTTTGTCTTTGCTCATAGACTGTTATAGAAGAGGGAATTTTGAGCTTAGTTTCACAGAACTAACCAATATGATTTTTTCTTTTTCATTAGCACCTATAGAAGCTGGGTTGGCCCCTGAACTGAATGGAAAATTATATTTTACATACAGTGTTAATACCTGTTTAATAATTATGCCAGACATAAAATAGGAAGATTTGATTTCCAGTTTTAAAAAATGGAGACCGTCGTCTCAGGTATAATCCCAATGACTCCAGTAGTTTGCCCAAGGATGAATTCGGTCCCACCCTCCTTGCTTCTCTTCTCCTAGAATTCACTTATATAAACCTGACATTATATAAACTCAATATGCGTTTATCTAGGGTGAGGTCAACACACAAGAACCCCGTTCAACAGTCAGCCGAGGAGGCTCCTGCCTTTCAGCATCCTCCCTCAAGACAAAACAACACACCCGGCCCCGGAGACGGAGAGCAACAGAGACGCCGGCCCCGCAGGAGGGGCCGGGGGAGCGGGCGGCGGGTTCAGCACCGCGGACAGGGGCACGGGCGGCGAACGGCGGGCAGCGACCGGGGACGGCCAGCACCGCAGCGGCACCCCCACTGGCACCCCCCCCCGCACCGGCACCGCCACCCGCACCCCCAGCGGCACCGCCGCGGAAAGCGCCGGGCCCCGGGCCGGGGCGGCGGAACGCGCTTGTTGCGCTGTCGGGCAGCGAATTTACTACGGGGCAGGGGAAGAAAAGAAAGGGGAAGGAAACTACCCTGGCCTTCGCAGATGCACAACGAGGTCAAGCCATCACTATCCAGAACACCGACTCCGGTGGCAATCGGTTTAATCTATTATTTCGCCTCTCTGTCCCCTTTCCACAAAAAAAGGGGAGCGGGGAAGAGCAGAATAAGGGGGGAAAACAGACTGAAGCAGACCTCCTCAATCCACGACTATCTAATGAAGCCAAACGATAGTTGCAGAGCTTAAGAATTGGCAGAGTGATGCCTAGCAAATACATCGTGCCCATAAGCTTTGAAAGCTCCAACTAGAATCTCTTCCTGCAGAAGGAGAAGCTTACAGACCCCACCAGCCCTAGCGAGAGCTCCCCTGGCTACTACTATCTGAGCCGTGGGGCACTCCAGCCCCGTAAAGCGCACACACACACACAGAAAAACCGAAACGTCGCCCGCAAATCTCTCCCCTCCCTAGCCACAGAAACTACCCGCGCTCCGGAGCGGTGGGAGGGGAGGGAAGGGGAGCGGGCGCAGCCCACTGGAACCGAGGACCGCCGTTATTATTAGAAACCACCGGAGTGGGAAAAGCTGGAGAGTGCAGGCTCCGTCCCAGTGCCCGCACTCGTGCAGCCGCCCCCTTCCCTCCCTCAGCCAGCAAAACGCAACGCCTGCTCCCGATGCGGCGGGCCCGGCTCGTACTGCGACTCGCCCCCCGCCCCACCGCGAGAAAGACGGAGAAGCGGGGGAAGGGAGGAGCGGGAGAAGGGAGATTTTCCGTGCATGCCTTTGCATGGGAGGCGGCTCCGCGCCGGCGAGGTTCCCTCTGGGCAGCCCCTGCGCCCTTGACATGACAGCGGCGATCTGCCTCCTCTCCTCTTCGCTCAGCTGGCTCAGGTCCGCCTCCACCCCGGCCGGGACCAGGCGTTCCAAGGGGGCCGCGGGGCCGCCGCCATCCCCGCCTGCCGCCGCCCCTTCGGGGAAGGCGCCCAGCCCTTCGCCTCCTTCCAGGCTCGCCTCGTTGCCCATGGCCGCCGCCGCGGCGGCTCCCCGCTCGCCGCCTCTCCCCTCGGGCGCAGACCGGGCGGGGTGGAGGGGGGGAAAGGCGGGGCGGCTCCGCTCCCCAGCGGG